>JAHWFO010001255.1:524462-553959 GCA_023313115.1 Rhysida immarginata
CCCTGGTTCGAGTCCAGGCCGTAGAATTTTCTTTATTATTTTTTTCTGTTTGGTAACCATGTTGTCTCATGCTCCATATCGCCGATCTTGCGCCTAACGATGAGAAATTCTCGACAAGCTTCGGGTTGCTGTTAATAAACGATGCCGTGATACCACCAAAGAATGGTTAGCCACGGCAATATGGAAACTGCCGAAACGATGACAGAAGTACATAAGCATAGGCATGGAATAACTCTCTGTATGGTTGCGTGAAGGAAAAATTGCAGTGTCGGTCATTTTTGAATGACCTAAATAGATTTTAACGTGATATACAGGGTGATTCAGAACATTTATTACAGAATAATTTGGTAGATAGAGGGTACTAAACTTAAGCAATATGTGTCCTATCTCGCACCGGTATTGCGTTACACTTCCTCCAGTTGCAGCAACCATTCATGCAAGGGTCAGTGGCTCGACTCTCTGACGAGTGAGTTTTCTCTGAAAAACTACAAACAATGCCGTTTGACAACATGTACATTAGAGAAGTGCTTCGAACTGATGCAATGAGCCCATCTAACGAAGCCGTTGATCAAGTCGTTAGGGTGTCTGCATTGAGGAAACCGCTCTGCGCACATTCTTGCAGCTATTCTTCCATGTTCATTTGCAGCACTATATACCAAATGCATATCAGTTAGCTCACTCAGGCTATAACGGTCCATTTTTCAATAATGACTCACTGATGACTCAGCTTTCAATGAACCTAAAAATAACAGACAATGGCAAACGGTCAAAACATAAACAAGTGTAGCACTGTACAAGTGCGAGATAGGACACACAATGCTCAATAAAAATGTTTGTTTTAGTATCCTCTATGTATAGTATTCTTCTGTAACAAAAGTTCTGAATTACCCTGTCTAAGTATGCAGAGATAAGAGAAAATCTCGTGCATGTGTACAAATAAAAGAACAAGAAAAATGTTTTGCATGGACAGTGACAAGTGTTTTCCGTTGTTCAAAATTTCAACCTGGGATGGATCACGTAAAACTTCAGAAAACAAGACTTGATACAATGAAAAAAAGGCAAACCTTCAATGTCTCTCTCCTGAATATAATTAAGCATTTCACAATATGTATACAGGCGTACGTTCAAAACATGGAAAGGCTTGCATTGGCAGCTTTCTTTTGGCCTTTGATTTCAAAACGAATTGCCTACCCACGTGGATAAAAGCCTGTATTTTTATTTTGTAAGATTCTGTCGTGGCTAAATTACGTTATTAAATCGTGTTTAGTAGCCATTTTTTCCGGCGCATAATGTTTGAACTTCATTTCCTCGTGTGTGTAATTGAGATCCTAGACCTTGGCGTTGCCCTGATCGATGGTGTCGGTTGCATTTTCTTCGGGGGACTCGCTGTAATAGCGCTAACTAGTCTTTGCTCTATGACCCATTACTTTGTTTTGTGTTCTGAGTCATGAAACTGTCTCCACGTAGATATTGGCGAATCAACCGAGCATGCATCGCTTTATTATCGACACGAGACCTCTTTTTACGCATCACGATGTCTCCCGTTGAAGTGGGCCGATGCACTCAGCTTGTTTATTATCCGCTCAAAGTATTTCCTCGGCTGAACTTCATCCGGATAAAATACCCCTTTAGTGCTGTTTTTGTTACTTTTGGGGGCATAAAAAATTATTAATTTTTAAATTCCATAATACTTCAAAATGTACTTCCTTTTTAGTCACAATTTAAAAATTTTTAAGGTTTTTCAATATTAAAATTGCTGTTCCTTTAAAGAATTTTATTTCATTACTCTGCAGCATCTTCGTATTTAATAATTTTGCTTAACACCAAAGGTTATTCTAGAAATTATGCGCTTAATTAAAAAACACTGGGGAAACATCAAGGAATGTTTCTGAGACGCCTGGAGTCATCCCTTGGTGTGACGTTCTGAAGTAAGCAATCAATTATTAGCAAAAGCTAACAAAATTAGAGAATATGTAAAACGAAAGCAAGCCTGATTCTAATTGATCTTTCCTTCTATTGTGAATATTTTATCACATTTGAATAACTATTGCAATTACGTTTAGTACATATTACGCACTGATGATATGGAAAAGACGGCGTCTGATATAAATACAGCCGAACCCCTATATTACGAAATGCAGTGACTCAAAAATTTATTTTCGTAATATCCGGTTTTCGGATAATTAAGTCATTTTTTTCGGTATATGTTTTATCAATCGGTTAATTTAAAAAAGGTCATGTAATTGGGTATCTAGGTTTGTTTAGATGAAAGATTATAATTTTTTGTAACAGCACTGGAACTATATGGTGAGGCAATTACAAGGGGAAGTCAGTAAGTAAATCACAAATGGATATAGCAATGAAATTTTTTGGGCTGCTGTCTGAACCAGGTGGTGAATTCCATTTGTACAGCTTCATCGCCGGGAAAGTGAAGCTCAGCCTTCTCGGCATATTGTTTACGACATTCCGGCATCGATAGTAAACTGTAAATGACGAATCCAACTGTAACATCCTCATGAAATTCGTAATGTCATTCGAAGAAGCGACCAGAGCTTCTCATCATAGACGCGTTGTTTTTGCATGATAACGCGCATCTTCATATTGTCAACAAAACAACTGAGATGCTGTGAAAATTCAATGGGAAGTTTTAGATCATCCTTCGTGTAGCCCTTACCTTGCTCCAACCGACTTCCACCGCCTGGTTCAGAAAGCAGCCCAAAAATATTTGTACGGCTCCAAACTGTACAAAGGGAATTCACCGCTTGGTTCAGACAGCAGCCAAAAAATTTTATGCTTCTGATTTAGAGGAGCTGGTGAAGCGATGGGACAAGTGATTAGTTGTACAGGGAGATTATGTGGAGAAATAAAAGTAGTTTTCAAGACGGTACTCTTATTTGTTTCATTGCTCTATCCATTTGTGACTTACTTACTGACTTCCCCTCGTAAATACCCGGACAGAGATCGCTACTTAAAATGCAACAAAGCGGTTTGTATGCGTCACCTATCGCACTGCATAGCTGCATTATAGAACAAGTATCGTCAAGGAAAAAATATGGAACATTAATGGGTTTGCATTAAATTCTGCCAAAAATTAGGTAAATCGACAGATGTTGATTCGAGTGGTTTGGTCGCTTTCCTGATGGCCGTGAAGACCATTCAGATGACCATTTTCCGTCCGAACGCCAGAAACCACCGAGAAAGTCAGGAAACTCGTCAATGCTGACCGCCGAATCACAATTCGTATGCTCGCGGATGAATTGGGCTGGAACAGGTTAAGTTTTTCTTCCTGATAATGCCCGACCGCATACCGCTTTTAAGTGTGAAGCGACATCTGACCAAACACAGCATCACAGAGCTCAACCACCCGCCCTATTTTTCAACAAATCCCAACCTCTCACTAGTAAAAAATCTTTTAAATATTTAGGTATCATTTATCTTACGATTTGTCATGGGACATACACATCAATACATTATAAACTAATCTCAACATTAAACAAGGTATGATTTCCCGCTTACATTTTCTCCCAACCTGTTACTGTACAATACCTTGATTCATTCCTCTTTATGTTATGGGAGTTATATTCTGGTGATCCTCCATATCATATAATCTCGCTAGCCTAGTCAAACTCCAAAAATGCTTCTTTCGAACCTTGTTAGAATTACCCAAGTCTTATTCTGTTTGTCACAGTTTTGTACCGCTGGAAATCTAACCAGTTACCCTTATATACCCTATACTATATGTACAATTTATATATAAAATACTAAATCATCAACTCATTCTCACGACTACTATTGCACAATTCAAGCTCATAGTGACGTTCATTCTTATAACACTCGAACTTCGACTTCTATTCGCCACCCTCTAATCAGATATAAATACTTTAGGAGGTGTATCTCCTATATCGGAATTAAATGGTGGTCCTCTCTTCCCGAAACCGTCCGTTCCTCACTTACTACTACTAGCAGTCGATTTAAAAAGACAATGAAATCTTTTTTGCTAACGTGTGTATTCAAACGTGTGATGGCAGAATACGATCAACAAAGTTTTGTCGCACTGCTTATGAGAATATAAAGTATTTGGGAATAGTCTTTTTTTTAATTTTGAGATACCACCCTTGGGACAGGTTATAGCCGTTTCTGGAGAACTTTTTCTTTAGTCAGAAAATGTGCTCATTTAGCTTTTGCACTTTTTTCCTGAAAGTTAATGGATTGAAATGTCGGCATTTTCTTAGGGATGCCCTGTAAGCCCTTCTCCTTTGTTTGGTTCAAAACGTAGATCTGCTTTAATGCTTTCTTTTAAAACTGTCTAATGCATTTCTAATGATGTGGAATTCTTGTATTTCTCCCACCCTTTCTTCCTGTCACGCTGAAAGGCTTGCGTTAACTCATCATATCCATGCGCCCATTATCGCTGTACGGATTTACTCCCGCGTGAGAGTTTTCTCCTTGTTTCTTATACCAACCATTTACAAACATGCCCGTTCGTTTCTTGGCTTTTCTCGTAGGCGTTGAGTGCAGTCAGCGTTCTTCGGTTGCCAAGGCAGCTCCACAGTCACCGAGCAGACGCACACTCATCGTTCGCGGTCTGACATTTCCCATGAGTCTTTGCGCTCATAAATTCATTGTGTCGAAGGGAGAGAGGGGAACGACGGCTGAGAAAAAGCGGCTCATTCGGTCGATTGAAGCGGCGCAGTCGTCGACATGGGACGGAAGAGAAACGATGGGGGAGTAGAGAGTGTGCAATGTGGTAGTGGTGATGGGGGGAGCGGGATATAAAAAAGGAGGGTCACAGTGCCTCAGGTGGTGCTGCTGCTGCTGATGCTGAGTCAGCCATTGACAAGAGACAGGGCGGACAAGAGATGAAGACGAAAAAGAACTGAATTTTAACTTACGCCCCACAAATGCATTGATTTATAGCATTGAACATCCTGCGAAGATTTAAATGTCTAGATGTTAGCGAAGTTCTTTCAAAGCGATCCAAAATCTCGGAGAAAGAAGATTTTTGGCTCACAAAGAGCAAAGGTGCAAAACGAGACACGAAGTATGTACGAAGAATCTTTTCGGAATTAATAAGTGCCTTGTTTTACTAAGTTTACCTGATATGCAAACTAAATGTCTTACTAAGTTTTTACGTCGTAAAAAATGTACTTGAACATGGGACTGCTCCAAGAGACCTATTAAAAGCAGTGGTCCCTTCCCTCGTGAGCCAAGAATTTCTAAATAAAACACTGTAGAAATAGAAGATTTTACTGAAGATTTTGCACGTATCTACAAATGTATGAGGGTACTTTAAATCTGCCTGGCTACCTTTAGGCGTTCTAAGTTTTCCTTTTGGGTTTGGCGCAATATTCTTTAGAGGAATAAGTGCCTTTGTCGTCAACTGCTTTGGCTGTTGACTGACAACCCGCTTATAAGATAAGATGAGGGTACTTTGCTTGCTTATAACTCCGATTTTTATTGCTCGGTTGCATTGACATTTTACAGACATGTTCTCAGACTCATTACTTTTCTTAAATTTCAACACGTGCACGGTTGCTTACAACAAAAAGTTCATATTTGGTAGATATTGCTTCCCACGTGTTTTTTAGCATCTCCAACGTGATACTTTGAATGGATGCGGTGATTTTCTTCTTTAAAGACCCACTGGTCCACTGGTCCACTGGTCTTTGGCTGTAGACAATGTCTTTGAAATGATCCCAGAGAAAGAAATCTAGCGGGATGAGGTCCGGGAGTTGGGAAGCCATGGTATGGGCACTCCTCGACCGCACCCAATTGTCGTTAAACATTATGAGCTTTTACTCTTTCACTCACATGAAAGGTCGCTTCGTCCATGAACATCCAGCTATTCTGAAATGTTAGGTTCGTTTCAATGTGACTTAATAGGAACAAAAGTATAGGCGCTTTTCTTTTGAATTTCAATCAGAGCTTGTACGCGTTGAATATGGTAGGAGTACTATTTAAGGTACCTCCTCGCAATCTTGTGACACGTAGATAAGGGAACATTGATCTCTAACGACAAGCGAAGCAAGGATTTGCACAGGCTTCGCTGCAGTGTTTCATGAACTGTCTGGACAGTTTCATCGGACACACGCGGTCTCTCGGTTCTTTTACCGGTTAAAATACTCCCACGCATAATGAAAAGTAATGAGCATGAGAATATGTGTGTAACATGCCAATGCAGTAGAGCAATTAAAAACACAGTTACATATGCACTTTATATTAACCAGGTTGTAGAAATAGTAACATTTAAAATAAATAGTCTTTTAAGTATTCTAATGATTCTCTGTAAGTCATCGATATATTTCGAAGTAGCAATATCAAGGTAGTTCTAATAAACATATTCTCATAAAGCTCAGTTCCCTTAGTAACTTTCCTTTAATTCGCTTAACATTTAAATTTTTATTTACAACAATTTGCTTTTTAAACTGCTCTAATTAGTGTGACGTTAAAATTTCAGAGAAGTTGATAGCATTTCTTTGTAATTCGGATCCACTTCAAAACATGAATGAAATATTAATTGATACCTCATATAAATATAGGTGACAAATAATATACACCGTAAACACAAATGATTATCCTGATTCTGTATGTACACTGGTAATGAAACACGCATTTACACATCAGTGCTTAAACACAAAGTTTTTAATCAAAAAGAAAAAAATTAATAAACTTCACCATGTGGCCCCTGGTAACACGCAGATTGTCCAACCGATATTTGGTTTCATGCTACAAATTCTGCAACATTTGTGGCGTGACAGCTTCAATTGCATATCTGATACGTTATCGCAAGGTTGCTACATATATCTCTCAAAGATTTGACATCGGAAATTGAAATTCGAATCAGTCCCATTTATATTATTTTAACGTCAAATTCGGACAACTCTTTTTTTAACCATAATTAAAAGGTCACATTTTCCGTCGAGTAAACTTGATGTTTTCATGCAGCATAACAGCATCTTGTCATAGTAACTCAGTAATTCGCCTAAAAGTCAGTTTCAATATCAGCTAAACTATCGCATATGTAATGGTGGAATGTGACTTGCTATCAGACGTAAATCGATGTTTAAATATTAAATTTCATATCAAACTTTTGCCAGTATACAAAATGAATAGTCATTTGAAACCAGATTACCTGTGATAGTGAGCACATCCTTTAGTTACAATATATCTCATATCTAATAGTAATGTTCTTTGCTGTAATAACAATCTACAGATGTTGTGGGCATAATCTCTACCAATATTTGACAGTAGGGTGCCTGTATGTTCTCCCATTCTTCTTCAAAACCTCGACTTGTTGATGACGTTGTCACACTATACATTCTAATTCATTTTAGAGATATTCTGTTGGGTTGAGATTGCGGCTTTGAGCTGGCTAATTCATGCCTTCAAACCACGCGTTAACAACTCAACCATAGTTTAAAAAGCGTATGATTGACCAGGATATCCGATACGTTGGCTAATCAAGATTCCGTCAAAGATGACCAGTAGATCAAAACCAAACCATGAGAAACAAGACCAGACCATAAAAGAACCGCCACTGAACTTCACTACACTGACTGAAAAAAGTGTTTCATGACACTTGCTAGGACTTTGGACAGGCCATGCTGGGGAATGACGATCCATTGATATTTTGGCCCCACGGTCATCAGACTTTAAAGCAAGTAATTTTTCGTGGGGAGTATGCAAACGCGGTAGTCTGTTTTACCCCGACAATGCAGCGACGGCTATGGAACGAGCTACACAATCATTTTGACGTTTGTTATATCTAACATCTGTTAAGGTCTGCACAGAGATGGGGAGGAATAACTATCAGTCTGTCATTTATTTTGGCGATATATTCAAACAGTTTTCTTTCTTATTCCAATCACTTTGGATTTTGTATTTTTTGTCCTTCTTATTACGATGAAATCACTTCTTAGTTACGACTACAAAGGAGAAAAGGGAAGAAAAAATTCCGCGACCTGGACTTGAACCGGGGACCATGCTTTCCTGATATAAATTGTTACGATCTTTTAACGGAATCTCCTAATGTCGTTCTTAGAAAATATCGTGAGTTCAGTGACAAAAAAAACAACAAAACAATCCTTCTTGGTATACTTTTTGATTTTTCTCTCATAGACAAGATTAAGATATTTACTGTCTCAAGTGATTTCTTTTGGAAAGAAGATTAAGAATAATACTTTTATATTGAAAGAAGTTTGTAAATTCTAAATGTGAAAAGAATTAAAACTAGCTAAAGCTCAACACGAAAAAGTATCAGTTGTTTTCGATTTTTATCTGAAGCTGTTAGTGTTTACTGATAACCATTACAAGAATTTCTAAACTCAATCTGTTTCAGAGATGTGATTTCACCATCTGTTTATTCTAAGTGTTAAATTCTACCTGTTAGAAAATTGTCACCGTATATTTACCACACACCAGTGAAATGACACTTACGTATTGGAGTTACTGTATAATGCCTTTGAATTTGTTAAGAAATAAGACCGTTCAATAAGAGTCAGTAGATGACATGAATTTATCGAAATTGAACTGTAAATTTTAGCGAGAAATATTGTAAACCAGTTTATTTTTTATAAATCCCTGGATATGATGATATTTCCATGAAATCTCGTTAGAAAGAGAAACCTAAAGTGACAAAACTGATAGTCATCTTTAATCCTATCTTTGCTTGCAGTCGTATGATTGGGATAAGCGTCTCCAGTGAGGATCATAATGGAAAAGAATCGACTTCTGAATACTGATCAGTGCAAGGGAGCCCACGCGGCCACTCGCAACCTCCTCCTGGTGGGAAAGCCACGTCAACAAACGCACTCGCTTGAAGGATGAGCAAGATGAACATTATTCGATTTCACGTAGACTGCACAATTCCAATGTCCTAGATTTACTAATAGTAAAGGCGTGATTTCGAATAAGCTTTGGAATCGTCGTACAAAACGCACTGTTAAATCTGAAACTCTGATAAAATATTAATGAAGTTCGCTATTCGCGACCTAATGATATATTGGAAAAATTAGACAACACGCTTTCTTTATATAAAGAGCGATGGAGAACCATACGATATTTAAAAATCATTGTTTATTCCCCCTATTTTGGAAGGTTCCGTCCCTTTCCAAAACCATTTGCATATAATGCCATTAGTAGTTGAGTTAGGGATTTCCATAGCGTCTGCGATGATTTTACAGGGCGTTTTATCATTAATTCATCTTGTATATCCCATTTTGCAATTGACTATTCGAAGCTCAGCATGCGGATTTTTAATGCAAAATGATATTATGCACGTTTTTTTTTTGTGATAATGTTTTGCATGCGCAGAACAAGTTTCACTGTCGGTGGAAGATATTTGAAAATTAATGGAACTACACACTATTCCATGATCACTGAATTCTTGTGACTTAAACTACCCAATATTATAATTCCGGCCATTTTCTCCTTGTGAAGATTTTATAAAATAGCCAGATTTCTTTGGTGCAAATTGTATAAAAAAACATTATTTTATTTTCTGATTTTCGTAAATAAATCAATTCATTGATAGAAGAGATTTTATATTGTTAAATAAAGTTCAATAATATAGTTGTCCATAATTTTTAAGTCTTTACATTATGTTGCATTCAGTAATATTCTAAAACATTCTGAAGTATCAAATAATAGACTTCCTCCACAATGAATAATTTATTTTATAGCTAAATTTGAAGTCAATATGAATAGCAGCTAATTAATTCAGTGTAATTTAGATAAACCATTTTGTTGTGTGACGGACAATCAAAAAGCGAGATCCTAAAGATGATTTATTCTGTGCATGACGTATGAGTATCATTCTAAAAAAATTATTAACTATTAAAATGTCTTCTTAAAAGCGCTCATTTATTCAGCTATGTGCTTTTAAGGATTTCATTCTATTATTCTATCTTATATTTCAAAAAAGTTAACAAAATAAAACGAAAGCGCTTGAACTAACCTTACTTCTCTATCTTTAATCCGTTAACTTCATTGTCATTCAAGAAACGTGAATCTGCTGTTTTTCTTTGGAAAAACAGTTCCGCATGAGCAAAAAAAAGACTCTTTTACAATGCCCTCTTATTCTAGTAAAAACAATAAAAAAATTCTGCATTTAGAAGAAGCAATGTCGATTGCAGAGATGTCACCCCGCTCATCACAACGCTTTACGAGTGCTTTCTTGGTTGCTAAACAGTTGGAAAATGAGAACGTGAAAATTTTTTGCTGTAGACTAATTGAAAAAAAAAGCGATAAGAAGACTACACATATAATAAATTGTCTATTTTAAGTTCATATATTTCTAGATCAGAGTATATCTTGAATCCTCTAGTAAATATGTCCTCCAGAAATTATTATTCTTTGTAATCATTGATATCTTGCATCTGCCTCTTAGTTCTGTCGAAGTAGATTTCATCGGTCGTATAAACATGCTGTCTCACTTATTTAGCATAACGCAGCCACATTTAATTGCATTCTGAACTTTTCTACAATTTTTAGGAAGACATTTTTGATGGTTTGTTTACAGAAGCTAATTGAGCGCCCGAATAGAGGCATAAATTAAAAATACCAATAAAATTTATTCTCTGAATAGGTTTGAAAAAACTCGGGTTGTTTTGGGGGATTTTAAGGACCGAACTAACCCAGCGAATCTTATTCCACACAGGGGCATTTCACTCTAAAGACCTCTTTTATTACCTTCTTTTATTATTAATAAAAGTGGCTAACATGGATCGACTACTGTTAGGATAGCTATTATTTGCTCATATCTAAGTTCCTTAGACTCACCGTTAATGTTACAAAGAAGGAAGATGGAACATTAATATTTTTTCAAAAGAATAATGAAATGCATGTAGGCAAATGGGTACAAAGGTGGCACTTTAAAAACAAAGTTAAAAATTGCTTACAATTCTTACATTCCATTCGAATACGCAATGAAAATGCAGAATTTGAATTATTAATTAAGAGAAACTACTTTTAGGCATTTGAATGTTTCTATCGCGCCGGGTATTTCAGTCATTTAAAAAAATTAAAATCTTGAAAATTAATTAACTGGGATATGCCTAAAACACTAATATTTGCTTATTAAAATATTAAATTAAGTTAATTAACGTTGAATTAATATTGACGCTCATTTCTAGTCCCGGCCAATCATGCGTATATAGCCTACATCAGCGTCGTTCGCATAAGCATACGGATGAACGGATTTCGGCAAACGCATAAGTAAACATGTTTAACGAGTTTTTAGGATCGAATCTATTCTAGGAAATCAGAAAACTTATTTATAACAAAATATATTATGCTTTCCACTGAAAAAGAATTGAATTTGGACCCAATATAATAATCGCCTCCCTTTAAAAGTAAGAAAAGATAAAGAACTGTGGAGGCTTACAGTAGGACACACAAGGTCAGTGCTTAAAATAAATTTAAGCGACAGGAAAAATGCTAATGATTCATGAAAATTATCATCGAAAATTTCGGAAATTGTATTACATACTGTAAAATAATTGCTTTAAAAATGGCTTCAGTGCATTACCAATCCGCATAATTTCTGAAAAACGGACATTAACTATATGTGAATATTCAATGAAGCTATCTAAGCCGGTGCCCAAAATTTATGATTTTTAACTATACATTATCTTTCTACTATTAGGCATTTTGTAACTTTATTAATGTGAAAGTGGCACTCTCAATCTTAATCGGAAGCTCATATAGGAAACAGATATATTAAATTAAGACAACTTTTGATAACTTTTAACAACTTCTACTTTATTCAGTTAAGATATGAACGGAAAGAAGGAGAAGAGGTTGCTGATGCTCCCTTCTCTTTGAAAAAATTTCATACTCCTTATAATCTTTGACAAAATTCTTCTAATTTAATTTATTTCTTCACGTATGTCACCTGTAAAGGCCTGCTTCGTCTAATTCTATTATCATCTGGAATAGTTCGTGGAACAATGTCTCCTTATCAGGAACTTTTTTTTTTTTTTTTATCTAATTTCAGTAATTTGAGCAAAGAAATGCCATTAACGGTTTTTATTGGATTCTATATATAAAGCAAAAGAAATCCCATCAAAAACATTTCATGTAAAAAATGTAACCGCGACTCGTTAGCCGTCAAAAGTTGTGAGATCTCATGTAGGGCCAAGTCTAGTGCTCTTATTAACTGACACTTTCATTTACAAAGCACTCCAAATCATTACATCTTTAGCTAAAGAACATTTTGTTACGCAGCACGAGAATGTGACGGCTATTGCTTACATTTTAATATTCACGTTTATTAATAAAGTAATACATAAAATAATATTTATATGGGATTTGAACGTATATGTATTTATTGCGTGGAATTAAATTTAACTTTTTACATAACATTTAAATTTGTAAGATATGATAATTTCCTTGTTATTCGAATGAATTATTTTGGGCAAGTCTGGGCGGTACTGCATCTAAGTCGATTATATTCAGTTATGGCTGACCCTTGAGCTTTGACACCATAATCGTCAATATTAATAGATGCAGTCTGATCAGACTTGTTAATCTTGATAGCGCTTCGTAAGCTTCACTAGACTCTTACGCTTTGAAACTACTGTAATCAGGAATAATAATTTTTTTACCTAACGGCATCTGATGCTGTCATTTTATTATTCACGTTTACAAATAAAGGATTGCATATATATGGGAACTGGGCTGCGTAATTGTCAAGTCACAAAATGTTCTTTAACTAAAGATGTAATAATTTGGAGTGCTTTGTAAATGAAAGTGTCAGTTAATAAGAGCACTAGACTTGGCCCTACATGAGATCTCACAACTTTTGACGGCTAACGAGTCGCGAGACTTGGCTACATTTTTTACACGAAATGTTTTTGATGTGATTTCATTTCTTTTTTTAAGTGGTCCTCCATTCCCTGACATCCTTTTTTTGATGGCCCTTGGTTTTCGCATAGCTCCCTGCCCTTATTGGCCTTTCTCGGTGGCTTCGAATGATTTATTTTTGGCAAACTGTGAGTTACGTCCATTTGAGTCGATTATCCTCGTTATGGCGGATTCTTGAACTTTGGCACTACTGTAATAATCAATATTAATTAGATGCAAGCTGCTCAGGCTTTTTACTCTTGATAATGCTAAGTAAGCTTGACCACACACGAGAATACCGAAGAGCCTATGTCTCTAAGTGGGCTGTTCAAACTAAGGCCCTGATTTTTATGTTATAGTTATAGCAAATGCTACACATGTATTGTTTGTGCTGAACATATACCCTATTAATTATTTCAAATTTACTCCTAACTGAAGCGAGTTTATGAGTAAGTCCTTTAATGAATTGTATTATTCTCTGTATAAAATAAATAAAGATTCCACTATTTCCACAGCATTATTTAATGTCCGTATGCGCATTTCGACGACGACGTCGTCTTCTTCTTTATCTAGTTTTTCGCTGAAGAAGAAGAAGACGTTGTCGTCGAGATGCGCATACGGACATTAAATAATATTGTGGAAATAGTGGTTTCTTTATTTATTTTCTACAGTTTACTGTTTTTCACAGTTTCTTGCAATTTACTTACCGGGTGTTTCAAAAAAGACCGGCATATTTGAAAAATCAATAAAAACTTAACGGGCAGCGATAGAAATACACCGTTTGTTGCAACATGCTTGGGACAACAGTAAATTTTCAGGCAGACAAACTTTCGAAATTAGTAGTTACAATTTTCAACAACAGATGGCGCTGCAGGCGATTTGAAAGATATAGAAGAAACGCAGTCTGTGAGTTCGCCATTCGGTAAGTCGTCTGCTGTAAGCGTGTGCTCTTCACAGATTGCAAGTTTGCTGTGAAAAAATGCTTTACTCCTTAGAACAGAGGATTTTTCTGGTGTTGGAATTCCACCATCTAGAACACAGTGTTGTTGCAACAAGACGAAGTTTTCATCAAAAGTTTAATGTACCCAAAGGACCCAAAAGCGATACAATAAAGGATCTGTTTGAAAATTTTTACGGACTGGGAACGTGAAGGATGAACGTGCTGGAAAGGTAGGGCGACCGCGTACGGCAACCACAGAGGGCAATGCTAAGCTTGTGCAACAGGTGATCCAACAGCGGCCTCGGGTTTCCATTCGCCGTGTTGCAGCTGCGGTTCAAATAAAGCCAACGTCCACGTATCGTCTCATGCGCCAGAGTTTACACCTCTGTCCATACAAAATTCAAACTCGGCAACCCCTCAGCGCTGCTTCCATTAATGCACGAGAGACATTCGCTAACGATATGGTGCAAAGGATTGATGACGGCGATATCCATGTGGGCAGCATTTGGTTTACTGACGAAGTTTATTTTCACCTGGACGGCTTCGTCAATAAACAGAACTGGCGCATATGGGAACCGAAAACCCCCATGTTGCAGTCCCATCGTCCCTGCATCCGCAAAAAGTAATGGTTTGGGCCGCCATTTCTTCCAAAGGACTCATTGGCCCATTTTTCAGATCCGAAACGATTACTGCACCACGCTATCTGGACATTCTTCGTGAATTTGTGGCGTATAAAATGCCTTAGAGTACACTGCGAACACCTCGTGGTTTATACAAGATGGTGGCCGGCCACATCGCACGGCCGACGTCTGTAATTTCCTGAACGAACATTTCGATGATCGTGTGATTGCTTTGGGCTATCCCACATGTACAGGAAGCGGCGTGGATTGGCCTCCCTATTCGCCAGACTCGAACCCCTGTGGCTTCTTTCTGTAGGGACACTTGAAAGACCCGGTGTACCGCCACAATCCAGAAACAATTGAACAACTGGAGCAGTACATCTCTTCTGCATGTGAAGCCATCCCGCCTGAGACGTTTACACGGGTTTCTGGTAATTTCGTTCTGAGACTACGCCATATTATTGCTGCGCATGGTGGATATGTGGAAAATATCGTAGTTTAGATTTTTCCAGACTGCAGCGCCATCTGTTGTGGAACATTGTAACTAATTTCGAAAGTTTGTCTGCCTGAAAATTTACTGTTGTCCCAAGCATATTGCAACAAACGGTGTATTTCTATCGCTGCCCGTTTAGCTTTTTATTGATTTTTTAAATATACCGGTCTTTTTTGAAACACACTGTATATGAGTTTGTATTACTATCCTTTTAACTTTTTTTCTTATCCTCAGGATCCAGTTTCAAACCTTGTATAACACCGATAGAACCAATTACATCAATGTTTCTTCTCAATATGACACTAGCACCTACTTTTATCACTATTGTTCCCTCTAATCCTGCTGTCATGGAAGCGTCGTCTTTGTATTTTCTTGTACACTCACAGCCCTTTCTTCATTTGTCTCTGGATGAGTCACAGGACATACCTGTATTTCGGAAACGGTGTGTAAAATAAACGATGTGATCATGCTAATAGGAAATAGGATAGGTGCTCTATCTTTTGAGACAGTTTTGGAGTTTGGGCGCCATCTTGAAATCTGCCATTTTGGGTCAAGATTCATTTTCTTAAATGGGAAGATAGTCACGTGGAATATCAAATAACACCAGTTCTTTCTCAGGAGTTTGTTCCTGCAATCGGGTTTCAGTTATCTGTTGTGGTTCACACATATCGAAACTGGATTACAGCAGCTAAAAGTTGTGTTCAATGTTGTCCCTGCTGCTAGAGAGAGAGCTCAAGGTACTTTATCCATTCATTATGCACGCGCACAAGAACGCCGGGGGTAATGTTATCACAGGCCTGTGGGATGATTGCTTTGGATTTTCACAGCACACAGAAGTTGTTTCAAGTGGGCCACAGGTACAAATTAGCGGTGTGAGGTTTCGGAAATGTGGTCACTCCACAGGACCCCGCCGGTCAATCCAATGACTAGGTAAGTGCCCATCTAGCCATTGACGGATATTAAGTCCGTAGTGTAGTGATGCACCATCCTGCTGGAAAAAAACTTGGGAAACTGCCATCATCAGTCAACAGTGACGTGAAAAAAGTATTCTGTAGCATTCGCGACAATCGACAGTCGAACAGTGAAGTGTACATTTCTTCAGATGGGACGTAAGCAGTACTTACAGGAGTCTCACCCTTCCGGAATAAATTCCACACTGAAATAGGCAAGAAGCTTGACTAACCCAAAGAGGCCTTCCACATTATGAAAAAAAAATAATAATATTGACGATTGTCAGAAGAGTGGGAGAGGGGGAGGAGGAAGGGGAGGGGAAGGGGTATCACATCTTCCAATAATCCGGGAAGGAAACGTTGCCAATGTCTTCGAAGTTGACGTCAAGAATATGCCTCGGTTTTCTATACTTCGTATGCCACTTCATTTCCATCAGGTTATTCAGTATTCCAGCCACCAGATCATTGTCATGGCTCTTCATCGTCTGCACCATGTTGATCAGGAAATCTTGGATACACTTTCCAATATGAGTCATGTTCAGGTCCGAGTTGATGTAATGATTTTTTACGGTCCTTCTTCCAAGCTGGGCAATGGTCCTCAAGGTAACATTCTGAAACGACTGGAGTTCACTGCACAGATAGTCGCCCACGCAGGCATACCATAGAGCAGGATGGTCCGAATCACTGTCTTGTACAATAGTAATTTATTGTCGATGCTGAGGGCGCTGTTTCTACCCAGGAGAGCCATAAGACTGTACTTAACCCCCTTCCTTTATTCAGAGCGTAAGTTACGTGACGATTCCAGGAGAGTCTTGAGTCGATGATAACGCCAAGGTACTTGTAGTTGTTAACCCATACGAGTCTCTTATTGAATAGAACCATGGAATCCGGAGGACACTTAAGCTTTTCGTTGAAGTACACGGCTTTGCATTTTCCGACATTAAGACTCGGTTTCCAGCAATTAAACCAGTCTTCGAACTTCTTCAAGGCGTTCTGCAGCCGAATGCTAACGTGAGATGGCTGGTGCGCCCATGCCAAGATGGCAGTTTCATCAGCATTTAAGATACCGTCTATGAAAATCCAACGGGTGCCCCATATCCCACACAAATCCATAATTTTTCTGTCACCAACGACTTTGGATGGATCTGTCCAACGAGAGTTCATATCCATCCAATATCTCATGTTCTGACGGTTTACCTCGCCACTGAACGCAATGTTATGTACAAATGAAGAACCCAGTCGATAGATTCCAGATCCCATGTACAGAACTCCTCACGTCTGCCCGAATCATCCTCCTTCTCCTAAGGTTCGACATAGTTTGGATATAAGAAGTAACGAAAAGAAGTATTTTTCAGGCGTCATACAGAGTCGAGTCACATTATTATGACCACCAGCTAATATCCCGAATAATCGCCTTTAGCGTCACGGACAGCAGCTAGACGGCGTAGGAGTGAGTCAATAAGATTTTGGTAGGTTTCTACTAGTAGCTGTTGCCACGCAGACTGTAAAGCATCCAATAGCTGCTGAAGGGTACGCGGTGGTTGTTCCATAGCATGCACATGACGATCGAGGTGATCCCAAAGGTTCTCGATTGGGTTGAGATCTGGGGAATTAGGGAGCCAGGGTAGTTCTTGTAACTCCTGGTCTTGCTGGAACGTGCCATCTCCCTCTGGGAAGACAGTCGCCATGTATAGGTGTACTTGATCTGCAATTATGGATAAATAACCGAATCTGTTGAGAGTGCCTTCCACAGGTATCAGTGGGCCCAGACAATGCCTTGAGAACACTTCCCCACACAATGACGCTGCCGCCATCAGCCTGGATTCGTCCAACAATGGTTGCAGGATGCTTGTTGTCGGAGTTTCTCGCCTCACCCGCCAACGGCTGTCACTTCTGTGGAGCAGAAATCGTGACTCATCGGAGAAGGCAACCATTTTCCAGTCAGAAGTGATCCAGTTTCTGTACTGTTGGGAAAACTGAAGCAGTTTTTGGCGATGAACCTTCGTCTGGACAACCCCGTAGGGAGTGGTCATAATAATGGGACTCGACCCGGTAGAAATAATGGTTTGAGATATGGTCAATCTCTTCTTTTCAGATATTTCTGACACTCTTCGACTTTTGAGGATCAGTCCCGTACAGCGGAATTCTAAGCAAAGTGTCACTTGCCTCCAAAGCTCCACACGGCCGACTCGACAGTATCTTTAGTCCGATATTGTATAAACGACTTCCTAAACTCTTAGTAGAACTTATATCAGTTGCGTTTGTTTTTCGCTTTTTGTGGTGTATGTTGTTACATAATAATTCAAGATAGCTGTTTTTTTCTCTCACGAACTAAACATTTATTACAATTCCATGCGAGCAACATTGCAGGCTTGTAATCGTTAATCATACCTCAGTCGTTTTTGCGCACAATATTATAGTGATTATTAGATGATAATGCTTTTTTTGCACTTATTGACTACGATACCTGTTACGGTAAGTGCTTCAGTAATTTGATGTGGAAATCCAAACTGATATACAGTATAACCTTTTTAGTGTTCTTTTTTCGCAAACAGTAACTATACTGTTAGTGAGTTTGAAATGACACGACCCGTTGATTATGAGTTGGTGAAAGATTCTTGTTAATATGGCTTACGTGATATACTTTGTTACAAGTATGCTACTTTCTCAAGTGGCGACTTGTGAAGAATTGGGGCATCTTTAACCCACGATATCAAATGAAATTGGTGAGCACTTCGAGATCGGTATTACGTCTTCAAAAGTAGTGTTCGACCTTAACAAGTGGCTTGCCAGATGATGTAATGAAGTCCGACGTAGCTTTAAGCTTATATCTATGAAAGGAGAAATTGAGACTTGGCCGTATGATATTTTTGTTAGCAGTATCCCGTTGACTTCCCTAATGTGTTCCACTAAATCACTCCGTATCCGTTCAGAAGGACTTATGGTAAGGAACCATGTTGAAGGATTATAATTTTGTGTCATGCAATTGATGTTATTTCTCGCTTTTTTTTTTCTTTTTCAAAATTGTTCCGTCTTTTACAATCGAACAAATATTGCAGGCAAATCGCCTTCTAGCTCATCTTTATTTATTAAGCATTTGCAAGTAGTGTTCAGCTGTAATTTTTTCTTTTCGATTTACGCAATTATTTTTATAAAAAAATGCCAGAATCTAATTGACGAATATTAGCATCATTTAGTAAGAAAAATATATATTGTTGATTTAACCGAAATTGAAAATAATTTGACATTAATCTGGTTTTAATAATGCCATGCCTTCAGATTAACAAACGTTTCCAACGAAATTCATATCGCGGAGTTGCTATTGTTTCTCACTCTTAACAATTAGCCAACAATGTCGAGATCAATTGCTCTACGCTTGCAAGCAATGTCGTCACCAAGTGCATAATAGTCATTTCGTTGCAGGTTAATTGATGTTTGGCAGTGAACTTTAACCATTTACACTTTTATATTCTAAATTTTTTTAATTTTTCCTTTCATTGTACCCTAAACACTATCTTTATGCCAAATTTCAAGTTTTTAGGACCGCGGGAAGTACCTCAGATTTTTGATGATCGGTCAGTGAGTCAGTGTCTAAATAAAGAAATTTTGAGTTCTTGTATCTTATGAACTAGAAAAGACAGAAACGTAATATTTGAAAATTCAGTTTCATTTGCAAAGTACTCTATATATAAAAAATTTCAAGATTCTATGCAACTCTGGCATAAAGATATGTAGGGTCAAAAGTACGCCGAGTTGCTTCCTGAAAAGGATGTTACGGCTGTGCTTGCTCGACTTGGCGAGGGCACTGCCGTGCCCTCCAAATACCAGCTTATATGCTCAGCGCTGCTGGGGCTGTTTGTTTCATGAAATTTTGCAGTATCTGAAATAATAATAGTTATTAATTAGAAAATAAATAACTTTTAATAACTATTATTTATTGTATTCCAGGGTTTATGTGTCTCGTCCTTCTCTCATATATATCCGTCCAGTATCTGAATTTGAATATAAGTAAGAACATATGAAAAATCATTAGAATTAATACAGTAAACATTCCACTTTGGAAAAACTCTTCTCTCTTGTCTACAGTATTTCCTGAATATCCAATGTAAGAGACATTATTGGTAAAGTACATTGTGTATTTTCATATGTATATTATAAAATGTTTATATAACAATACATTTGCCTGAAAAAAAATAGTTGCCCTGACTTTGTAAGTGATCCCCATATATATCTTTTTATCTAGAGGGTTCCGAAAGTAAGTTTTGTCAATATTTTTTTGCACACGGAAACTTTATTGCCAAAAAAAGATACACCAAGGCCTCATGAACTACTTTTCGCCATAGTCGCCACCGACATTGAGAAATTTGTCGTAACGTGCAATCAGTTTGAAGAAAGAGTAGCAGCAGGCAGGCGTGTCGAAGCTATCTGATCTTGTGTGAGCCTTGCTGCGTGTGGCTTTGCGTTGTCATCCAAGAGCACAACACCTTCACTCAAGAGCCCTGGCCTCTTTTGTCGAATGGCGGACCTGAGTTTGGTGAGGGTGTCGCAGTAGCGTGCCATATTGATGGTCCCTTGATAGAGGAAATCAATGAGAGTGGCTTTTTTTGCGTCCCAGAAAACTGTTGCCATAATCTTTCCTGAGGAGGGTGACATTTTGAATTTTTTCCTCACTTGTGAAATGGGATGCGACCACGTTGTCAGTACACGTCTGCTGCCATCGTGATTTGTACTCGAATAGCCTCGGACACGCCTGTCTGCTGCTATTCTTTCTTCAAACTGATTGCACGCTACGACAAATGTCTCAATGTCGGTGACGACTATGTCGAAAAATAGTGCAAAGTGTATAATTCATAATGCCATGCTATATTTTTTTCTGGCAATAAAGTGTCCGTGTGAAAAACAATGATGAAACTTACTTTCGGAATAACCCTCGTATTAAACACATGATGTTAAATAAAATGAATGTCGGATTGCGTGATAAAGTGATCACCAATACAAAATGATCTATTATGTAAGAATTTCAAGCGTCTAACTTCCTTTGTGAGAAAATCATCTTTTGCTCTAGCAACAGATTTGACTTCTACAGCTGAAGATTTCATGTTTTTAATGGAGGTATCAGACTGTTGGGCCGGTTCCATTTTATGAAATTTACTGTTATATTTTAAAAAATATTTTGTATATTTGCAAGTATTTTTGATATATCTGGACATAAAATTTGATAACTAATTTTAAATAATTTTTAATTATTTTAATTTAATAAATTTTTATTTGCATTCTTCTAGTTGCATGGTAGGTTAATTCATTCATTTATTTTTCTCATTAAATTTATACTTAACATTTCAATCAATTGCTAGTAAATTCAACGTTGCCTAGGAAATTTCTTCTTTTTTTAAATTTGTGTTTGAAAATAATTTTTCTAATCAATTTTCTTTGTTTTATTAGCTAAAAGAAGAGATCGATCTTGCTTTTTCTTTTTTATTTTTTTAATTTTCATTTTGTGGTCGTATTTTTTTTAATTAAAACTTCTTTGAAATTTGTTTCGTTTGTTTTTTTTCAGAAACTTTAGATAAATGTCAATTTTTTTTTAAGTAGCACTAGAATCCAACCATTCCTCATATCTTCGGGAGATCTATAATGATAACTTATTGAATCATGATGATTCAATGCATATTTAACATATATTATGAATTATTAAACAAGTCGCATTTAATTATATTTGACAAATGTCTTTATTAGACAACGGAAATGTATGCAAGAATCCAATTATCCGCGGAATTTAATCTTTTCTTTAATTAAGAAAAGCTGAAAACTTTCTTATTTCGGAATAGAATAATCAATACATGGGTTTTTATAATTGAATCAAACTTTATTCTTCTAATTAGATGTTTATTTTATCCTTAAGTGTATAAAAAATTCATATAAATCACTCACCTTATTTCAAAAAAAAAAAGAAGTGGGAGATAGCAGAGCGTCAACATATCAAATTTTCATGTTTAAATGAGATTCGGAGCTCAGCGACTGAAAAACTTTTCCGTTTCTTGTGCAAAAACTTCACCAATGATATACTGGCTTAAGCTTAAGCACATCACCTTTTCTATAAGCAGAAATGTGAGCTAATAATGCTAAACATGAAGAACTCTTCCAATATTTTCATCCTTTATGCTAATTCATTCATTCATTCATTGTGATAGCTCTGATTATAATGTAAATTACGTAAAGACTTTAATGTTAAAAATAGGCTGACATTTCTGAAACAATTAGCGTAATTTCGGTGCTTGACGATGGCTTAAATTTAAAGAAATATTGTAGAATCATCTACAAGAATGATACAATAAACGTCCGCTATTCAACGCCAGGAAACTAGCCTGATCTAACGACCAGTATGTCACCAAATTTGGTTGAAACTAATCGGAAACAGGATTATGTAGAAAAATATGGATAGGGCGAACACAGCATTGCTTTTTCTCAGGGAGTCGATAATTGGCTATCATGAAGTTAAAACTTATTAAAACTGCGTCGTTGACATTATAAACCAGAAAATAAACGAAAATCTTCAGAAACGCATTCCTGTATAGGTAACAAATATAATTACGCAGCTTTATTCACAATTAAGGTAACAAGAAAGGAAGAAAAGAAACCACTGTTCTACATAAATGAATTTTATAAAATAAAAACTCATATGTACATTTCGGAGCTCTCTGTCTCCTTCATGAGTGAGAAACAACAAGATATGATAAGGAGGTTTATATAGTGGTTTCTTTTCTTCCTTTCTTGTTAACCTTGTGTCCAGGTTTTTGGCTGTTTATATATTTTATTCCTGTACGGGTAGCCGTGCTTAACGTGTGTCTCATTTTACCTCACTGCACTTGAAAAGCTGTTGCAACTGCAAGCTTAAAAGTAGCCGGAGATTGTGGTAAAGGAACTCTACCAGCTTACGCAGATAGATCAATGAATCGTAAGTTTGAAGAAACAAGATCTTTGGAGATTTGATCTGGCAAAGAACGGAAACCAGTGCCACCACGGGAAATTAAAGAAGTTGCAACCGCTATTATCGACAGATCAAACAGATAAGTTGCTGGGTAGTTTCAGCGCCTGTAGGGTAGTGAGTTAATTTGATTTGTCGTGTTCTACATTAGGAAAGTCTTGCGCATAATTATGCAGCTTTATTCATAATTAGTCATAGAATATCTGTCGCTTACAGAAGTTAAGATAAGCGAAATGATCTTAGAAATTTTTTTAGAGAGATGAAATCCATTTTTATCTGAAGTAAACTGTAACACCGACAAATGTCGAATTTCGGCTTTCCAGGATCCCCAATCACATTCACCGAAAATTACCGTTTGATGTAGCTACATAATAACGTTATAAAAGGGGCGCTCTATTTGTTTTTTTAAGATACCACTTCTAGTGGGTTCTAGTAAATCAGTTCTGTAGGCGTAAAGAAACTTAGCGACATCCTTCTTTTCATAATTCCACAATTTCAGCAACGTAAAATATTTGGACGACTTCATTTTTATGCATTTGGAGGACTTCCTCGCATTAAGACCACTTCCGGCATATTTCATAGTATTACTTAACAAAAGACGGAGTATTAGTCGCTTATTATATGCTTTTCAGCATATACTAGCTTCGCTCTGTTTGTGTGTCTGTCTGTCCGTCTGCATGTCTGACGATTACTCGAGAGTGCTTTAACTTTTTCAAATTCTGCTTTCTCTCTTCGATAGAGACCCTTCCTGAGCTCACCTGATTAGTTTGCCATTGAAATCGGTCTAACAGCCACGTGGCATGTAATATGGCATTCGAACGGGAATGACGACCACAAGACGAATATGACATTCTTTTCGATTTTCGAAATGCTACGTCCGAGAAAATGACCCCCAAAAAGTACTTTAATTACCCCTTATTACGAGCTTTAGCTAAAGCTATATACGTATAAGAATACAAGCTTAATCGGTACCTTTACGTGTATGAGCTTTTGATGAGCTCTCGTGGACCCCTTTTAATCACGTGCACTAATGTTAAGAATATGAACTTAGGGCATGTAATATATCAATCGATTCGTATTGACGACTCATAAGTGAATACAGTGATGGCAGCTTGGAGCACGTGCCCGTTATGAAACTTTGTCGATGCACGTGCTCATTTCGTTTTAAAATTCAGTGCTGTTAGGCCTATTTTAAATGTGGGTAATTAATGTTAGGGCGATTGTTACAAATGGCTCATTAATGTTAGGTCTATAGTTAATAATGGCTAATTAATATTACGCCTATAGTTAAAAATGACTAAATGTAGGCCTTTTGTTAAAATGGCTAAATAATATTAGGTCTATAGTTAAAATGACTAAATAATGTTAGGACTATTGTTAAAAATGGTTAATTAATGTAAGGCCTATAGTTAAAAATGGCTAATAAATGTTAGGCCTATAATTAAAAATGATGTGTGTCTGGATAGAATCAAAGGAATTTCCATTGTTTATTTAACCAACTGCAAGTAAAACTGAAATATTCAAATTTAAAATTACATCTGCGTCACAGGTAAAGCTCCTTGGAATGCTTATAAGATTTTTCCTGACAGTGCTTTGCAACAATGACTTTTCTTTTCTAACGTTTATGCTAACTTTGATTAAGAAGGGATGAATGGCTCTAGCAGTGGAAAGAACATAGGCGCAGTAGTTTAAAACATTTAGGTGTGCGAGCATTTCATTTCTCATTTCGTGCGTGTTTGGAAAGATTTGTGTCATGCTGCAATCGAATACGTAAATTTACATGTAGTTTTCGCCATTGCTATATATAAAATACTAGATGATATGCCCGGCGTTGCTCGATCTGTTTCTTTGATGAAATTTTGATGGCATTTCCCTAGCGCCATCTCTTGAGGAAACAAACAAACATAAACCAAGAAATATTATATTAACCCCCACCCCCTCCCTTTGGGACATGTAAACCTTACTCTGATCCTAACGAATATATGGTGGAACTATGAGCTCAATCGGATAAGTGGTTCAAAAGTTTTTAGAACATTTACAGACGCACTCTGAACCTGAATTTTTATATATAAAGATTACTATAATATTAAACAACACATTTTTAGTCTTCTTTTCAGCATATTTGAAAATCGTTTTACGAGTTATATTCTTGTTTCCAGTTGCATATCGTCATCTCGTTTCCCCTGATACAATATTTTTTATTTTCAACGCAATATTTGATTATGGGATTATCTTAAGATCTACCATAAAAGTGTGTCGAATTTGGCAGCCTTAAATAGCAGCATAATAAGTATTGTGACGAACATTCCTTAAAACCTCTAATAATGAGAATGCTTTACACAGGATGTAATTTTTAGTCCACAAGAACGGTGGCCACTTTGAACTAGGCCCCGTTCCATATGGGATGGGTAAACTGATTGTGATTGAGGTGGGCAAAGACACTTTGCTCCACTAATTTTCATAAGTTGCGTTGCTGTGCTTATCATTGTTGCAGTGTTCATTAAGTTTGTTCTTCGTTATTCATTTGTCGGTCCGGTTTCACGCTGTTTTTACGTTGTACTGTGCCGTAGACTTCCTATTGGCAACTATGTGTACTAAATTTTTTTTCGCGGAATCCTGCTTCTCCTGTCCTAATTAAGTCCATAGATTAAGAAATACCAGAGATACCATAAAAAGTAAGAAAAACTATGGATAAACAAAAGAGATACCATAGAACGAAAATCAAAATACCTCTTAGTCACAATGAAATGAATAAACAAATCCTAGAAAAGCTTGTGGTTTTTGTGGGAAGGTTTATCGAGGCCAGACGCGACGTAATATTGAAATTAGGGGAAAGGAGCACTTGGCCGATATTAAGTGTGGTAGAGTGGAGAGGTCAAGTGTTGCTAAACATATTCATCACAGTGCCCACCCGGTTACAAAATACTGCATTAAATTAATTAGAAGCGTCGGGAACCTAAGTTTTTGGATGTTTTTTTGAAAAGTTTAAAAATTAGCCAAGTCCGCCCGGAGTTATTGATGAATCAGGATAGTGGGCCAATCCGAGTTTCCCCTTTGTTCAGCTTAGTGGAGGAGTTTTGTAAAGGAACTAGACCGATGAGAGTTAATGGAGACTCAGGAGATGGGTGAAATTGTGGGTTGTTGTTTTCAGTTTATTTTAGGTTCCTACTGATGAAGATCACAAGTGTGATCGAAAAAGCTTTTCTAAGGTTTGCTTTTTCATTTCATTGTGGGATAAGAGGTATTTCTATTTTCGTTCCATGGTTACCAGAGAGACGACAAGAGATTGTTGAAAGCGGGAATCCGCCAATACTAGCAATTCTGGTGAATTAGTTGGGCTAAAGTTTCGTTTCCATAGTAATCTTATAAAGAAGTATTATTATTGCGCGCGAATTGAAAGGTTTTTTCTCGTGATAATTTGTTGTTTCTTTTAAAAAATGGATAACGCAACAAAAAAAAAAGAAAAGGCCCATGATGTGTTTGGTTTTGTCTTGGCTTCGTTTTTATATTGTTATCTGTAAATACACATTTGAAAAAAAATTACTCGGAAACTATGCCCAACTAATTCCCCAGGATCGTTAGCGTTGGCCAATCTATTCTTAACAAGAAAAAAATTCAATTAAAATCTATTTTTAATGCAAATTTATAAGAAGATGCAATTAATTAGGTAGTTCTTTTGATGGCCTCTTAATTTCGAAGAGAATATAACGTTTTGCAGATATAACGATATTCTCTAAAGTTTCAGCTTCTTCTTTAGCTATTTCTGCAGGATCCGATTTACTTATATTCTAATGAAACACAGAATTTAGCACTCTTGTCTACTTTGAGCAACAATTAGAAGGACATAACTCTTTTACCCTTTAAGTCTATAACTCATAATTACATAATCTGTGATTGGTACAAAACTGCAGACGTTTTATTATATTTTTATTTTGATTGATTCTCTGAAACCAAATATTGTCTGTGCTCTTGAAAAGAGCAGACAATATAGTTCTCACGTTGTTTATTTAAAAGAGGACAATTTATATCTCCACGCAGTTTTCTCCGGAGCAGAGTCATTCATCTGGACGTTTATATTATTAAAACAGAATATTATAATATTCAGCAAATTTCTAGACGTTGCTATGAGCTTAATGAAAGCTCCGCCTGAAAATACGGAAGTTAGCTTCACTGCACAGGATCAAGCAAGTGAAGAAATCCTTCAAAAGTCAGTTTATAATTCCTTGGGGATAAAAATATACCCTGTTCTTAATTAACTGTTGTTATTGAAATTTTCATGAGCAGCCGCAATGAATATTATTACGTTGGAATTTCTTACGTATCAATGTAAACACTAGATCTGGGTTTTCATATTGTTAACTGTTATGATGAAATTAGCATAATTCAATATGTATCACTGTGAAAGAAGTAAATGTAACGATTCCCGCTAATCTACCGAGAATACTAATTCATGCACATCTTGCTTGGGGGAGTGCACAGAGTCATTCACATAACCCTATAGAAAATTATCACCGTGATAACCGATGGCCTGGCGGACAATGTAGATGTTGATCAGTGTCAGATGCACGTCCTATACCCATCGACGTGGCAATCTCAGCTAAAATGAAAGATTAATTCTAAAGTGTATATTGAGTAAAATAAAATATGTCTTTATATATTTATATAAATAAATAAATAAATAAATAAATAAACTAGAAAACATCTTCTAATGTATTTAATCGGAAATTTGATCGCTGGTAATGTTGTATTCCTTATGAAATGTGTTGTAATCGCTCAAATAATATTGAAATATGGTGAATAAACTTGGTTGTACCCAATTTGAAATTGCCATTAACTTAAACAATACAAGATTCTTAATGTCGTAAAAATACATGGTGAACTGAAACAATAGGGACAAACTTCAGGGGGTAAAAGTAACATAACATATTGTTTTAGATGATTCAGAATTTATGTTATAGAAGAATATGGTATATAGAGGTTACTAAAACAAACATTTTTATTAAGCAATGTGTGTCCTATCGCGCACTAATATGGCGCTGCACTTGCTTCAGTTGCAGCAACCATTCATGCAAGTTCTCTCATGACTGAACTTTCACTGTGAAGCAATAAGCAATGACGTTTGACAACGTTTGCATTACAGAAGTGGTTCGTACCGACATCCCCTTTCTTGTACACAATACTGACATCGCCGAAGCATCGACTGGCGCTCTCGTTCGAATATGCCAAGTGTTGATTCGCAGCACCATATACCAAATGCATGTCGGTTAGCTCACTCAGGTTAGTAACGCTCCATTTTTCAATGTTGACTCTATGATGACTCAGCTTTCAATGAACTTAAAAACAATAACCAAATGTAACCCCGTACCGATTAGTTTAGTACCCTCTATCTACCATATTTTTCTGTAACGTAAATTCTGCATCACCCTGTATATATTTCGCAATGTGAACATTAAGAGATTTTTATATTTCTAAAAAAATGCTACGCCTTACGCATAAAATTGTACCAATTAAACGTACTTTATGCTAATACAGGATGAAGCAAATTCTGGTAATATAGCGTATAACTCGAAAACTATTTAGTGTAGGTTAATAAATTAAATATATTATTACTAAGAAAGATCGGGCCTACTTGGTACTGAAATTTTCAAGTTTATGCAAGAAAGTGTTCATGAATTTTGTAAACTTATCTCCTAAACTATGAGAAATAGAGGCATAGTGTCAATTGCAAAGCTGTAGACACCCCTCAATTATTTTAAATCTAATGTTAAAATCAGTGCTTTATAGGGAGAAATATCAAAACATAAACATTGAATATCCGCCATCTTTTGAGGGCATCGAGACCCATGGCTGCCATGGCTCTGAACTTATCCCATTGTTATACAATACATCCAAACACGCAACAACTCGTTACCATCGTTATACAATAACAAGTCGGGCTAAAACGGCGCACTTCGATGAGTAGCAGTATAGGATTGCCTTCCTCTGCCCTCAAAAAATGGCAGCTGTACCCATCATTCAATGCGAAGATATTTTCCCCTATTGTGGGAAAGTTAAAGAAAAAATTGCTTGAAGTTGGTAAGATACATCATGTCATTTGCATAGAAGCCCATCGTTTGTGCGGATCAAACCACTACATTGAAAGGGAGAAGGAGGCATGAATGATAGTCAAGCTCTGGTTGAATCATTATTACAGTGTGCTAAAAAAAATCATCCAAATTGACTCCAATCTGACAGTAGAATACAGGAACTCTCAATCTGACAGCAGAACACCAACGATGGGCTTCTCATGCATAAACTTGAAGTGTCACTACCAAGTAGTCCCTATCCTGCTTAGTAATAATATTTTTAATTTTATTAATCTACACCGAATACTTTTCGAGTTATACGCTCTATTACCAGGCTTTTGCCTCATCCTATACTGTATAAAAATGCAGTTATCACTCATACAAAACTATAAATTAATAAAAAGTCTGTTTATTCAGGAGAGGAATAAAATCTTCGGCAATAAAATTAAGGTCTATATTAACAAAAAAAAAAAACAAACAACGAAATGTGGAAATGCAAATGAAATAAAACGATAACTTTAGTAAGAAAGCGTAAAGTTGATTTGCACAAGCATATCTATATCTATAAAATCCAAATACCACTCACTCACTCACTCACTCA
>JAHWFO010001255.1:558959-675770 GCA_023313115.1 Rhysida immarginata
TGAGTGAGTGAGTGAGTGAGTGGTATTTGGATTTTATAGATATAGATTGACCATGGTTTTGACATGTTCCAGAAGCAGGGATTGAGTGGCATATTACGTCTACGCGACGTCCAATATTTTTAATCTCAAACACAATGTCCCAGAAAAAAAATGAAAGAGGGAAATGTTGCTTAGATTTGATCCCTATATCACCCCCCCCCCCGGGGTTCGTACACGTTATTCGAGAACACCCTGTATACATAGATATGAAAAAACTATATTTTTCTCCGAGCGACGCCGGGTACTTCAGCTAGTACCCAATAAAGGAAGAACTAGTACCAAAATTTAAGGTTATAGATATCGCTTCTTGTTGATTCATCTGTCAGTAAAACAGTGCTATCAGCGCACGATAGGTACGAAAGTTTTTATTGTCAAATGTATTCCATTTTAATTATATATGTGCAAAAGAGACTGTGGCATTAATATATAACTGATAATGCTTCGCTTTTGACATACTGAAGGCGAACTCATGTTAGGTTTTTCCTTAGACCATATTATTGTAGTTTTCCAAGCCCAGTGCTTTCCTTTAATTCAGTCCCCTGTTGTTGTTCGTGATATGGCCCCGAGAGAATACATGATTTGTATCAGCATTTTGGCTTTATCATTTTATTTCCAATACCGCCTAGAGAGAAAGCTGCTCACGGAAAAATCATACATTGTTACATCACCTATGGTAGGGCGTAGCCAACACTTCCTAGAAAGAAAGCCAAACAACTGAAACGTCATACATTATTACATCATTTATAATTTATAATAATAATAGTAATCTAAACAATCCGCGGGTTGCCCCCAACAGGCCGAAGCCCAACACGGGGTTTTCATATTATAATAAAGGACAATCACAAACATCCATGCCCCAAGCGGGATTCGAACCCGCGACTTGCTGGTTGCGAGAGCGATAAGACCTGCGCCTCAGCGCTCTCGGCCAACAAGCCGGCTAATAGTAGGAAATCATCATAAATCGACCAAATTTAGAGCTTATTATTGGTGGATATACGATTAACTATGGTCGAAATATGATGATGTAACAATGTTTGACGTTTCAGTTGTTTGGCTTTCTTTCTAGGAGGTGTTGGCGTAGCCAACGAGAAAGACAGGCCCCGGCCAACACCACCTAAAGAAAAAGCCTGAGCGCGGAAACGTCATACATTGTTAAAATGTCATAGGTAGTCATCTTTAATCGCGTTTCTACCAATAATAAGCCCTAAATTACGACTATATATGATGATGTAACAATGTATGAAATTTTCGCGCTCAGGCTTTGAGTAGAAGTGGTGTTGCGCCGGCGCGGAAAAGTCACCTGACCGTAATAGTCCGGCCAACAATCCAACCTTCATTGTTTCCAAGAAACGAAAAAATATTGATTGTTAAAATCCAAGATGGAAACAATGAATGTTACATTGCTATTCGGACTAGTAGGATCAGGTGACTTTTCCGCGCCGGGGCAACACCTCCTAAAGAGAAAGCCTCTGCACGGAAACCGTCATACATTGTTACATCATCATAGTTGTGCAAATTCAGGGCTTATTATTGGTAGAAATACGAATAACAATGCACTCCGTGCAGAGGTTTTCTTTTTAGGAGGTGTTGGCCGGGGCCTGTCTTTCTCGTTGGCTACGTGGTAGGGACAATTTCGGGCTTATTATTGGTAAAAATATGATTAACAATACCTTACCGTAGGTGATGATAATTCTAGTAAATCAATGTTGGGGCAAATGTCCGAGAAAAGTAACCAAAGTACTTACCGTAGGTGATGTAACAATGTATGACGTTTTCGCGCTCAGGCTTTGAGTAGAGATGTTGTTGCTATTTCACGTTTCAGAGAAAACTCATCTAAGTTTCATTGTTAGATATTTTAATTACTAATTTTAAAGTTTTTACTATGCTCCACGGTCTATAGATATTCATGGTCATCGAGCTCCATTGTTAAAATGAAGCTAAAGTTTCTAGCTCCCTGTAGGGCGGGAACTCTATTGAAAAGTGGCGCTCCATGTACAATCGGCCCAACAAGGTCTATAAAAGACCTTGTGGCCCAACTGCGCCTGCAGCGCCTATCAGTAGATAGAAACTTTACTTTCATTTTCAGTTTCAATGAAAATCTCTATCGCAGTTACGGTCGGCCTTAGTGCGATCTGTTTTCCTTAGCTTCTCGAAACAATGGAAAATGTCCGAAGCTCGATGACCATGTATATCTATAAACCGTGCTATACCAACACCACCTCTACTCAAAGCCTGAGCGCGAAAATTTCATACATTGTTACATCCTTTAATCGCATTTCTACCAATAATAAGCTCTAAATTATGACTTCGTATCATGATGTAACAATGTATGACGTTTCCGCGCTCAGGCTTTCTCTTTAGGTGGTGTTGGCTATACCAACACCTCCTATAGAGAAGGCCTGCGGAGAAGGTGTATACATTGTTACATCATCATCAAGCGGCTATTGTTATCGTATTTCTACCAATAATAAGCCCTAAATTTGGCCGCTTGATGATGATACACCTTTGGTCCGCAGGCCTTCTCTCTAGGTGGTGTTGGCTATACTCTGTCCATTGAAAGAAAAACTAGACGTGTTCAGTTAAATTTCCGGTTTCAATTGTTAATCATTGTTAATTTTATTTAGCAACAATGTCTAACAATTGAAATTTGGAATTTAATTAGACACGCCCAGTTTTTCTTTCGTTGAACAACGTATAATGAATATTGATTTTATTCTTTATTTATTCTTGAATTTAATGTATGTAAAAATTAAATAATGCCTACACATGATCTCATCTAATCTGTTTAGACTGACCACAAAGAACACATGTTTATTCAAAAATTTTGAGCATTTTATTTTTTTCAAAAAATGGTACTTCATGCCAGCATAATACGATCCTCTTCATGCCAAATAATACGATACCTGTATTTAGGTTAGCATATAACTTTTTATTACCAAAAAACGAAAGAGGGGGGCCAAATTACCACCTTTTACTCTATTTGGTAAGACTGAATATCTACATGAATAAGGAAAAAACAAAACAAGAATTTCGAAATTTGGATTATTTTCCATATTAGAATCATATTTTAATATTTTTTTAAATTTAAAAGTTTTGGCTCTAATGCGACTTAATACGATTTTAATAGGATTTTTAAATTAATAGTTTTTGTGACAAATTCCTTAAAGTATGCTCTATGGAAATAGTCGACCTTAATCTTTGTGCATAATATTTTTCGAGGATAATAAATTCACATTACAATCAAAAATTTTCGATTTAACATAAAAATTATAAAAATTAATACCTCATTAAAGTGAAGAAAATTAACGATTTTGTGCGACCCCTTTGCCATAATAAAACAAATGTATTCTGAGCGACTTACTGGTGCAGCTTTTATCCTTTGATTATTTGAATCGATTTCAATCAAACTTGAAGCTTTAAACTTAAGAAAACAAAATAGAAACTAGCTCGTGCTTTCCATTAATGATATATAAAAGGGGTATCACTTCCCATAGTCTTTCCCAGAGCCAGGTCCAAAATCTGCGGAAATATGAATATCTGGAAGTAAGAAATTCTTTATTGTATTATTATTATTATTATTGTGTAAATTCAGTTTGCGTCCTGAATGGAGGCTCCAATTAATCGATCGACATACTATGAAGGGTCTTTTATTTTAGATTTAAACATTTTCGTTCTCCAGGTAAGGAAGAGCAAGAAATGGAAAGAAAAGAAAGATTGATAGCCATAGAGAAGTAAGGAGACGTAAATCGAGCCAGCAGGAAGTTGAAGAGTCCCTCTTTTGATCGGTTTCCGGTTCCGTGCGTTTATGTCGTTATTTGCGATTGAAACCATTGTCGACATGATAGATGTCAGGGGAGGGGAGCAGATAAGAACTTGACAACACTTTTTTACAGGAGGACCTTCGAATTCATCCGGTTTCGGTGTCTTTTGAAGAGGGTGTCACATGATAAATACTTTTGAAAGAAACATGAAAACATGGAATAGTGTTTCAATTTTTTTTTCATCTGATCAGATGGCGATTTTTTTAAAAGCCAAAGAAGGGAAAACAGTCAGAGAAAACGTCTGTTAAATAATGTTGTTTTTCAAAGTTTTTGAAATGGATACAAACGTTTCCATTCTGTCATCGTCGATCAATTTGGAAGGAATATCAGTATATAGTATGAAATACATGGCAGTGTCGATTCAAATCGATTGGTGTTGCCTCAGCAACTGCCTGCAACATTCAGTCACTCTAACTTCTCTGATAGGTTTTATTATTTATAATTTTAACGGGCAAGCATTAATCTAGGGGTTCCATTAATGTGGAATAGGTTGCACTTTTCTATGGGAACATCATACAAGCGCCATGCCAAACCTATCCCTCATATTCTCTTCATAAATGAAATTGTTTAATTTATTGGAACATTCTGTAGATACAACATAAAAAATCAAATATCGTTGTCTAATAATTCCGAAATTTGATTTGGGATAAGGGATAAGCCCGAGATTTGGGAGGCTTGTAATTGTTCATGCAATAAACCTCTTCGCCCCTTTTTTCCTCAAAGGTGTTTGTTCATGGGAGGTAACTAAGGTATAAATAGCTTATCGGACAAAATAGATTAGTTATTCTGTGGTTAAATAGAGAGTAACGCCTCATTTTCTTGAATTGCAACTGCAACTCAGTTCGGCTGCTATTCTACCAGGATCTGAATGGACTACGGATCAATCTCCAACTTGGCTTGCTCCAGCATGTCCCGGAATTCGCATAGATTGCCAGGATGGCATTTAAGACGTTTCAATTTCTGATCCAAGTGATCCAACAGATTCTCGTTAAGATTAAAATACGGCAGTCCACGCCATGAACGTATAGGAATGTTCATTGAACGAGTCACACACGGCTGTAGCCTTATGCACCCAGCAATTGTCCTCTTGGAAAACTGGGTGCCCTGTGTAATGAGCCTTGAGATGCCGTTCAAAAGGCAGTATCTGGTTAACCAGAAGCCGAATATAATCCAATCTGTTCATGCGTTCAGACTCTAAAATAGTTTATAATAAAAAACAGTATTATGTAATATGTGTAAAGCGGCTTCCGACGAGTCCATAACAGGCGTCATTTTTGAACAAATGAGACAATGTCCTTGGTAAAAGTACCGTCGAATAGACGCGCGAAGAATGGAACACGAACAAAGGAACAAAGGTAGAGAAGGAAAGAACAAAGAGAAGGAAAGTTAATAAAAAGTTTAATACTGCCGGCGCTCCATATACCGAAGTCAGTAGGGAATCCGTGAATACAGAATGAGGCGATAAAAAACTGACTTTATCTTTCTTAAAAGGAGCACTTAAAAGTATCTTCCGTTATTTTTTTTTATCCTCAATCCAGATGCTAGAAGACTGTTTCCATTTTCTCGATTGCAAGATCTCTTACCAGTTTAATTTGATCCAAACAAGTTTAAGTTAAACTTCTTAATTTAGTTTCACTTTTTTTTAATTGAGCGGAACGGTGGATTCATTTATTTCGAATGCACATCCAACTGATGCGCAAGAGTCACTACTGTCGAGTCCCCGGAATATTTTTAATTTAGTTTTATGGGAAAGCACTTTTTTCGGGACTTTATCACTTCTGGGCGATATTTTTCCTTAACCGTCCGCAGTCAAACAGAAACTGAAACTAGAAAATGAGATTTCAGAAATAGAATCATCCGGCAAAGAAGTTCACGGAAAACAATTAGGGAAAGGATGTCGAGCAGCTTCCTGTTCTAAGAATTCATCATCTCCTTTCTCAAATCTTATTTCCCTACTATTCTTAACTTAGGAACCTGAAAATTCTAGTTTAGAAATTATGTACTTGAATATGTATGTAATATTGAAAAGCGTATTTAGTTGCATATAGAATTCTTTATAAAATGTAGATAAAATACTTTTATTTATTTTTTACGAAACAAAAGGAAAAATGGTAAAAGCAGTCACAATCTGCGGATAATAAAGTACGCGATTTTAATATCGTTCTGACAATGCAGTGGCATGCATTCTCAATTGGTTTGGTACTGAATCCAGCTTTATTCTATTTATCTATAAGGTTTTACATTACTAATTATGATCAATATAGACTGTAGAGTATAGAGTGTTGATGCAGGTAAACTCTCCTTGTGTGCAATAATGTACATACGAATTAATTGCACACATATTTAGAACAGGTATAATCACATGCAAAATAGATATTGTTGTGGATTCAGTCTCGAAATTGGCCGTGAAACAGAACGCGTTTTGGTAAGACCATATGTGCGGATTTTCCGACGCAAAAATGAGCCACTCCATGATATGATTGTGGGCCGCAACTGGTTTGGTCGTCAGCAAGTTCTACGTTGGGAAGGTTATTCGGAGATGCAAAGCAACCCAACCTCAAAAGAGAGGCCTTCTACAGCAATAGGTGTGAATGCAACAATAGTCATCTGGACCAGCTACATTGACGAGTTCTGTTCGAGCAGAAGTTCTGTAAGAAAAAACGGAAGAAAGCCTAGCAGGCAGAAAGAATGGATTTCAACGAACAATTGGACGTGTCATTCATGAAAATCTTGGTTTGAAATGCGCCATAAGCTGCGGCAGCAATTGTTCTTCCGCAATTTTCTAGCGCTGGACAACAAAGACGGTGTAGAGTCCAGAAAAGCTTTTCAAAGCTTTTGGATACTGTTCCGGCGACAGCTAAGAATCCATTGTGTACGCAATAACTTTAAAGTAAATCAGCTTATAACCAGGAGACGGACATAGACAATTGTATGGCGAAGATACTCTCATGGATATGGTACTGAGAATTCGAAGGTCTGGATCCACGCGGATAAAGCATGGAGCCCCACCGCAAAGTCTTCAGTAAGATACCATGAAAGGATGTCACACGAAGGCCATACCAAGAAACCTCCCAATGCATCACCGATAGATTTTTGTAAAATTGTGCTGTTGAGAAGGGAACTCAAACGGCAACGGCGGCAAATGTTTGGAAAGTCTGTCAAGGGATGGCTCGTAATAGCGCTGCTCGAAATAGTGGAAACTTCGGTGTAGAGAAATTGCCCAGACTCGCACATAGAACAGAATTGGTAGTGGAGGGATGGTGTTTCTTGAAGATACAGTTGAGAAAAACATGATTGCTCTTATCTGCCTCAGCCCTCAATAAACAATGCATGTCATTTTAAACTGCCTTTCTCTTATGAAACAGATCCATGTCTTTCGAATTTCAACTCGAAATGCGTGATGGATATATACCCCTAGTTTAGGCGTAATTTATATCTGAAGGTTTGGGTAATAAATTCACGCATTGGGTATTACGTTTCTATGACATACAGTGTTTACTTTGCAGGTTTGATACTGTAGCGCTCAAAAATTAGTACACTTTATGTTTTATCATTATAACTTCTAAGTATCAAATTTTAATTAAAGAATTTGTAACAATAAATAGACTGCATAAACATCTGAATATTGAAATAAATTCAAACTCTTTAGAGTTAATTAGTATTTGAAGACTCATCCATTTTTGATAGAGGTGAGATCATAAAATAGTACACACAGAGCTTGATGTAGATTTTTCGCTTATTCGCTATACTGACGTTGACATTTTGCTGTTGCTGACAATATTTAACATGTCACTTCGAGTTCATCTGCCATCTTCAATAAAAAAGCACGTTATACAGGGTGTCTCAGAATTCATTGTACAAACTTCTAGGGGAGTTAGTATGTGTGATTCTAAGCAAAAAAGTTCATATGAACATGGGTCCGAATTTTAACGCTAACTGAGATATGAACAGAAATAAAAAAGCCGCCACCAAGATCAACAAGTTAATAAACTCAGGTTCTGTAAAGCCTAGATTAATGAAATTTGGAGGAATAACAGGGTACATAAGACTGTGTATACCAATAAATTTGATCAAATTCCAACAAGAAGTTTCCGAGTTACTCATTCAACATCATAACACGTGCTCACTTGTGAGTACTAACTAGCACTTGTTAAAATTTTGACTGTGTAACTCGGAAACTTCTCGTTGGAATTCAATCAAATTTTAACGGTAAACACAGTCTTATGTACCCTGTTAATCCCCCAAATTTCATTACTCTAGGCTTTACAGAACCTGAGTTATTAACTTGTTGATCTTGGTGGCGACATTTTTATTTCTGTTCATATCTCAGTTATCGTTCAAATTCAGACCCATGTTCATATGAACTTTTTTGCTTAGAATCACCCATACTAACTCCCCTAGAAGTTTGTACAATGAATTCTGAGACACCCTGTAGATGCAATCAACAATGGCAACTCGTACACCTCAGTTTCGGAGCAATTTCAAGTTCCAAAGTCCACGGTGGCAAGAATTTTTCAGCGTTTTCGCACGCAAAAATATGTAACTCGTAAGCCAGGGTCCGGCCGACCAAATTCAACAACTCCACGAGAAGATAAAGTCTTGATACCGCTGTCTAAGGCTAACCTGAAGAAAACTGCAGTTGAGCTTAATAACGAAATGGCAACGTTGCATAATGTTAAAAGTTGTGTGAGTACCACGAAAAGACGTCTGAGGGATGCAGATTTGTTTGGTAGACGTTCGGTTAAAAAACCTTTGATCTCCAAGAAGAACCGGATAGTCCGCCTCAAATTTGCCAAAGATCATTTGAAGCGAACATCCAAAGAATGGAGTAAAGTGCTTTTTAGCGATGAATCATCGAAGTTTTTACTATTCGGATCTGATGGTATCCAATATGTACGCCGTCCAGCAAACCATAGATTTGATCCAAAATACCAATTACCAATCGTTAAACATGGTGGAGGATCCACTATGGTATGGGGTTATTTCAGTCATAAAGGGGTAGGCTCGCTGATAAAGATCGATGGAATAATGGACAAAATAGTATATAAGAATATCTTAGAGCAACATATGCTTCCTTTTACCAAAGCAAATAAGCCTCGTGGATGGATTTATCAGCAAGACAATTATCCCAAACATACCGTTTGCGTGGTCAAAGACTGGTTCAAGTCAAAGAAGGACGACTACTGGAGTGGCCAAGTCAATCGCCAGACTTGAATCCTATTGAGCATATGTGGGAAGAATTAGACTGCAGCTGCAAATCACAGAAGGCACGAAATTCACTGGAAAAATTTGAAATTATACGAAAAGAATGGGAAAAAATTCCAATGGCTAAAATCACTAAGTTAATTGATTCAATGCCAGCCCGCTGCAAAGCTGTTATTGATGCAAAAGGTTTTGCAACAAAATATTGATCCGCTAATTCTTTTTTCATTGTATTTACTTCATTTTTGGGATTTGTTTTGCGTGTGTACTATTTTATGATTTTTGTATTTTGGCAGTTTAATGGTGTCTGTCCTCGCAAATAGAAATAACAATGACTTTTTTTCTAGTTTTTCTTTTGTATATTTATATAGATAATATGTACACATAGCTTAGTCATATGTTCTTGATTTTTGAAAGTATTATAGCAATAAACATGAAAGTGTACTATTTTTTGAGCGCTGCTGTATATCAAGAATTTGAATTCGTATGAGGTATAGCGGTATGGTTTGGTTCCGTATTATATCTTCTAAGCAATTAGCTAATTTTTGAAAACGCTTGATAAATACTCAGGCAGATGAGTCGGTGATCACCTAGAATATGAAGTAGTTGCTTACTTTGGATATACCGTGACAATGATTAGCAGACCATACTCTCCGTCTCTACCTGCCAGTCGAACATCTGCCGATACGTCTTTGTCCAGGAACCTCATTTTACTTTAGTCAAATGCGCCCTCAGCCACCAGCGTAACGAGCTGAAAGTGTAATTCGTTCGACCATAAAAAATTTGTTCGCTTATCGATATTCGTTCTTTGTGCTGTGCCCAAGCAAGACACAATTTTTATGACTGACAGTGAACATGATTACCTTCGTTCGAGGAACATCGATTCCTACAGCCATATCCGTGACATCCATCGTTCCCCACGAATAGTGATTGGAAATAATGCGCAAATATTGGGGTTGTGCTCCTTAATGGGCTTCAAATTGACTAAGTCGATTCATGCGAGAAATTATCCATATTTAGGATTCCTAATGACTTGTTAATTTCAGTTTACATTTACTTGAATGAATATCAACATGACTCTAGTGTCTTGCGTTCAATGAAGGTAACGAACCAGAAGCTTTAACATGCTATTACTATGGTCGTTAATTTAAAGGTGCTATGTTATTATCATTCCTGACTGGTGATAAGGGGTAGAAAATTTTCGTTATGAATTGCTACCCTTTATATATTTAGACGTTTTCTTCTTAACTGAAAGCTTTTATCTTGGAAAAGTTATGCTAAATAACGACATTATCTGCAGTTTGCTTGTAAGGCATACCAATGAATTTAGTTCCGAATATAAAATGTCTTGATGTTAGAAATTATGTCACTATTCAAGTATTGTAATACTAAAATTGATCATGTACTTAATAAACAGTCGAGGACATTAATGTGACCACTTGTTAATATCCGAACAGCGGCTAGACGGGCTGGGAGAGACTCAATGAGGTGCTGAAAAGTGTTCACAGATATGCTGACCCAGTTTAGTTGACAGCTGTTGGAGGATGGTTGGTGGAGTATAATAACCCGATGAAGATGGCCCCATAGATGCTCGATTGGGTTTAAATTCGGGGAATTTGGGGGCCAGGGAAATACAGTAAAGTCTTCCTCGTGCTCTTCCAACCACTCACGTATAAGTCCAGCTAAAATATCGGAGAAATATTTTCAACACTTTTTGAAGTCAATGCCACAACACATTCAAATTTTATTGGATGCAAAAAGAAAATTAAAGATGCACGTTTTAATAGATGCACCTATTAAACTGATTTCAATTAATGTAAAGCAACTCCTATATAATAGAACTATATAACCTTGTAAGGAAGAGTATGCAGAAAAGCATTTATACAGGATGAATCTACAATAGGAGAACAAACTGTGGGGGCTGGTTCTCCATACCAAACATGTAAAAGAGATCATGAAACATATGACCGGAAGTGTTTGGTTAATGATTTATTCCACTACAAAGACACTAACTAAACTACAATATGTTATTCTTGGAAAATCTGCGTGGTACAGTTACGGCTCGATATAAGCAGCAGTACAAGATCAATATCTGAGCTGGTATTGTAGCGACCACCTGATCGAACCATACGTTCTGCCAGTACTTTCTTACTGACGACGTGTACAGAGTGTTCATCATTAACATGCTTCCAGACTTTCTCCAGAAAGTGTCTCTAGACGTTAGAGTAAGAACGCGGTTTATGCATGATACTGCTCTCGTACATTTCAGCACAATGTTCGGGAGACGATCGCTCATATTTACCAAGACCGATAGATAGGTAGGGATGGACCTATTCCAAGCCCTGTGCGATCTCTTGATCTTAATCTACTTGACTTCTATCTGTGAAGACATCTCAAAGCCCTCCTGTATGCAGCGATAGTTTTCTATTGTGGAGATGCTACATCAACGTATTGTAGACGTCTGTGAAGCCATCCACAACTTTTATAGAGTCTATGAAAGGGTGCGACAATCCATAGTCTGTCGTGTCCATGCATCAACGCAGACGGAGGACATTTCAAACATTTTCTCTAACTTGTGAGGTTACTGCATAATGGTAATGTACGAACTGCATACACTCAATAGAAACTGTTCATATCCATATTGCCTCTATTATAGTCTGGCTTTGTGTCTTTGTATTGGAATAGCTCAACAAAAAAAGCACTTCTGATCATATGTATTGGTATGGAAACCAGCCCCGCAGTTTGTCTCCCTATTTTAGATTCACCCTGTATGAGAAATGTTATTAATATAAAAATCAAAATAGTATCGTGTAAAGAACTCGTATATTTAGACTGTGTCCAAAAAATTTGAACGAACGCCATCGACATATCTGGGAAGCATCTTAATATCGCGAGAGCATGCAGGAGAATTGCATCCAAATATTCTCCGGCCTGGAGGCCTTTTATAACTGGTTATGATCATGATCAATATACATTTTGTAACATTTTTAATCATTTCTAAATTAGATATTAAGGAAAGCGAAGAAGCTGTTTCCTTGTTTATGGAATATAAAATCAGGTAGAATAAGTTTGGTTGGTTTGGTTTGGTTTGTTTGGTATTAACGTCCTTTTCAACTGCTATGGTCATTTCAGGACGGCGTTATAGGGGCCGCAAATTTTGCCTCGCAAGGGTTCTTTAACGTGCAGCCGGCAGACGACTACACGGGACCAACAGCTTTACTTCCCTTCCGAAGCAAGTGCGTGATCTCAGGATTTCCCTCTGAAAAATCCTCGTCGTCCTCGGCCGGGATCGAACCCACGTACTCGGGCATCAGAGGCGATCACGCAACCACTAAGCCACCGAGGCCGATTAGAATAAGTTTAAATTTAGTCTCTCTATACTGGAGAAACGTTAACTGTCAGTGATAAATTTAGAACATGGTATATGTCACAGCGCTTCATAACAATAAGAAGATATCATTCATTAAATTTTTATTAAGCGGAAGATGTTATTCATACCGCCTTTAACTCTTTTCCCATGTAACATTTGTTGAGACATGTAGTTTAATGCGATAGAGCATTCTAAGAAAAGGCTGCAAATATATTGGAAAACAGCATGCTGTTGTAAATAATTTAACATTTCTTATTTTGTTCGTTGTATTAATTTAACGTAATATAATAAGTATAGGACGTTTATCTAAATTGGAGAAGTTTGTTGTAATATAGATGGGCATGGCTTATTTTTTATTTCGCACACAGTGGAAGAGAACATAACAGGCACATGTTAACATGTGCAAGAGTGAAACGTTCTGTGGCCATACAACCTATAAAAGACGTTGAGACGTTAGAATACACTAATAGCAGCAACTGCAGCCAATTTGAAGAGACAACGATGTGGAGGAAAGATGGATGATCATTGGAGCCCACAGGTTTGGGCATTCGATCCGTGAGATTTCCAACAAACTTCAGATACCCCGCTCGACAGTCAGTGATGTTATTTTGAAGTGGAAGCGAGAAGGGGTTATAACATGCCAAACCAAATATAGTAAACCGACAAAATTAACACTGTCGTTGCTTGATGTCAACTCGGAAGGCTTCGTTAAAAACGTTGGCACAGGATTTTCGAACGGCGTCCTCTATTGATGCAAGTGATTGTACTGTCCACCAGGAGATCTTCGCAGTTAGTTTTCATGGACGAGCAGTAATTCAGAAGCCAAATATCACAGCCCTCAATGCAACCCGTCAATTACAGTGGTGGAAAAAGCGCAGACTGGACTCCAGAACAATGAAAAAACATCCTATGGAGTGATGAATTCCACTACCAGTTTGGCCATTGAATGCCGAAGCGTAACAAACAGTTGTGGACAGTCCTGCGCTATCGGCATTGTGGGAATACTTTGGTAATGGCCCATACCTGTTTCAGCACGACAATGCTCCCTGTCATACAGCAGATGTTATTAACACCTGGTTTGAGGAAATGGGTGTGAGGAAACTTGACTGGCCAGCTCAAAGACCAGACCTCAACCCTATTTGACAAATTTGGGACGAATTGGAGTGTCGATCAAGAGACAGGCCATGCCGCCCAAAGAGCACCTCTAAGCTGTTTGCAAATTTGAAGGATGAATGGAGCAAGATTCCCGCCGAAACGTATCGCAAATTGGTGGAAAGTCTTCCTCGAAGGGTTGCAGATGTCATTGCGGCGAAAGGGGGCCTTACACGATTCTGATGTCGTTGGTTTAACTTACTGATATAGGGTGTCCGGTGAAGAATAGCCAGATAGTGTATGTTACGATAAATAGATGTATTTAATGTCGACAAGCTTTTAGTAACAGATAAGAAAGACACTATTGGAACCATATAAAAATCAAAATAATTCGATTATTTAATCCAGAAAAAAATTACTTAATTTTTATTCATATTCACTAGCTAGGTTCTTTCTTCTCAATATTCCGGGGTGCATCCGTAATTTTTCATATTATTCGCGTACATATTTTCACGTAAATAAAATCTGTTCTTTCTGTACGTGACAAAATTGAGGTTCATAAAAGATTCAGAAAGTGAATTTTTTGGAAACGATGGCTCTAAATGACTAACCACAGAAAATCGATTTTTCTCCATGTTATTCTCTCTGTCCCAGACTATTGCGTTGGAGCAATTGGTTTTATAAACTATATCCACGATAAAATAGAATAAATGGAAACATTTATTTTTTTATGTTTAAGATCCAAATAGGGACTTGTAATGGGGAAATTAAATTAAACAACTTCTTAACATGCTTTGCTTGTTAATCCTAAAAAATATTTAGATAAACACTGAACTTGTCAAGCGCGTTTTAAATTTCAATTAAACGTACCTTTTAAACCAATTACAAAGAAAAATGAAATATTACAAGCCTTATGGCAAAAACTTTGCTTTCGTTTCCCTGGCACTAAACGATATGAAAATTTTTCTTGGCGCCGGAAACACGGACAATCCCAACACCTAGGGAGTCCCTTCTCTTTTTATGGAAGTGGGAGGAGCTAGAAATTTTCCTTGAGTAATTGTATTTTAAATCATGTTTATGACTTCATTAAGCCACACTGTTAAAGGATGTGTTTGTTTATTTAATTTATTTAATTTATTTTAGACAAGGGTGAAGTTAAAAAAAAAAAAAGAAGACGTGTTTGTCCTACAGTTTTAAAAGTCTCTCGGGATAATATTAAACGAGAAAAATGAATGATTAAGAGCAATGCGTCTTAACCTTGTAAACAGTTAAGGGTTCGAATTTTCAAGTAAATTTTGTGAGCACGGCTTTTTTGACCTCTCAGTTTCTTAATATGCTTAAGAGAGTTTATCCAAGCCAAATGATTTGACATACACATACATCAAAATGATGTTAGGGCCGTGTTTTTGCAAAGAGAGAGTTCTCCTTCAAGAGATGAGGGCAAAAGACCACGTGAAAAATAAAACATCAGCCAGAAGAGTATTCTAAGCATATTTAATTATCTACGGTAATAACCATTAACAGCAAACAAGGTATAAATAATTAAATAAAGTAATTTGATTAATTAAAATAAAATTTAATTCTTTTGTTAAAGCATTTTATAGTAAAAGTGGTTAACATGATTGCTTGAGTTATCCCTTGAGATCACGAATGCTATAAAGGACATTAACGGTTATTTCGTTTGTCTAATATTACAAGTGCAACTTTTAAATAAGAAAAATAATAGCTAAATATCTACTGAATTTTAGTCGTGTATAAAACTAACGCCAGAGAAAAAATAAAGGGCTTGATAATAACTTTGAAATAATTTATTTTGCGTTTACTCAATAAAATTTAATTTATGTTGCGTCTAAAACTGAATTTGATGTATATTTCGCGGTGTAACTTGTAATTAATTTTCCAATTTATAAGTGGTGTCTGAATCTTCTTCATACATTATATATTGTTAACCTTGATTACTATGGCAACTACTCTCGCACCGTTCTTCATACTTTACACCGAGCAGAAAGCCTATTCGTAAAGTTTTGCTATCTACAACGGACAATAAGAAACTTCTCCATCTTACACAGGAGCTCAGGAATTGGATAGAAAATGAGTGGAAAAGTAAATGATTAATCGGGTCCGAGAAATTACGATTACGTTTCAAAAACGGGTGGCAGGTTGCGGATATGGAGAAAAGCATGTACCCCATGAACATCGCAGAATATTCTAAGCTGGTAAGACAACGTTATGCTTTGAAGCATATTTTTATGAAATTATTCGGGCCATTTGAATATCTATTCAGTTATCTTGATGGTTTTTTCGTACTTGAAATAGTTCATTCTAGCAGGATAATTCCATGCCATAATGCTCACATTGTGCACACGTAGATAGAAGGCTACATTGAGCTCACATTGTGCTCACATTGTGCACACGTAGTCTTATCTCAATCCAATTGAATATTTATGGAATGAGACAGAAGGTCGAAAGGGACACCAGGCAGTTGCATCAAAACCGTCAAATTTTATAGAATTGGAGGGTGCAGTTCATTGGATATAGTATGAAAGTTTCTAAATACCGACATCTCATCGAGTCAATGTTAAACATGTTGAAGCAGTGTTGAGGGCAAAATGTCGCCTAACGATCTACTGAATAAGTGGTCACAGTGAATTTTTCCTTGTACTAAACATATCTTAAAGGTCTTATTTTTATTGCATAAAGCTCTTACATGTTAGAGAGTAGTCTTTAATACTCGTAAGCGATCAAATGTTCAAGAAGACCGTTCTTATTTTTTTTTCTCTTAAAAAAAAAGATGAAAGAAGAAATTCAAATATTTAATAACAAATTAAAACGTTTGTTTCTTGTTAATAAACAGTAGCGGTGATAAATAGAATTAAATATTTAATTTTACAGACTAAACAACAAAGATGTAGAAACAAGAGGCTTTCCTTTAATGAATACTAATAACGAACATTTCTGTGCGCATGATTACACAATAACCTTTGCATCTACCTGCGAGTATGTGCATTCACAAATGCCTCACTGTATTTTAACAGAGAGTAATGAATTCACTAATAAAAGTTTTAATTTTTCAAGATTATCTGCGTGTGGAATTCTAGCTATTAGAATCAAGATTTAAATCTCCTGACTGCGAACAGTTTCCCTTCGTGCTTTCGAGATAAAGCTTTTGTCGAATGAGGCCGTCGTTGCTGGGCACGTCCCTCTAATCAATGGAGATTAGTTTCCCTAAGTTGGACATCATAAAGGAAAGCCAATAGGATTCGGTTGAATGGTGGAAATGTGATATATTGAATTTCCGTTTGTCATAATACTAAGGCGTATTAAGTTTAAGGTATCTGACGATATTGATCTAACTGAATGTCATTATTCAAATGAGGCTAGATTCGCTCTTCCCCTGCCCACAATATTACCTCGTCCGCCTCCACCAATCCAACGGCTCGTTTAACTTGTATCTTTTATTATGTGAAAGAAGAGCTGCAATTTCATGTCAATGAAATGATATCAAGTACAACGTTAGCTGTTCTAACAATTACACATAAAAGGACTTCCATGATTTTGGGTATGAATGCTTAGCGGATGAATGTTAAAATTGTTTTCGGTCGATCGAAAGAGATATTTTTAACAAGGTTTAATCAGATAATTAGGTACTTAAATTGTAAATACTGAGATTGTGGTGTTGGGTCGAGTAACTCTTTCAGGAAGGTTTCCTTTGCAATAACCATTAAGTCACATTCTCTAATCGTAAATTTCAGCTTTTCCTCTATTATCTATTAGAAAATTTGTATTATATATTAATTTTGTAATGCATTCATAAAGTAAATAGTAGTAGAGTGTATTTTAGTAGGTACCATAATAGACTGGTCCTCACCATCTTTTTATCTCCTTTTATATGAATTATGCTTATGAGAATGAAAATTTTCATTTACTGATTTCCAATAAGGCAATCTTTGGAAGAGTATAAACGTGAGATTTTTAAAAGGAAAAATTAATTAAAAAATTGAACATATAGAAATAACCTTAGAGATTGAATACGAGACGACATAGAGAATAGTCCCTTGAAGAATTATGTGTTGCATTATACTATGCAGTCTACTACATTATGCACAGGATTTGCAGCCCTAAGGGATTCTTCAAGTTTCGATCTCCTAAACGCACTGGCCTGTGAAATGATATTTGCTTTACAAATTTAATTGTGTTTAAATAATAATGTGGAACTTTATTTAATTCTTCATATTATACTCAAGGGAATTAAAGCAAACATATGATTGAGATAGGTTTAGGTTTGAAACAGATACTTTTTCTACTTTTAAAAGTCGAAAAATTAAAAACTAAGAAAACGTGCTATTGAACGCAAGGCGATTAACTGAAAATGTGTCGTTATTCAATGTATTTACTGCTCAAGTGACATTTACTTTTTTTTTGCATCGTATATTTAATTTATATGATAAAGCGTTCAAATTCTTTTCTGACCAAAAGAATTGGTGTATTTTAGTCTATTCTTTGTGTTCTCTTCGGGAAATCACATTCTCCTGTAAGTTCTGCTCGTCAAGGATGCTTAGAGGCAATTAAAATACAAGTTCTACTGCTTGAAAAATATTTGATTAATTTGTAAACAAATGTTCGATAAGAAATTAGGCTGTATCACCATTAAGAAATAAGCAGTGAAAACCAAAATGGTATAAGTTTATTACAAATAAAAAAAATACCTATAGTACATTGAGAAAAATATCTCTCCATGCCAATAATTTTAAAATACCACCTTTTCTGCTACCGTTCGTGAAAGGGGGTCTTCTCCAATGTCGTTATCACGGAAATCAAGGTAAACTCTTCACTCGAGATGTGACGTCTACTTCCAGGTCGATTTATCAGTCGTAGTTTATGACTGCCACGAACCGGTGAGACGCTTTAGCACTTCGCAGATAGACCGACAGACAGACAGTGAGCTTTGTAAAAAACCATTTTATCGAGTTCAGGGGCCACCTAAAACCTCTCCTCAGCGAAAATCACGAGATCGATTCCTTCCTCCCCGTTCCCTTGTATCTTTCCATCCTCTTCCACGATCATATGACTTGCTATCTACCACGAAAAAGAAAGCGAAAATTATTGAAATTTTAATGGACGTCACATTCACAGACGGGTCTTCGATCAGTGAAAAAAAGCAAAGTAGAACCATAATAAAGAGGAAAAGGCCGTCGAGCAGAATGAATAAGCACAATGAAAAGAATGCAGATGTATGCTTTCTAAATAGAGAAAGTACGAAAATGTTTTCCTTTTTTTTATTTCCGAGAGTAGTTCTTAGCATTCCAAAACATAATTTAATAATCTACTTGCTTACATCAAATTTAAGACAGCATAATGCACTTGCGTATTCTGGAAACCATAACGGATGAGGAGTGTGCTTCAAGTAGAGCAACTCTTATACATGTAATTCGCTGCAACACAGAACAATAATTAGGACAATTTTCATAAAAATTACTAAATAATTCTTTAAAACATTCTATTGTCTTGCCTTAATTAAACGAGATATAGAAGTTTTAAGTGAATAAAACAGCACCAGTTAAGCAAGACAGTAAAGAAAGGTACTGTGCTTTAAAGAGCGACTTAGACATTTCTAAACTTCTAACATAAAGAAAATAAAAAGCGCGTGTGAGATATAATGAACTCTTAAGTCTTAATTAGGGCAAGAAGGAAGCCTACATCCCCATTAGGACAAGAAACCTTTAAGCCTCTGTTTGACCGCTTTATAAGGTGACAGCAAACCGCTTTTCTTCTGGGATTACACGGAGAGATTAAACCGAGTGGCCTCCTTATAACAAGCCAACATCTTCGCCACAAATTTATATTAACTTAGCTCACTAATGAAATGACAACTGAAGTTTACTGAAATGAAGTTAAAGGGACGGAGCATATTTCACAGATTCTAGAAATTTCAAAAGGAAAAAAGCACTCAGTCTGATACAGACATTGCCAATATTGTTTAAATAGAGGGGGCAAATTTTTTAATTGCTATTAGAGATGCAGCTAAACAAGCAAAAGTGAATTAAATCGATTACTTCAATAGACAATAAATTTATTCACCAGTTACCAATTTAAAAAAAAATGCTTCTCTAATAAAACAAGCCTTATTTACACGATATTGCAATTTTTAAATAAGGTTAACACTCATTCAATATAAAGTAATGGTGAAAATAATGAAGCTGTTTTCAAATTATAACATTAATTATAGATGAAAAGGGAAATGAAAAATTCTGCGATCCGCAATCGAATTAAGACCAATTGGGCTACCGCGGATAGCAGCATACAGCTAAGCTGTCTTCAAGTATCCTAAAGACGTGCTAAACAATCAAGGTGGAAGCTTTATTATAGGGCATATTACCCTGATCCCTAGTTCGAATCCAGGTCGCGAAATTTTTCCTTTCCATTTTCATCTACAGAGTGTTTACGAACTCTGTGTACAAACTTATAGGAGTAGTTGAGGACCTTATTTTGAATATACAGGATGAATACAAAAGTCTGAACCCCCCTTTTATTTTTGAACCGAAGCAGATACGTCAATTTTGATGAATCCAATGAATAGGAAGTTGTGAGTGGCATATCCCATGGTGCACTCTTCATCATCCCAAATATGCAAATTAGGACATATTCAAAATTTATCTCAAACACCGTAAGGGATAGAGAAAAAACCCAATTGCAAACTTGTTCAGCATAAAAAAACAAACAAAACAAAAAAAAATCATCCAAATCGGACCAACCAATCACCCACAATCACGTGGTGAACTGTTTGTAGCTTACAAACAGTCACACTGCACAAGGAAAACTGAATGTTGATATTTCCACCATTTAAAGCATGCAAATCAAAAAGTTAACATAAATTACCATACTCACATTCACTTTCATGCGGAAAAGCAAATAAAAGGCATGTTTCAGCACACAGAAGACAGAACAATTCCAGAATGGCAAGCTACACTGTTCCGGAAATGGTCAACATGATCTTCTGCTTCGGAGAGGCAAGAAGAAACCTACATGCTGCAGTTAGGTTGTTATCGAGACAGATACCCCAACGAACGCCATCCATCTCGTCAAACAGTGCGTCACATTATTCAAAGATTTGAGGCTACAGGGAATGTTAATGCAGAACGAGGACGACCAAGGACACAAGGCGACGACGATACAACAACACTAGTTCTGGCTGCAGTTGCTGCAAATCCCCACACAAGCAGCAGAGCAATTGCTGCAGATGTTGGGTGCCATCAGAGAACTGTTCTCAACATTCTACACGCACATCATTTTCACCCATACCACATTCATTGTCACCAGGAGTTACTGCCATTGGATTATGTTGCTAGGGCCGCCTTCTGCAACTCGTTACTTACCTGCCTGGATGACAATCCAAACTTCATTCATGAGGTATTGTGGACAGATGAAGCCCAGTTCACCAGGGACGGGGTTATCAACAGGCACAACCATCATCATTGGGCAGACGAAAACCCACGATGTCTGCGAGAAGCAACTCATCAAGTGAACTGGAGAATCAATGTATGGTGTGGATTGTAGAATGACACTGTGTTGGACCGTATTTTTACGATGGAACACTGACTGCAGAACGCTACCGGGCTGAAATTCTCAACGTGATAGTCACAGACTTCATTGACAATTTGCCATTGGCCTCGTATCAGCGCACGTAGTTTCAGCATGATGGAGCTCCTCCACATTACGGGTTGGTCGTTCGCGAGCGTCTAAGTGAGATGTTTGTACAACAATGGATTGGCCGAGGAGGACCAGTTCGTTGGCCATCCCGCTCCCCTGATTTTACACCACTTGACTTTTTCTTGTGGGGATACCTGAAGGACAAGGTTTATGCTACGCAGCCCGCCTCCCTGGAGGATCTGGTTCAACGAATCCAGGAAGCGTGCCGAGGAGTGACATCAGCCATGCTTGCCGATGTTTTGGCGTCAGTTAGGTTCCATGCCCACGGTCGTCAAATCGAGCATTTTGTTGATTAACTTTTTTTTAAACTGTTTGAAGTAACTTGTATGTGCAGTGTGACTGGTTGTAAGCTACAAACAGTTCACGTGATTGTGGGTGATTGGTTGGTCCGATTTGGATGATTTGTTTTGTTTTTTGTTTTTTTTTATGGTGAACAAGTTTGCAATTGGGTTTTTTTTCTCTATCCCTTACGGTTTTTGAGATAAATTTTGAATGTGTCCTAATTTGCATATTTGGGATGATGAAAAGTGCACCATGGGATAGGCCACCCACAACTTCCGATTCATTGGATTCATCAAAATTGACATATCTGCTTCGGTTCAAAAAATAAAAGGGGGGTTCAGACTTTTGTATTCACCCTGTATTTTGACAATAAACTAGGGATCACAAGAGAATCCTCCATACATAAAAAAATTATCAAACGTCATACAACGGAGTTGCTTGAGAAGATTCCCTTGGCCGTCCGAAGAATCATGTGCAGTGGTGGCTCGTAACTAAAATTTCTGAAGCTACTGCGGCAGAAAATTGTAATTTTTTCACGAACTAAGGAATAGCTATTGACATTAAGTTTAAGGATCATGTAATATACATGTATAAGAATAGTATTAAAGAAAAAAAGGCACATTATATTGAATGTTATCGATTTCGAAAGAGAAACTGGGGGTGCTGCAGCGCCGCAGTGCCTGTGGACGAGTCGCCACTGTTCATGTGGTTACAACACGACAGAGCACTAGTCGATTTCAATACATCTGTACGCCATCACTTAGACAATATGTTCCATGATCGATGGATTGGTCAAACAGGACCAGCTGCTTGGCCACCTCAATCGCCGGAATTAAACCCTTTAGATTTCTTCTTCTGGGGATATCTTCTGTGGATTCGGAAGAGGAGCTGGTAGAGCGAATTGGGTTACAAATGACCATTGAAGAGACACAATGCTGCTCATGGTCAACAGTTTGAAGACTTTTGTCATTTTACAAACGTTTAGTATTATTTGATTATCAAGTTGTGTCCTTCAGTATCAAGTTTTTTAATTTACCCGTTTTCTGGAAATACATCAACAAGAGAGAGACAAGATTATGAGGAAGTCTCAGACAGGCACTTTATGTAAGACGTTTGATAATTTTTTTATGTATCAAGGAGTCATTTGCGATCCCCAGTTTATTGGCAAAATATATAAAATTAGGTCGTCTATCACCTCTAAAAGTTTATACACAGAGTTCGTAAACACCGTGTATATTTAAACCCATTCAATAGCCTAATGCAGCTGGAACACAAGCAAATACGTAAAAAATGATTAAAAAAAAAGTCAGGATATGGTTAAATTTTGTCTGAAGAATGTGAAATTTGATATACAGGGTGAGTCAAAAGTCGCTGAACACCTTCCTATCTTGGATACCAAAGTAGTTACGCAAATTCCAATACAGGGAATGAATAGGAACTTGAGTGTGCTCTATCTGATGGAGCACCTTTCATCATCTCAAATAAGCAAATTAGGAATGAGCAGATCACCCACAATCCTCAAACTCTGCAAATTGTTTCATGCATCATCCTCATCCTGTTTTGTAAGGTTCCACAATTTACCATAAAGTTACCAGTTTCCTGTGCAATTGATATAAAAAGGCATGTTGAAGCTAAGAAAAAATTAGACCAAAGCAAGGTGGCACAGTACACTAATCAGGAAATGATCAACATGGTCCTCTGCTTTTGTGAGGCGAGGCCAAATTATCATGCAAGTGAGAAATTACACTAACCAGTACACTAACCAGGCATCGTTGAAATGTCGTGAGAAATTATGCTATGCAAGTGGACACTATCACATTGAACACTATCTGGATTGATGGAAAGACTTACTTTGTATCAGATGACTGTTTGTAAGCAACAAACAGGAGAAGAGCCAATTGTCCTGTTGCAGAGCTTGCAATGAGGATTGTGGGTGATCCTCTCATCGGATTTTGGTGAACTTTTATTTGTTTTGTTTGGAATTTGTTGTTGAACAAATGTGCAGTTGGAATTTTGTTGTGTATCTCTTACGGTTTTCGAGATAGAATTTGCATGTGTCCTAATTTGCAGAGATGATGAAAGGTGCTGCGTCAGATAGAGCACCCGCAAGTTCCTATTTATTTTCTGTTACTTGCGTAACTACATTGGTATCCAAGATAGGAAGGTGTCCAAACGACTTTGACTCACCCTGTATATAGGTGGCCGAAAAGTCTATACCTCTGAAACTGAAAACTATCGTAGGATTTAAAAATCTGTTAATACAGCAAATCTTGGGTGAGCTAATTGTTGGTATCCTTACGATGACCAATGTCCTTTCAAGTTGAGACATATACAAAATTTATATCATAAACCGTAACAGACAGGGACCAATTTCCAATTGCAATTTTGTTCCGCATTCAGTTATGAACACAATTAAAAAAACATCATACTCGGATGAATAGATCACCCAGAAAAGAAACTCAACATTTCTACATGTGTGGATATCTCTTCTGATAAAGCCGAGCTGCAGAAGCAGCTTTCTCATAGCAGCACCTTAGCATGATCACATACCATAGCATATGATCATAGCAGTGATTTCCTTAACTGTGAACTCAAGCCATCGTACTTTCAATGATTTGCCCATGTGTGAAATACGCAAGACTGCATGGGCATGTAACATGGTTTATATGTAGAATAAACAAAAAGTTCAAACAAACGGAATATCAACCGACGCTAATAGTTTACATTCTCTGTTAATCCTTCCTGTCAGAAGAAGTTAACACTATGAGCTGGGGTACCCGGCGTTGCTCGGACTTTGCGTAGAGTGAAGAGGCTTCACTTAAACACATTTAAAAAAGAATGATATGGTGTCTGGTTCTGAGACTCGAACCCCAGACCTCTCAGCTGTGGATCAAGTGCGCTGACCGTCAGGCCAGCTGGAGGCCGGAAGTTTTATTCTCTCAAGCCCAGAGTCAAGCTCTTTCCTCAGACATATAAGAGAAAAAATTGAATAGATGCATATGAAGATATTGCAGAAAGGGATGGGTTGGAATTAATTTTCAACTTTGACCTTTAATTACTTGGAATTAATTGCGATATCGGAATGAATCAAAATGCATTCAGCAGGAAGTTTTATGGGTTTTCAGAAAATCCTGTATTACTTTAACCGATTTCTTCACCGTTTTCGAGATTTTCGCGAAAGCCAGAAAGAGTGCGCACTTCAATTCTGCTTTAAGGGAGATGTAGCCAGTGACTTTTCTCCTGTTTTGAAGGTCAAGTGTCCAAAATTTCATCAAGATCTGAATAAAGCTGTAGATTTGTATAAAAAAACAAACATACAAACAAATATGTATATATAGATGGGTGAAATATTTCGGTTAGTTCTGCGTCCTGTCTCTTAGACTACGTTCGCACTACGAAACTAGTTACAAATAGAACTAGTTTCTTTTCTAGTTCCAGGTGAACCAGTTCTAATTGAACACTAGTTTTATCATCCTCTTGTTCGCACTGGAAATCCTGTTTAGAGGTGGAAATCCAGTTTCAGACACAACAAATAGAGCGTGCCCTGGAATGATTAATGCTTCTTCATCGTTATTTAAAGATGGCGCTTTTTGTTTTCCAAATTTAGTTTCGCCATCTTTCCACTTTTATTAATTTGTTTGAGATTGAGAACACTGTTGTTCGGTAGCCATTGTTTATTTTTAATCCGTGATCGTATCGCTATTCGTGAAGACTTATGGGAAAACTACCCAGAAGTCTTTGCATACAAGCACTCTCCAGCCCCAGATCCAGTTTCCAACCCCAGTTCCAGAGCCGAAAGAACTAGTCCTTCTTACACCCAGTTTTGTTCGCACTTCACTGATAAAACTAGTACCTCTGATAGAACTAGTTTCTTTTGGCTAGTGCGAACGAGCCTTTAGGGTTTCGGTTTGGAGACCAGTTTAAGATTTGCAGAAAGTCAAAAATCATAAAATCACTCATTCGTTTTAAGAAAATTTTCTCGGGGATTTGACTTCTTTTCAATTCGTTCTCTTTATGATGCTGCCCTGTGGATTTCTTCACAAGTGAAATGTAATCTAAATTTTTTTATCTGTGATTCTCTTTCCCAATCGAAATTAAACAAGGGGGAACGTTCGAGTCAACTTTTTATTGAACATTTAGATAAATAGTAATATAAAAAGAGATTTGAATAAAGAAATGGCTTTATAAGTATATATGTAATATGATATGCCTAAATTCCCGAGGAGCATTAATCACAATGGACCTTCCTTAATAGAAGTTATCTGTTTTGATAGTTGTTTTTACTCGAACTTGGCTGATGTTTTATATTTATTTTGGATGACCAGAGTTAAAATGTTCCAATCATTTTATAAAAACTTATTAATTGAATAATCTTTTATTTCCCCTGGATACTCATTTAATATATGGCTAAAAGGAATGCTTTATAATGCTAATGTAGGTTTTTGTTACGGTCGATGGCGTTTTCTTTATGGCAAGTACAGGTTGCTCTTCATCTAGTACAGGACAGTAAAAAATTCGTTAAACTGAGAAATTCGCTGAAGCGAGGTATCATCCTACGCCTTATGATTAGCATCATATTAAACGAGAATTTTCAACAATTTAGATATTCAAAAAAGTTTAAGAGTCTGGTTTTATTAGCTTCACTATATTCTTTTATTATATGTTCGAGATGAGTCTCGGAAAATTTTCCCGTGATACATCGGAGGAAAGCCACGTGACTCATTCGATTACACGAAGCGGGCCGCGTGCTCCTTCCTTCCGCCCTTGTCAGAGTGGCGCAACCGCTTTAGCCGCGGGGAACCGCTTCTTGTGACACGTCATCACAACCTCACCGGAAACGACGCGCTATAAATCGGATTTAAGTTCCTTGTTGATGTTTAGAAAAAAGTATTAACTTCTTTTTAAAATCTCGTAAAGTGTTAGAGCCTTACACTCAAAAAAAAAATGTTCACTAATAAAAAAATTTCATTCCTTTCTTTTAAGAGAAGTCGGGGTGGGAAGTCGGTATGGAAGGAATTTTTTTTTATTGATTCCTAGTTGTCCTCAACGATTTTACTTTCTATTGAATGAAAAGAATAAAATTTCTCTCTTTTTTCACTTCCTCTCCCATTCTTTCTTCTTTTCTTCCGTCGTGAACGCTCCACAACGACGCTGCTGCCCCCATTATATTACGGTTCGCCGTTGTTTTTATTCTGTGATTACTTTCGCACCGTAAGTGTTCTTTCAATTCAACCACCAATTAATTTTCTCATCGGAAACAGACGGAGGCAAACGTTAGAGGGATGGTTTAAGAAACCTTCTTTTGGCAAATATGCTCTACTTCTGTTTTAACCGAGGGGCTTGTTACTGGGTAATTGGTTGCGCCATCTGTCAGTCACTAGTACAAGTCACATCTCTAGCAATCCGATTAGCTAATTGCGTTTGTGGCTGGAAACTCCCACTGACGGGAGTTCAAAGGAACGGAAATCCCGCGAGGATAACGAAGGAAAACGAAATTACGAGACAATGTCCAGAAAGTCGTTGTGTTGTTTTGTTGTTGTTGGGTTTGTTTTTTTTTAAATTGTCCTTATTTTTCTCCCCTTTTAATTTTTTGGTCATTGGGTTAAGTGCACCTTATAGCGCTATTCATAGAGTCATTGGTGAAACAGAGATTACCGTCCGTATATGGCATCCATTTACAAATCGAGAACGAAAAAATGTGTTAGTTGTAACCATAAAAAAAAGCTATCCATTGTAGAATTAAACCAACAGCCAGGGTTTTTAATGTTTTATTTTCGAGAAAAAATTCATTCTGCTAAAACCGTTCGTGCAGAAACCACATTTTCTCTAGTCTACAACAGTAATGCGTTTCATTTCGCAAATTAGTCTTCTAAAAAGGTTTTATCCTTAATTAAAGTGCTCTTTGAAAACATTCTGGACTCTGCACCCCATTTACAATTATAAGTTTCACTTACACACTTGTTGATTTCATTTATAGAAATTTTATTTACGATCAGACTTTTCAAAGGTTACTGAAAATCAGAGAAAAATAGCACATAGCTCTACCAGATGATAATATAAGGTTATGTTTTTAGCATTAAATATATTAATAAAACAACTAACCCACTTAAAAAATTCAGTAATCAGTAAAAACACTGAACAAAATGATAAAGGCGAGATTAAATGCCAAAATTAGTCGGGTGTTCGACCTACAATGTTGTAGTGTAAGGCCTCTCCTCAGTTTGTTTATAAATACAATACAGTGAACAGTAATCTCAGATTTAAATGCACTAAACATTTACTAAAATGATACTACATCAATAACTGTGCACATACCGCTATAACTTTCTTGGCAACGCAGTTAAAATGGAAAATTTTTGTGGTAACAGTGGCTATCATGTCCTGTACTGCGCGCTACACTAGCAGGCTAATTCGAATGCTGTGAGTTTTAGAACAACGGTGAAACTGCAGTGAGTGCGAAAAATGCGAAACGAATCGAAAATGTCCCAAACAGCCGCTGTACGCTACATGAAAAAACCAACGGCATTAGTAAGGAAGTGGGTGAAGCGTTTTCAAGACTACAAAAATGTCGATAACCTACCGGAACGAGGCGTAACAAGAAAGACCACTAAACAACGAGCCAAGCAGGTCATGGAAACCTTCATGAAGCATCCGCAAATAACCTTGCGTGAAGGACAGGAAAAACTGAGATGTAAAAGTACTAAGTTGTCTCAGAGACAATAAGAAATCGTTTGCAGGAGAAAAGCATAAAATGGCGAAGTACGGTGAAGAAACTTCTCCTATCTGAATACCATGTGAAAAAAGTCTTCAAAGAGCATAGGAAAATATGGATCGTGATTGGGGCAACTTCATTATCTCGGATGAATCCTCGTTTTGGTCACGTGATTTCCCTCGTCGAGGCATGGTTAACCGCCCCGCCGCCCCGCCACAAACAGAACATTGCATCGTATCGTTAAGCACCCTGTCTTGGGTAGCTTCTCAAAAAATAGATTTGGGAATTTGCGTATCTTTACTGGAAATCTGAGCGCTCAGAAAATGACCCAAGTCTATAGAAACAAGTTAACATCTCTTCGAAGGTTGTACGGAAGACCAAATATAAACTGGGCTCTTCAATAGGATAGGGCATACAATGGAGGGGGTGGTCGTGGCCTGGTTGTCTCGTCGGTTGGCTCGCTGATCGATGGAGTTAAGCAACTTCAGGCGCGGCCAGCTGCTGGCTGGGTGACAGCCATGGCTTGAGGACCACTGCTGGGTGGGACGGCTATTTGGGGCACAGCTGTTGGGGGACTTTAGTCTGACCAATTTGCTGAGTGACCAGTGCTGGATGTCCAGCAGCTGGTGATAGCCACTGGTTTGTTCGTCCGCCAGCTGCTCGCAGGAGGGCACTTTAAGCCGTCGGTCCCGGCTGCTACTGTCATCTCGTAGCAGTTGTTAGTTACTGGGATGGCGCAAAACTCCCTCGAAGGATTAATACCGCAGATTATCGTTCTGCGATAATCTACCCTCTGTACAAGATAAGATAATACAATGGAAGACACAGCATGTCATTATACAGTTATATTAGCCGCCTCTGTCAACTGATGCAAAAAACATAAAAATATATGGGTTTACATGAAGCATAAGCTTCGCAGGAAACTCAGTTGGAATTTAAACCAGCTGACTCGACAAATTCGACAGATTTAAAAGTCTTTACCTCTAGATTTTGCTGTCGGCTTAGTAGAAAGCATGCCCTGGAGATGTCAAGCCATTATTAATTAACAACGACAGCAATTAGACCACTTACTAATATGCAAGCGCCATTGTACATACGTAGTTCTATCTGGAGTTTGTCTTCACATTTTCCGGAAATAAACATTTTTTAAAGTTATAGTGCAAATTCTTTTCTTAGGCAGACGGTATAGCACAAATTTCACTGCCAAATTATATTTTCATGATTGTTGAATAGTTTGCACTAAGAATACCTGGACACAAATTTCCAACCTTTAAACAGCGTTATTTATTCCTTTGACCGACTCACGACATCAATTCTCTTTTGGCACGAACTCCACAAATGCTCGATTTAGGCGATATCAATGTGAAGCCACGTCCATTAGTTGATCCCGAGATTCTTCGGAGAGCTTCTCTATGCCCATGTGTTAAAAAAAGACTTTTGCGAGGCATTCAACCCCAGAAATCCACAGCAGTCAGCTCCCTTCTCAGTATACGTTCTGAAATCGGTTAGTGTGGGCCGTCCCACCAAATTGACACATTATGCTCTATGTGTAAGTACTTTTTCTGTCCATAAACCTTGATTACCTAAAAGCAAACTTTGATTGCACCGGACGAGAAATTAACAAATTCAGCAATTTACTTTACACTATCTTTTGGATCGCCCAAATGCAATGAACCCCTGCTACCACTCTTTCACGCATTACTGTCGACCCATACACGGCGAATAACACGAACTTCTACACAATTCTCTACGGTCGACTGGACTTTCCATTGGGGCACTTTCTGGAACACAAACCTATTCTCGTGGATGCCTTCGACTATCCTTCAAATTGATACTAATATTTTAATAGATTTCCTTTATGATACAGGCTTAATTATAACAAGTATTATTGAAAAGATTAGATTATTGAAAAGTATATTTTAGGAATAAATCATGTGTTCAAGTATACGAAGTAAATATAAAACGCTACCAAATGATGATGGGGATACATTGTCTTGAAGCGAACCGCTATTAAATTCACGAATATACAGGGCGTTGCTGAATGGTCCGTACAAAACAAGCAGAAAATGTCATAAGAACATGGGGTCGAAAACGCTTCTTTATAAAAAGGGTTTGTAGGTGTTCTGCGATAGATGAAATTAACGTTAAAACGTATAGGAGTTGCAGTCAGTGTGATTTATTCCTACGATATAATAAGACAATACACTGGCTATAGCAAATGCTCAAAATGGCCTTTGTTAGATTCCAAGGAAGCCTGTACACTTCGCTGCGTGGATTGGCAAACCCGTTGGAATATACCAAGTTTATGACGGATGATGATGTCGCAGCCTTCCAGAAGGATCCGCTAACGAAAAGTTGCAACAACGCGTCAAATAGTCTTACTTGTATTTCAAAACGGAACAAATGTAACGCTCGAATGTAGCAGGAAACTCAAGGCCGTCGAATTGCAAACTATCAAACGCTCAGCAGTTAATCGACTCTTATCAAATAATGGTGCCCCAATGGTTTTGAATCTCATGTTGTAATTCTTCTTCTACTACAGGACATCTTCAGACCGTTAAAACTCTTGAAAGAAGAGATTTCGACTAACCCTCTGAAATCGCTAGGACTTGTATGTTCACATGACAATTTCTGGAACATATAATGAAAGTTTGCACAGGCCATTCAGAAAAGCCTGCATGGATTTCTATAATTTGAATATCTCATCTTCTATATATATAATGAAGGATGTTTGTTTGTGGGTTTGTTTGTGGGTTTGTTTGTTTGTTTTTTATACAAATCTACAGTTTTATTCCGATCTTGATAAAATTTCGCATACATGACCTTCAAAGCATGAGAAAGGTCACTGTCTACCTCAGATTTCGAAAAAATAATAATTATTGATAAAAAATCGATATTAATGGTTATGGCAGGCCATATTAATGAGAAATATCTCATGACCAACAATGCAAGACAAAGTTTTGCAAAAATAAGTATTAACAATGGTATCAATACGCAATTCACAAACACTCTGCACGGACCAACAATATATATCTCATGACCAAACAATGCAAATAAAAGTTTGTGCAACAATAGGTATCAACAATGGTGTCAACACGCAATGCACCAACACTATGCAAGGATCAACAATATATGTCTCATGACCAACAATGCAAGGCAAAGTTTGTGCAATATAGAATTCAATGCATAGAATTCCTGTTATTCAGGCTTTTCTTAGAAAAGAGAATTCTTAGTACTTAATAATTTCTTGAAAATCTTTAAAAATGATTAGTAACTGGAGATAATGAGTTAGCAGACTATTAAGAAAGAGTGAAAGACGATAGAGGAAGCACTCCTTTAGCTCCGTGCTGTATTGAGCAAATGGTAAGCAAGTAAATAGAAGAATCGGCGACCACTAGACAACACGAAGTGATGAATGGCCAGTTTTTGCTTCAAGACATCGAAAGAAGAAAGGAAATTGCAACAACATCAAGTATACATCTAAAGTAAGATTACGTAAAAAATTATTTAGACTAGAAGGCATCCTTGGAGAGGCCCATCCATTGTGAGCCTTTAAAAAAATTTTTTTTCGGTAAATCAAGTCCCGGTATATCACCTAGAATGGATTTTTTCAGTCAAGAGGTAAATTCCTGTCTTTCGGATTTTTCTTAGAATGGATAGTCCCTTTGCTCTATATTGTAGTGATTGAGTTATTATTTAACCAATTTGGAGGTTTAATTTAGCTTTGTGAGGTTGTTCTGTTTACCTACAAGCGTAATTATCCCGGGCAACGCCGGGTCCTCTGCTAGTAGGTTTATATAACAAATGGATCTAAGAGGATATATTTGATAACGAAATCCTTCCATGTTCACGACGGCTTCGTGGTTCCTAGTTCTAGTCCAGCTGTGGAATTTTCTTTACTATTTTCTACTTTTAATCTCATATTTTACCAATTAAGTTTATTTAGGTTAGGGCCGTATTCTTGAACCTCAACAAATTACATCGTCAAAAGTGCATATGGAAACAAGAAAGATGTTCTAAAGAATTCCCATATCCATTCATAATAAATATTAATTTTGCGTCTACATCGCAATAAATATCGTATTGGTTATTAAGTTCATTTAATGTTAGCAACGAGTTCTTCTCGAAGGTAAAATAAATTCTTTCAAATAATGAAAAAGTTACCAGGACACTTTCGAGGGAGCAAAGTCTGTCAAGTGGAAAGCTCGTCCTATTCGTTTTGCAGCCTTTCTGATATGGAAGCGCCGGAGGCTGTCGACTGCTTTCCTGCGTAGGCCATCACCGAAATCCCAGAACTCATAAAATGGGAAATATTTCCAAGCGTCTCAATCACGGGGGAGGCGAGATTCACCCCATTCACTGGCACAGGAGAGCGATTTTGATATTTCAAAAATGAACGAACAACTGTCGATAATAAATTGCGATCCCCGTTGTCTATCAAGTACGTTTTCATGCAGTAGTGTAATTCGTGAATAAAAAAAAAAGAAAATTCGTACGACAAATCGGGAGAATGGATCATGAAGATGGAGCGAATTCCATACGGCACTTGTCAAAAACTTCTCAACGAAGATTTGGCGCTACGGAACCACATTCAGTCCTCATCATTTCTTTTTTTTTTTACTCGATCATTTAAAATACGACAGCAACTTGTGTCTAACAACGTCATATTCGATTCATTTAACTTAGTGTGACTTTTTTGTGAACAAAATAAAACTTCAATCACGGACAAAGAAATCGTTTTAAACTTTGAAATGTTTCCAATATCGTAGACAGTCCTATTTCAACAATGCTTCCTATCGTTTATATAAAGAGAAAAATTTTATTCAATTCACTATTCAAACGTGACCATAGTTTTTTACATGAATTTTATGGAATTTTTTTGAATCATAACGGTTAATATAAAGTAAGAAACGGATACGAAAGTAAATTAATAGATGTCATATCTAAGAAGACTGATAAAAAGCTTTAAATTAACAGTGTCACGACCCTTTCTAATAAGGCTGTTACAAACTACATAGTACTTCATTTAAACAGACAGGTGAACAAAGGCATTGAAAAGATTGCCAAAAAGTTTGGTTTCTCCTTTGCTTGCAAAATCAATAATAATGCAAAAATCTTTTAGGCAGTGTGAAAGACAAAATACCGAGAAAATTTAGCACAAGATTTAAAAAACAAAAAAATAGAGAAGGAAAACACTTTCCCACGGGTCTCTCCTTTGCCTCCTTCATAGACACTGCCCTATCTATATCATCGGCTATGCTCATTTTATGCTCAGTCACCACACATAATATAATTGGAAATATATGGCAACAATAACTTCGACGAAACAACTCTCTATTTGGGTGGCAGTGGATGCATATGATCGTTTGTGTCGGTGTGCTCTGCATTTCCAACAAACTGAATGGAATTGTTTGCACTTTGCTCTCTATATCTTGAAGCAAGACTTGGCCATTCATCACTTTGTGTGGTCTAGCAGTCGCCGTTTCTTCTGCTGACACGCTTGCATCGTCGAGGGCCGCCTGGGAACTTCGATGACCACTGGGTTATTCACCAGTTACTCAGTTTCTCAATAGTCTGCTAACTCTCCATTATCTCCAGTTACTGCTCATTTTTAAAGATTTTCAAGAAAATGTTAAGCTCTAAGAACTATCAATTACAAGAAAAGCCCAAACAACAGGAATTCTATGCATTGTTACAAATTCAATTTTGTTTTAGAATTCGCAGAGGTGGAATGGAATCTTCATTACATGCCCTAATGAACCTTATGTATATTCACAAACTTTGCCTTGCATTTTTGGTCATGAGATACCTCTTATTAGTATGCCCTCCCATCATTATTAATATCGATTATTATCGATTATTATTATTTTTTCGAAATCTAAGATAGACAGTGACCTTCCTCTTCCTTTGAAGATCAAGTGTGCAAAATTTCATCAAGATCGGAATAAAACTGTGAATTTGTATAAGAAACAAACAAACACACCCACTCACAACCCAAAAAACAAATACTCTTCTTTATGTATATAGAAGATAGAATCTCATCCATAGTTTCATGAATCTCATCTCGTCTATATTTAAAGAACGCTATAAAGTAACAAAAATGGGAATTATAATTCAAAGTTTGCGGATCATATCCAGAAAACAGGCCACAATTTCGACCGAAATAATTTTTTCCAATTTTTGCATTTCACGGATAAATCCAAACTGTTAAGCTTCTTGGAATCAGTAGAAATTTCCAAAGACCAATCATTGTCCTTCTAAACTTAGTCCATGAACGTCAGTGATTGTTTTATTAAATTTACTATAAACTTCCATCATTTTGCATCAATTTCCATTTGTATTACGTTCGTATTATCAATATAAAGTCATGAAATCGTGGAAAAAATGTTTTCACTTCTTTTAGTAATATAAAATTCGTTTAAAATTTTTTTTAAAAGTTTGAGAGGGGAGGATAGATCTGGTGAAACAAAATTCGATCATATTCTAAAACAGAACTCGGCAAATCTTGTTCTTTAGGTCTGGAATTAGAGTGAGACCCTTGCACCGAAGTCCAGTCCTACTCAAGAAGGTCAACAAAAGTTGCCTGTGGTCGTAGATAACTTTAGAATTGGCAATGTGATTCATTCACCCTAAAAGTTGCTAACCCCAATTCTAAAACATTAAATACTGTGAATGGGCTTTTATATTAACCCTCTAAACATGGTATATGTCACGCGACAAATTAAAGTTGTTTCGAAATGGCAATCAAAATACAATAAAAGAGAAGATTTATTCTCTTGAGAGAAATTAAACTTTCCCCCCTCTTAATAAACGTAGTGGAAATAAATTAATTAATCTGTTCTTACTTGATAGGTACTCTGTTCCAATTAATTCAAAAGTTCTTTTGCTTGTAGTTTGTGAGCCTTTTTTTTTCCTTTCCCGCTTCCCTCTCTCATCCCTTGCTCCTTCTGACTTATAGCGAACTACTACCCGTTCACCACATCAACTCCCGTTGAAATAAAGCTTTTTTGCCTTTTTCCAGCCCGCAAGGAACGTTTACATCTCTTCGCAGGGGTAGGCTGGTGAGCGATTTTTTCTATTAGCAGATGGGTGAGGAGAGAGCGCGCAAGGTGTGCCATTAACTCGAAAGCAGAAGATTTAGGAACTGTTTTTTTTTCTTTTATTTTTGGTCATCGCGTCTCCGAGTAAATGTAAGAATCTTACTGAAATGATAGACCAAGCTTTGTAAATTGTTTTCCCAGGGAAATAAATGACAGATGTTAGTTTTACAAATTATCTACAAGGATCGTTCAAGAACATTTGTGCATATGAAACCCAGAAATAATTCTAATACATTACCTGTCACTCCAGTGAACATCGCACCCGTTGAGCAAGCCATTTTTGGTGGTATCACAATTACCACTCTGTATGACTGCAAATTGCTTCAGGGTCCCGTACGCACCGTCATTCACAAGAAAATACCGGGATGTTGTCCGGAAATGTCATTCTTCTACAAGACAATGCTCGACCTCAGCAGAAGCGATTGACAGCAGAAGCGATTGCCCCTTATAGTCCAGACCTGGCTTCCAGTGATTTTGGTTCCATTAAAGAGCTTTTGGAAAGAGCCAGAATTTCAAGACAGATGAAACACTGCAGAAAGCTGTCCAGAATTAGGTACGACAGCAGCTGAATTCTTTCTATGCTAAAGGTATCCACAGTAGCCAAACGATGGCAACAGTGCGTGGATGCACATGGAGAATGCTTTGAAAAACTGGCCTCATTTGGTGCTTGTCAGACATTACATTCCCTTTGTTAAAAAAAAGTCTAGGTCAACTTCGACGATCGTTTTACTGATGAGGTGTTTTTTTACTCACCTGCATATACTCTTTTACTTGTGTATTCTACTATTTCTTAATATTTTTGTGTATTTTACTGCTAAAGAAAATTGTCCCAATATTTCAGACTATAAAGTCGTTCCAAAAATAAAATCTTGCAAAAATTCTAAGAAGGAGCTTTAGCTGTGACACAGAAGTAATTTTAAATTTGAGAAAATTACAGGTCACAATTCTTAAAAAATAAGCAGAAAATAACATTTTATTCATTGTTGACTCCTCACTACGAATCGATTGTTATCACAAGCAATATCTTGATATTCTTAACAGTCACTACTAAAGCACTAGAACCGTAGAGGTCCACGACAAAGTCTGAAAAGTTAATATAGCCGTGCTATGACCCTGATAAAGTTAAACACCCGGATAAACGTACAGACCAATAACGTCACTTTAGCTAAAGCTCCTATAAAGAGAAAACAATAACATCACTTCAACTACGATTGTACATAATAAAAAGGTCTGTAAAGCAACATGAACACATTTTCCAAAGGACACTATTTACCAACATCTTAAACAAATGATTATCCGTTACATGTTTACTCTTTCCAATTACTCGAAAATATTTGGGTGACTGTGAAGCACATACTCATTGTGAATCACTCAAATCTTGATTTCGAATAACTGCGTGATTCAAAATTCGACATTTAGTTGGAGAGGTCATTCAAAGTGACAACTGGTATATGAACCTTTCATTTCGTTCCAGAATTTTAAGAAATCAAAGGTTTGACAGTATATTAGTAAATCCATGCATGTAGTATATGTAGTTACCATTAAAAACGCAAAATATAATTCATTAAACAATTAACAATCGCTTGTTTCTTGACAAATTCAAAGTTAAATAATTATCCCATTGCTTGGTCTCCGAGGTCCGCTGATCTAAATCCTATAGTGTTAACCTTTGGGATCACTTAAAAAGGCTAGCTCTACAGTGTTAACATCAACACTCGTGAACATTTACTTCAACAGATTATTGATGCGGCCAATCAAATTCGCAATAACGATGCCATAGTTCATGTTTATGATTAGATAACCCGTAGGTCTCGTGCTTGTATTCAGGCTCAAAGGGCACATTTAAATTGAATGTTAATTATAGGTTCATAACATGTTTTGTTTACCTATTTGCTACGACACTAATAAAACTCTGATGTGTTGTAATTCTGAACCTACACTCTCCTCCAAAAATTAAAGCAGAAAATTGGATATTAGCGCTTCCACAAAAAACTCATCCTATCTTAACAGACACCAAAGGAAATAGGCTGAGAGAGGTAAAAAGGTATGAAACATGATTTACCACAAAATGCAAACAGAAGAATAAGGCTGACAGTTGTGCAAAGACTCCAGAAAAGTTCAACAATAGAGCAAGGAGGAATATTTTCGTATTTTCCAGTAATCCTGAAAGGAGACTCTGTTAATGTTTTCAAAATTCACATTCAGAATATGCCTCGGCTTTCGGTTACTATGAATTGATAAAATCTTCATTCAAGTCGAAATTGAAAATGATTCACTTTGTCAAATTTTGAGTGCAATATAATCCTAATGTAACACTAATAAAATTTTAAATATTTTAATCCTAATTTATTCGTGTAACAATTCATTTCCTGCGAAGGTTTCAAAATATCCATCACTAAATCGTTATTATGACACATTATCTTTTCCAGCATATCTTTCAGGAGATCTTGAACAAATCTGTTTATTGGGGCAATTGTCCGCAGAGTAATATTCTGAAACTACTGAATCTCTCCGACCTACGTCAGCAAATCGTCATGTACAGGTGCAGCTTGGCCGATGCCCAGGCCGCTATTGCGACCTGTCAGAGCTATCAGACTGAACTTGGATTTCTTCGCTTTGTTTTTTTAGCAAAGCTTCCAGTCTGTAATCATACCTAAAGTATCGAACCAGTCTAGCTTCTAATCGTATAAAACGAGCGAGTTCGAATTCATGTTTCTTTTCATTACATGATCGGCGAATGTTGACAGACTTGTTTTTTTTATGTTCGTTAGTTCTGTTAATAAACCATCTTTTTGTGAATTCTACATAAATCTTTTCATGTTTGGGCATTTTAGTTTGTATATATCGCTTCTTTCATATACATTATCGTTGTTGTAGCGTAAAGGGTTGATAATTTTAAGATTCTTGCCTGTACGAAAAGCTATTTTTATTTCTTTATCCTTGAATTTTGTATAATTATAATAGTTGAAAGTTGCAAACTACTGAGTTTTGTTGATATCTCTATTTCTCCTTTAACATTAATGTTCGGATTTGTACAATAAATAACTTACCCATCAATATTTTCAATAAAATCATCGACAAATTAAAGAATTACAAATCATCGACAAATTTGAAACCGTTAGCCATGGATTTACGTATATAAAGCTTTCCATTCATATTGCTTAAATACGTCTGTTATTAAAGTTTTTTTTTCTTCGATTTAATTTTTAATTGCTTTCGCGATTTTCTCGTCATCTACAAAATAGCTGGATTTTGCATCAGTGGTGTTGAAAAATTTAAGTTGAGAGCTTTTCCGTATAAGATGTCAAGCTTCTTACTGTTTATCTACAAAATTTACTTAACTAGAGAAAATTCGTTAAAAAGTTTTCATTTTCAATTTTACATTTTCCAAGTTAAAACTTAGAATTTTTTGAATGGTATGCCACCTTCAAAGAAAAGAAAATTCCATTTCCGTTATCGGAGTTCAGGTGTCATGTTTTTCTTTCGAGCACGTGAAATACCCGGGGTCAAATTGTTTGTGTCTTCCAATCAAATGCGTCTGCAGCCACCCAAAATGGCAAACGCCTTTGACTGGTCAATTCCAATGCAAACACCAATGATAGGTAAAAAAAGGGACTGAAGCGTTGAGGAGAAATTGCAGGCAGTTTCTGGCTTTTCCCTTTCTAGTTAATTCCTTAGGGTCCCATTGAATGGAAGCAGGGAAACGGCTACTATGGGGTTGTCCGGGCAGGAGATCGTAACGGAGGGCTTCACATCACGTGAGCAAGAGGGTCGGCTCTGAGCATCGGTCAACCACTTGAGGCCTGAAGAGCCTCTTAACCCTTGGTCACGCTGAGACACGTGACCACAAGATGGGAACAGTTGCTTCTGGTGGAAAACCTTTCCCCATTGGACACGACTTCAATAAACCCTCGGAACACGATAAGATTGTCCTACCATTAACATGATGATGCAGCAAGTTAGACCTATTTCCGAAACAAGTGGCTTTGAACGAAGTTAAGCTGGCCTTTCATTGACAACAGGACAATAAATCACGACGAAAAAAACATTAAAGGTTGTACTCTTCTGGCTTTCCTCAATCTGTAAGTTTTCGAAAGGGCTGAGTTTAACCTTACTGAATTCGAAACCTTAGAAAAAAGAAAAATTGGTGAACTCTCGACTTCAATCGATTGTCTGCAGAATTAAGCTGTACTCAAAGTTAATATCTGTTAAGTATTCAAAATTTTTATCCAAATATTCATTGCTGACAGCATTACTTAAAATGTGACGAAGTAGCAGAAAATAAGAAGAAAATAAAAATTATAGCAGCAATTCGATTTAATTGATCTGGTGTATAATTCCACGCTGATTACGAAAACACAGTTCGTTTTAATCTCAAAATGGCAGGCAAATGGTCTTGTGACTATAAATCAAATAAAGAGTTATTGTTTAATAACTCAATGAACCTAGCAGACAGACTATTACAAAAATACATATCAAAATCATCCTTACCATTGCCGATATTTAGAAGGTCGACATTAGAAATTCTCGAAAATACGGGACTTCTGGTTGGGCTGAAAATATGAAATTTTTCCGGGAAATGATTGACCTTTTTCGAAACAATAGACTGTCGAATTTTCGGTTTTTGGATTTGAATCTTAAGGACGAACCCAGCGTGTATATTTGAATCTTGTGGTGGACGAACACAAAATATTTCGAAAACTATTCGAAATGAATGATTATACGAGGGGCGATTGATAAATAATTTTTTATTTGTTAACCGATTTTCAAAATTCTTTTGTATCTTATACTCACATTTGTCCTCTATGTAATGCACTATTCACTTTTCGACATAGTCCCCATCCCTTTCCACGCATTGCGCCAACGCGTGATTAGTTGGGTGAACCCGTCGGAGAGGAATTTCGGAGTTGTTGTCGACACCAGGATTGAATGGCAGCTTTGGACCCTCTTCTGGAGTACGATAACGTCCCTCCGCACACAAGTCATACCACACCAGTGGCGTTGCAGCGCCTACAGTTCAAAGATAAAAAATTGCAGGTCAAAAATGAAAGACTTTGCACATTGCGACTTTCACCACTTCCCAAAGAAGAAAGAGCCCCTTAAGGGACATGAGTTGGTTCTGACGGCGAGGTAAACGCTGCCATTCAATCCTGGTGTCGACAACAACTCCGGAATTCCTCTCCGACGGGTTCACCCAACTAGTCACGCGTTGGCGCAATGCGTGGAAAGGGATGGGGAGTATGTCGAAAAGTGAATAGTGCATTACATAGAGTATAAGATACAAAAAGAATTTTGAAAATCAGTTAACAAATAAAAAAGTTACACCTATGGAGACCTTATTTATCAATCGCCCCTCGTAGTTAACTCAGTGTGGGATTTCTTATCCATAATCCTTTGTGTTTATATCAAATATTGATTATCTCAAACTTTTTCCGAAATCGAATTCATATAAAGAAAATTCAAATTTTATGATAAGGTCATAAGAATTTTTATTTTTCTGCAAAATAACAACAGGTTAAGCATAAAACCAGTTTACGTAATAAAGTCTTCTTTGAGTATTAATATCTTAAAATAACTGATCTCTAAATAGATTGGTTTTTATGTTTGTTCAAAAGAAAACACAAAATATCACTTGACTAGTATGTTGTAAATAATATACAGTATGTTTCTAATTTATTCGGACACTCTAAAAATAGCACACTGTCATTGGTTTTGACCTTTATTTAATTTCTACAACAATGATAATGCTTCAAATGAACTACAGGCCCTCTAAATAGAACAAAAAACATAAACAACTCGTTATTAAAAAAACACTTGAAAACTTAGAAAACAAATTGAAATTGTAAATAATTGGATCGACCTCATATTCACATAGAAGAGACGCTGTTGCTTTTGCCGGGATTCCACTTATCTGTCCGAAAAAATATATCCGTTGCTTTCTTATTGCTTTTTTTTATAGTATTTCACATTTATTCGGACAGGCACGATTTAGCACCAGTTTAAACAATAATAAAAATAGTTAACGTCCACTGTGACCTCCCCCTTTGTTGATGACATCAAAAACTCTGTTTGGCATTGATTGAATGAGTTCTTGAAGAATTCCAGGATCCAGAGAGTACTAGGCATCTTCAATTGTAGACTTTAATTCAGAAACTGATGAAAATTGCCGTGCATTTTTATACACCTAGCTGGCCCTAATGCCCCTCCAAGTTCTCGATTGGATTGATATCTGGGCTTCTGGATGGCCACGATAAAACTCAAACGTTATGTGATTCCAACCACTTTTTGGTGTCCTTTGAATTGTGTATTGGTGCATTATCTTGTTGAAAACGCCAGTTTTCTCCACAGACAACTGCTTCAGCAGGCAAAAGATGTTCTTCCAAGATCTCTTGGTACCCCTTTGAATTTAATCTTTGTGAAATAAACGCCAATGTTGACTTTCCATTGAAGCCAAATGCTCCCCACACCATCATTGATCCGCCATCCATTTGACGATTTGAAAACGTCTTCGGTTTTTTCCTCAAATCATGCCAATAGCATGCCCACCCGTCCGATCCATTCAAATTGAAATTTTTTTCGTCTGAGAAAATAAATTTCCAACCATACGTCGATCCAGGACATGTGTGTTCTAGCCCATGTCAATCTGCCACGTGTGTGGTGGTTTGTTAATGGTGGAATGGAACGCATACGTCCATATCTCACCACTGATGAATTTTTCATGGCTTTGTACACTGTCGTACTACTGCATGGAAGGTCCAATTCAGCTCGAATTCGCCTTAGAGATGTGCATTCATTGGATGCTGCGTTGACAATGCGCCGCACATCACGAGGTTTTAAGATTGCTTTCGGCCCTGTTTTATTTTTTGGTGGTTTCTGAACTTCTTTTGATTTCAGGTAATCAGCAACTGTCGATTTTGGTCTGTTGGCAAAAGCAGCAATCTCACGTTACGGACTTTCCTTGGCTAGGAAAGACATCCATTTGACCTTTTTCATAATCGGTGACTTTTTTGCCTCGTCCCATTGTAGCTCAATGTTTCAATTCGAAGCCTAGTGAAAAAATGACCCATGCAATGTTTAAAAGTACATTAATTTGCTTAAATACCAACGACCAATAGTAAATGGGAGTATTGAGGGGCCCGTCTGAATAAATGTGAAACACTCAATTTTTTTTCTAAGTTTTCAAGTGTTTCTTTTAATAACGAGTTGTTTATGTTTTTTGTTATATTTAGAGGACCTATAGTTCATTTGAAGCATTATCATTGTTATAGAAATTAAATAAAGGTCAAAACCATTGAAAATGTGCTATTTTTAAAGTGTCCGAAACATACTGTAAGGTAATTCACTAGGTAGATAACCCATAAATTTTATGTTGTGATTAGGACGTTTTAGATGATTATCATTTGAATATTTATTCTAAAACATGCCGTTTTTATGCAGACTATGATACCAGTTGAAGTAACCCACATATTTTTAAAATAATATCAGATTACAGAGAACCAAATTCCGTATTTTGAATTAATTATCCAGTGAATTGCCCCTTATTTCTTTCTAAAATTTTGCCCATAATGAAAATGTTTACTTTCGTACAAATGGTAGAGGAAAAAGTGTTAATGTGCCTTCCCCCATTTGTTTTTTTGGAAAGAAAAAAGTTATTAACTATCCTAAACCAAGTACTATAGTGTAAAGGGCGTGGTATTTTGTTGGCATGAAGTAAACTTTTTGAAAAATTTCAAATGTTCAAAATTTTTTTATTTATCATGTGGTTTTTGTGGTCAGTCCAAACAGATTAGATAAAGTCAACAATGAATTCTATATTTATGTAAATTCTCTAATAATAACTTCTTTAAAATAAAGCTCTTACGATTATACGAACTCGAATAATGATTAACAAACTCATCAATTATTAAATTTTATATAAAATCCATATTACATTCACACCTTAAATAAATGTAATCATATAATAATGTAGAGGGTACTTAATTTATATACCGTAAACCGTTACTTTGCACACCCGGAGGTAACTTTGCACAAGAGAACGTCAAACATTTGCTGCTCTTGTTTTGTGCTGAATGATTTTTTTTACAATAAGATTGCATTAAAGCGTTAAATACAAAACCATTCAACACAAAATAATCCAGTAATCGAGAGCTTTCTAATTTATTAATGAAACTATTTTTAATATTTTTTTTAAACGCTAGTAACTGTGTTAAGCCATCAATAACTTTTTGACACTTGCCAAAACTACTCCTTTACTTCTACTCAGAGAGAAAAAAAAAGGGAATCGGAAAAGGACGAAGGGCCCCCCTGTGGCAGACGTCATCCTTAAGCCGTCGTGTTTACTGTCACAAAAGGGAAAGCAGTCGCTCCTTGTCATGGTCCTTTTTATTTTATTTCACTTGTTTTTTTCATTCGAAACTCATTTAGATATAGGGTGGGGATAGGGAAAGAGTGGGACAGACACTTTCTGATGCCTTCAAAACGCTCGTTAACTGAGGCAAACGCGTAAGTTGATGAGCCTATCAAATTACCTGATGAACTCAGAAAAGAAGAAAATTAAACATCGATTTCAAATTTCGCTAAATAACTTTCAGACAGCTGTCATCCTAAAGTTTTTCTCTCGAAGTTTTTCTTCACTTTATCATTCAAATAAATTTCGTCTATAATGTCATTTAGAATGTCTGTTTGAAGATTACTTTTACTTCAAAAGAAAGGAATTCATTGTATACTCAAAAGAATTGAAATGAGCGCGAAAGAATGTGCATTACATTGGATGTATATTATTTCACGTAGAAAGAGTTTAAATTGTTCAATGTTTTAACTTAAAGATTTTTATATTGAATTTGTATGACAAGTTATTTCTGTCTTCAGTGAAGTTTCTGATATTAAGCCACGTTCGTTTCTTCATAAGGTAATGGTATTAAGCGAACTAAGCGATTATTTATACTTTTTATTACAATTTCAATAAATGGAGATAACCATTATATTTTTTACTTTCTTATACATAGTACCAGTGGAATCGGTGAACCGGAAGTATCAGTTTACTCCAGCACCAAAATATAAATTTTGAAATATCTCGTTAACCATTGCGTTTATGAAAATTTTGAAAGGATTGAAAAATGTTACAATTACAATTTTAAACAACATTTGTTAAGAAAGTTTTTCAAAAATCCAAACGGAAGTACCAGTTCTACTCTTGTCAAAATCCAGTTTTTGGCTAATTCAGGCGAAATAAGACGATATAGGAAAATTTGTGAAGTATACAAAAGCATTTAGAAGTTAATTTTAACAACTTTTGTTTACGAAATTTTTCAAAATTCCAACCGGAAGTACCAGTTTTACTCTTATCAAAATCCAGTGTTTTGCTAAAATAGTCGAAAGAAAATGGTATAGGAAAATTTACCACAGTGTTTGGAAGCTAATTTGAAGTAACTTTTATTCACAAAATTTCTATTGGAAGTAGCCATTTTAGACAGTTGTTTAATTTTTTTCTGTATTTGGACCAGGACATTTACGTATAAGAAAGTCGGGTGGTGACCACACGTCATTTTTTTACTTACGAGACCATTGCATCAGTAATAAATTCTTCTCATAGTATTTTTCCTCAAAATTTCCTTGTCAATTAATTTTCCTGTATTTCAACATTTATTTATTTCGATAACTAAATTATTTCTAGATATCGGTCTTAGATCTAGTCTCTTCAGTCGTCTGTTTGTTAACGACACCGCTTAAAGGATTTCAATAAAAATAGTTAATGAATGACGCATTTTTATCATCGTTGAGTTAAAAACCTTTAATTATCTTAATTATGTTAATATTTACTTATCTAATGTACAAAATTGCATTAAAAAAAGTTCAAAAGGCCTACTTTAATTTGCTAACAGGCGAGTCTCACAACTGCAGAGGTAAAGGCATTTTTTCAGAGGTAAATTCGAAAAATTCTTGGTAAAACTTTTTAAAGTAAAAATGGATTTATCAAATCTGAAAGTTTCCCTTAGATCTAGCCACATTTTTCTAAGAAGAATTGCACTCTACTCCCAGTGAATAACGAAAACAACGAAATATGTAAACAGCCAAAACTGTGGACACTAGGTTAACAAGAAAGGAAGGAAAGAAACCACTATTCTACATAAATTATTGTTAACATAATAAATTCCACTAATTTATGTGGACTAGTGGTTTCTTTCCTTCCTTTCTTGTTAACGAAAACAATTTTTCACGAGTAAAATTTTTATGATTTTCTTTGTCTCTCGAATTATGTTTTTGACAATTGCAGACACTACCTACGTATAGTTTTTTTTTTTAACCAAGTATTGTTCCATCTCCCCTCTCTGATTATTAAGCTCCTGTTTCAACAATTCAAAGTAGGAACTTTGACTTTAATTTTGTTAATTTTATTTTATTTTATTTTATTTATGCAGTTATTTGCAAATGTACATTTTTGTTAGTATATTATTTAAGTGAACAATAATGATAAAATAAAATGTATGATAATAAAATTCACACATTAGTGGCTTGCACTTGTTTTTTCGAGGTATTTTCAAGTATAATACCTTACTATGACTTACTACGTAGATTAAGTTCAATTTTACAGAAGGTTGTTAAGAATGTATGGTAACAGTTAGCATATTTAAATGTGGCGCGCGCGATCATTTCACGTGAGCTATCACGTGGAGTACTATTAGGACAGGTCTTAAAATAGTTAATGTTCGAATAATAGCTAAAAACATTTGAGTTATGCCACCGAAAATTGACGACTACATAACAGCCCTTTCCGACGTCAAATTCAGTTATTCCGAAATTATGAAAGCATGTAAAAAGTGAGGCCTCATAGTTTTCTAGAAAGGGACAAGTGTACTAAATAACATTGGCAAAACCAGACGCGACGCCATTCCTGAGGGTTAAAAGTAGGCCAATCGGAAACCATCCACTAGCCATACTCCTGACGTCGTCCGGAAAGGTTGGGCTCTCGTAGCCTGATGTAACCCACCAACACAACGAGCCATTGCACAGAATGCAGGGACATCTGTGTACACAATAAACACAATTATCATCCGTGATTTACAACTGGAGGAGCGACACAAGAGCCACGTTCATAAGTTGTTGCCGCGCAATGTTCAAGAGCGACGGACCATCTGCCGTAAAATGTATGAACGTTACCTGGCGGATGAAAAGTGGAAATACGTGGTGACACAAGATGAGGCGTATATTTATTTAAGCGAGACTGCAACAAGAGCCGAGCCATGCTTTACCGCCCAAGGGGTTCTAAGGACTTCCGAAAATATGATACCGTGAATGCAAGGAACCATTTTCAAAAGGTTTCATGATCGTGGCATGATGCAGCTACAACGGCAATTTAACTTTACACAGAGTCAAAGGCCAAAGTCAACCCCATATGCTTTCAGGCTAACGTTCTAACCCCCTTATTTACCCGTAATATCCCCGGTTTGTACGATACAGAGGTAAACAAGGTATGACTGCACCAAGACAAAGCGTCGAGCCACACCGTCACCTCAACTCGCCTGTTCCTGAAACGGAAGCAAGAACATACCAGAATCCGCTCCATTCCATTCAGCGACAGGGATGCATCAAGTCGCCGGACGCATGGGCTATAGGTTTTTGTGGCCTCGGTAAGAGATGACCGCGAACAATGGGGATGGAGGGGGATCTTTGGAAAACATGTCACAGTAATGGTTAAGGAATTGATCTTGGTGTTCTGCGTCCCAGCCTAGTGCAGTGGGAACTGCGATGCAGGACAATATCAGCGATACATGGCTACCAGATTGAATACACTTGTTATCATAGATGCCTAACAACTTTCTGTATGTATGAATAAATGCATTTTGCTTTTTTCCTAATGAATATTTTAAGTATTTTGGTATGAAATTTTTTAATTATTTCATTTTTTAATGGTGTTTTTTTTGAGAATTATATTAAACGTCTTTCGTTTGTAGGACGCAGGTTCGACCCCGGCCGAGGACGACGAGGATTTTTTCAGGGGGAAAATCCTGAGATCACGCACTTCCTTCGGAAGGGAAGTAAAGTCGTTGGTACCGTGTAGTTGTTTGCTGGCTGTACGTTAAAGAACCCTTGCGAGGCAAAATTTGCGGCCCCTTTAACGCCGTCCTGAAATGATCATAGCAGTTGAAAAGGACGTTAATACCAAACAAATCAAACCAAACTTTCGTTTGTTCTGACTCGATAGAATTACAAATGATCGAGAGAGAATTCTAAAATTTGTAAGTAAATTAAGTTCTTTTATGAGTCGCAAAGAATTGAATTATTTCGATTACTCGAACCCCTTCAATCATTATAAAAAGTTCATTTTCATGATGTTAAGTTAAAGTGAAGTACATGTATATGACACATCGTGGAAAAGAAGATCTTGTGTATTGCTCATAGTACTGGAGTTTAATGAGTAAACTTGAGACCCCTTTATTCTTGCCAATGAATTAAAAATCTGCGAAGGAAAAATCAAACTATTCAAAAATATTAGAGTTAAAATTGTTCAAAAACTGATTTTTAAATTAAAAATCCGTTATATAGTTAGTTTTTACTTCTGAAGTGTTTCAAGTAGATGGGAAAATTCCTTTTCTGAACAGTCTGATTGCTATATCAGGAATATCTTCGAAAACTACAAAAAATTCTTATAGGCTTTCTTATCCCTGATGTTTCCAATCAATACTAATCCCAAAAACCTTCAGCGTTTAGGCTATTTATCTTTTAGAAAGATCCATTAATTTGTCCCTGTCGAAAGAACTTTTTAATATAGAGCTTGAAATAAAATGAATTTCAATTGAAAAACAATCTCAAAAAGATCATTCATCAAGCCCTATTGTAGATGGTTTTGTTTAAAACTCCTCATTTTATTACAAAAGCTAAGGATGTGAATCGAGGATATCACATGTAAGTGTGTGATATGTGGCGACGCGTACGTGTTGACAGTGAATGGATTGCGGAGCGTCTTAAGTTGTGACGGCGCCTTCCTCCTTCCATCTGCCGCCGCCTTTTGGTGCGACGAGTAAATGATGAGTCCTGTCATCGACCGCCGCGTACTGGGTTCGTCTCCCTCACAAAGACGGCCATCTTTCATTCTGTCGTTCTCTCCCTCCCTACTTCCCCTCTTTCTCTTCTATACTCTTCCTGTTCTTCCTCCTCCACTTTATCTCCTCCTCTCTCTTCTCTATCGATCTTTCAAACTCTTAATAATGCACGACAATGTAAACGCTCAGCATTGATTGATTAATATTTCATAAATATTTGTTCCTATTTATTTTATTTGAAATTTAAACTTAGATAGATGAAAGAAGGGCTGCATCCTAGATAAAATTTATATGGTTCCTAAAAAAACAGTAAAAAAAAATTAAAATCGATTTATCAAATTCATTGTTTGTTTGAAGTTTCTATTAACTTTTGTTATTTAATTAGCTGTTTTATTTTGCTCATTAATTTATCATGCTCATTGACAGACACGGGTAGGAAATTAATAGCCGTTTCACCGTAATAATTCATTCGCTTGTCACCCTCAATAATTACATGTAGAGAAATAATTTTATATGGCACATTTGAAATTAACGATAGATTAAAATATTACATTTTTATTAACCTGATCACACGGTTTAATCAGTTTTTTGAAGGAAGTACAGCAATGATTTGAATTGAATAAGTAATTTCAAAATCGACATAAGTCATGGTTTTTTTCGAATTAGCTTCTTTTTTTATTTACGAGGGGTGATCAAAAAGTAAGGTTACAAAGCCTGCAGTGAAACATATACATTTTATTTCATACAACCAATACAGCCAACTGATAATACATACATTAGGTTATTTTTCGATGTAGTCTCCATAGCGGTTTAGGCACTTGTCGGTTCGTAGGATGAGTTTGAATATTCCCTCCTAGTAAAAATCCTTTCTTGCGTGTTCAGCCACGTTGTTGCGAAGTGTTTCACCTCCTCGTCTGAAGCGAATCGTCGGTCTCCTAGGTGCTCCTTCAAGTGAGAAAAAAAAGTGAAAATCGCTTGGAGCGAGATCCGGGCTGTAGGGAGGGTGTTCGATTATGTACCTGCGAAACTGCTTCAACAGCGTGGTGGTCTTCTGGGCTGTATGAGGTCGCGCGTTGTTAATGACCTCTTTCATTTGATGTTGGTACACCTGCGGCATAACTCGGTACACGATTGGTTAAACGTCATTGTACCCGAGCGCTGGATTGGCTGCAAGGGGCCGAATGACAGGGCTTGTTTCGCAAAGTCTCCACGGTTACCCGATCTGGCGCGTGCGATTTTTACCTTTGGTGGTTCATAAAGGATAATGTGTATTTGCCTCCGCTACCAGCTGGCCTACCCGACTTAAGAAACAGGATTGAAGCAGTTGTTGCAACAATTATTCCAGACACACTGATCAAGATTTGGGAAGAACTCGTCTATAGACTCTATGTGCCGTGTGACGAATGGTATTCACATTGAACACTTTTAGGAAAAATTGTTTGAGTTGCTCTTTCATTTAATGTATTATTTATAACTGTAAGTTAAATGTAATGAATACTACGAAGACTCAAAACCCCGATATTCATTTTGAAACACCCTTTATACTGTTGCAACTTTATTAACTAATCTGGCAGTGTTATCTCTCAAAAGCTATTGATACTCGTCATCAAATGGTTTTAATTTATTATATGAGAGCAGGAGTGATTTATAATCATTGAATTAATATGTAAAACTCCTTTTATTTTGTTTTATTTATTTAATTATTTATATCATTATTAAAAGAAGATTTATATATTAATTCAATGGATTTAATTTACTTGGATTATTCTAGAGCCTTTGACAAGATCCATATTGATCTTCTCCAAAATCTGGTGATTATGGGCTTCCAATTTAATAGGCTAAACTGAATGCGCTCCTTTCTAATTGATAGATATTTTATGCTTTATCTTTTAAAAAATTTCTTGAAATTTGGTAAAATAGTGGTTAGTTACTCGACTCTGCCGATCTTATTGCTTCTTTACCAGTTAATGATATTCAATTTCTAATGTATGCGGATGATCTTAACATTTTTTCGTGCATTGATTGTTAGCAAGAATGTATCAATAAGCAAAAGACGTTGGACGTCTAATTCTCTCCTGGTCTAAATCGAATGGTTTAAGTCTTAATTGTGCTAAGTCACATGTTCTTTTCTTTTCTAGGAAGGTAACAAATTTTATTTTTGAATATAAGATTGATTATGCTCTTATCAGGAAAAAGAATAGAGATTTAGGCATTTTATTTAATTATAACTTATCTTTTAACATCGAAGGATTTGTTTCCCGTAGAATTGGACTCTTGAAAAGGCTTACCGATTTCAAAAATTCTTATCATAAAGTTATTTATTTCTATTGTAGTTCCTAAAGTCACATATGGATTACTCATCAAACTCAATTTTTTACTTATACAAAAAAATTTTTTGACCTTTTTAAATTTTCTTTCAAAAAATATATTAATGATGATCTGTATGGAATTTAATTGGTTTGGTTTGGTTTATTTGGTATTAACGTCCTTTTCAATTGCTATGGCCATTTCAGGACGGCGTTATAGGGGCCGCAAATTTTGCCTCGCAAGGGTTCTTTAACGTGCAGCCGGCAAACGACTACACGGGACCAAGGGCTTTACTTCCCTTCCGAAGGAAGTGCGTGATCTCAGGATTTCCCCCTGAAAAAACCTCGTCGTCCTCCGCCGGGATCGAACCCGCGAACTCGGGCATCAGAAGCGATCACGCAACCGCTGAGCCACCGAGACCGATTGGAATTTAATTAATGTTTTGACTCTTTCTAATGTTTTTGGTGATATTTTTCTTAATGTCCGTAAGAATTGTTTCTGGGGCGTTTGGATGCCCTAGAGAAAGTCTTTATAAGTATCTTATTTTAATAGCTCCTATTACGAGGACAAATATTGGTAAGATTACTTCTTTTTATAAACTTGTTGCTTTGTATAATAGAATCATTTCTCATAAAGTAGTACACATTTTTAATGATCCAACAAATTCTATTTTTAAGATTTTAAATATCTGACTTTGAATTATTTGTTATGTAATGTTTTCGTTTTCTTTTTACTTTTGTTTTTTCCCCGCTTGGGTTTTGTAACCTGTAAGGGCAGATTGTATTTGCTTGTACATTCTGATCTGAATAAATTAACTTAAATTAAATTAAATTAAGTATTTTACTATTATTATTATTGTAAATATACCATTCATTTACTAATTCTGTAAATATACCATTCATAATTAAAACTCATTAGAAATTCCATTAAAGTTCCTTAATGTATAAGCCAGTTTGTTGAATACTCATTCTATGGAATTACCATAAAAGGTCATTAATAATCTTTTCACTTTAAAGAACTCTCCAGCTACTAACTTATTTATAGGTTATTCTTTGGACATTTTCTTCTTTAAGGAACTAATTTGCATTTTACGTTCGAAATCAAATTAGATTTCGATTACAAAATACAAAATGAGATCAGAATATGCTCGTCGTTGCAGACGTCTTTGTTCTGTGACATTGTAGGAAACAGATCTATTTACCAATGTAATAAAAACATTTAAACTCCATAGATTTTTAAAATGCGATGAAACGACATCGTTCAATAGAATTTAGTTCTTAACTTTTGTGGACAAATGGAAAAGAAAGGGAAAAAAAACTTTTGTTTTTCCTTTTACATCAGAACGGGAGAAGGCTGTTGCTTTTATGTTTTAATTTCACTTCCCGACGAGTGGTTTTCTCTTTGTCTTACTTCGTTTGCTCGTATGTTGTTTTCCTTTCCTTTACTTTTTTTTATATTTTTTCCCTTTGGTCTGAAGAACTGTTTGTCTTAAGTAGAAAGTCACGACGGCGAAGCACAAGATTACTTAAAGGGGACGGCGACTCTAAGTGAGACGCTCAAGTCTTTAAAGTATGGCCCGGTTCTTCAAAACTCGAAGAAATCAATACGTATACTAATAACAACATTTTACAATAAATCAAAATTTACTTACAATCGATTTTTTTTTTAGTATTTCTTCCTTTTAATAATGAATTTGTACCTGTTTAGATTAAAGCAAAATTGACTTTTCAAGAGATATTAAAATAAGATGAAATGCATTTCTATCTTATTCTTGTAAATATTGAGGGATCATCTACTTTATCTAATATTCTTAAAATTTAATTCAGCATTAATAGAATTGTTTTGTTCGCTGTTACTTTACCATTTTGCTTGTTTTCAAAGCCTCAATAAATTCTGAAATCTGCTTTATCTTCTTCAAATTTGTACAAGCTTATTAATTTTTATGATTATTGAATTTTGTAAGTGCCAAGTTATTCCTACTCGTTTTCGTCCGTTTCTGTTCATGAAATGCTTCACTGGTTGAAAAGGGTTTTGAATAGTGCTCCATTCGCCTAATAGGCTCGTAATGAAGCCCCTTTTGCACCAGTAATTAATTAATTCCATCAATAAGCAGTACTTGAATATTTTTCAAAGTATATCTCAAGAGAACTTAGCGATATTGTCTTCTTCGAAAAGCGAACCGGAACTTAAAATTAACCAAATACCCTGGGAACAGCTCGTTCAATATCCTGTTGGATCTGCTTTAAAATTAACGTCAACAACCTGATAAATTAATTATTAACCATGTAGCTAATAGAATGATAATTAAAGCCATTTTAGCGTATGCAAATAGAAAATCAAAAATAACGGAAAGACAAACGATATTTGTTGAGGTTGATGACATACATAAGGGTTGAACACGGCTTAAAATTAATTCCGGAAAGAAAATGTTGTTATTAGTAGTCTTGTTTTAGTGTTTTGTGTAATTATGGTTTATATTTTTACGATCATCGTACATTGAGATGTGATATTTCTTTACATTGAGATGTGATACCTTTTCCTTCTCTGTTTTTCTCTTTCCGATAAGACTTACTGTTTTCCGATTTTAATGAATACCATTCCCCAGAGATTTAACTAAATCTTCATTATCGAATTTCTTTCAAACAACAAAATGGAAGGGGGTCCAAATTAAATTGATGGCTACTGAAGAAGTTTGAATACATTATTTATCTCTATTTTCCTCTTTATTTTTTTCTCCATCTATAGATTTCCTCCCCCCCCCCTGTTTTCTTTCTCTTTTTCATTTTTCTCTATGAAAATCTCCTTGCTTGCTCTATTATTAATTTTTTTAACATTTCATTTATTATTTACAAGAAACCACCAGTTTATCTAAACGTTCTCTTAAATTCGGTTCTTGAAATTTGATTTTATTCGCGTTCATTTTATTTTCTCAATACTTCATTTCTTAAAAATTATTATTACTATCATCAATTTATTATAGATCGACATTGCATTGACTGCTTAGTGTGGCTTTAAAGCTGCAACCTTACCCTGGAAAACGTTTTTTGTGTTATTATGGCAATTGCTGAGCACGAATGAATGGTTCCGCCAATTTTTTTCCTTCCGTTTCCACATCTGTTATGGAGCAGTGACTTTCCAGTTTCTGTTTTGTTGGAATCTATTGCATATTCGTGAAAGGACAGAAGAAGGCACGTGATCATGTAGGCATTAAATTGAAATTTCTCAAGCACGTGATGGCTCCATGTATAGTCAATGTGCTGAAGCATGCGTAGCGGATTCTCACGTTAGAAATAAAAACAAAGAGGAAACGATACGATCATAAGGGTAGCATTTAAAATCATTTTAAACTGTATTGCTCGTAGCCATGCACTAGAAAATGTTGATAGCATTAGCAATTGCAATAACCGTTATGATAATTGAAGAGGCCAGCCGATGGAGGTGTTAATGGACAATTTCCTCTTTATGATAAAGCAGATCACTTAGTTCCAAATATTTATACTTCACTTTTTTGCATTATTCAGAAAAAGTTTCAATTTTCAGGATACGGTATAAATCTTTCATAAATCACCAATACAGATGCTTCAGCGCAATATTTTAAGTTATTATTTCTGAAAAAAATACAAAATACCATAAATTAATCTGCTCGATTTTGGTACCTTTATGTTTAGATTTATTATTATAAATTCTATGAATTACAGTATTGGTAATGTCTTAATTTTCCTTTTACATTACGTATGACGTTATCTTATTCCATAAGCAGACATAAATCAAAAGCTTACATCAATATCCACTATTACTTAACTTCAACTTCTGCCTGTCTGTCCCCTTTATAAACTGAGCCCCTGCCTGTTTTCACATTTTTTGTGGATTCTTCTGGCCGTATAGGGGGCGCCGGGGAGTTTTGGTTCCAATTTCGTGTTTTTTCCCACTAAAAAAAAATTTAATTCATTTTTTCTGCATCTATGAAGTTTTTGTTTGCGTGGTGCAATTTATGACTTCATGGTCTGATTTGCCAATGGGTTTTGTTTGGTCTAAAATTAACTTAAAAATATTTACCCCATTGTCCTAGTAACAATTTTTTCATTTGTATTAATTACAGCAATTTTATTTTATTCCTTATTTATTTAAGTGGTATTGTGTTTTGTAGAACTCTCTAAGCCGTGCTGTCGAACTCTAAAATTTTATTTTTACAAAGATATTTACCTCATGACATGAAGCGTACGAACAAGAAGACTCGTGCTTAAGAGTGGCAAAAGAGATTCAAAGATTCTCCCATATCTACGGAAGACTATCCACATCCAAGCAGATCCAAATCGATCATGAACGAAGAAATGATCGGCAAAATTAGTGAAGAAGACAGTGGAGTCTACAGATAATTGATATGATTTGAAAAATTTTATAAGAATTTCTCATGCTTCCGTACATGTTAGTCTCCATAACGATTTCAAGATGTACCGTACGTGCTAGCATACTCATTCGAATATGTTATCCAGTGACGATAGTGGAGAATCGACTGACGGGGTAGACGAGGATCCAAATTTTTTTGAGTGCATACTTTTTCTCTACGATCCCAACTCAAACGGTAGTCGTCGACAGATCAAAAGGAAAGGTTACTTTGAAAGTCTTTTTGATATCCAAGATAAGTATATTTCGAATTCTCTGAAGGTTTCATAAGAAGTCGTATGGTGCCTTTCGTTCCTGTCTTCCTGTTGCAATGCATCTAACAAGGAGACTCCAAGTACTCGGACTCATCGATTTTGATAAAAAAAAAATCTAGGCGTATCTTTCACCAAATTAAACACCATGCAAAGTCATTCTATGCACTTTTCAAAATTTTCCGAGACAAAAATTCATACTTGGAGTCTATTTGTAAGTGGGATTATTTCTGGGAAGGAAAGACTGGGATCTTCATCATATCTATATATCATCTAGCACCTCCGTTGCTCCAGGGCAGTGAATATATGGCAAAGCATAGCCTACATACCTGTTCTTGCATGACCTGTGTACCCTACGGATCTAGCTCCAGCTAATTTCCACAAGTCATAAAGACATTTATAAAGTATTTTGTAAATAAAAAAACTCGCATTTATTGTGATAATTACCACAAATGTTCGGCTTATTTTTACTCAGCTTTATACAATTATTCACACTAGCTCTTTGGACGATTTTAGAAGAGTTGATTACTTCTTAACCGAAGTAAGAAGAACTGCACGGTATAGGAAAATAGAGAAAGAATGCGGCACAAAGACAAGCCTCAATTTGTGCATGTTAGCGAGATTGGGTTTAAAGAAAAATGAAGCGAGAAAAGGAGAAGCGTGAGAACGAGGACTGAATAGCTGCTTATTACCATAATTTAAATGTACATCGAGTTAAAATTGATTGCAATAAATCCAACGAGACGTAAGTGCGAATAAAAAATAATAAATAATTCATGGCTTTTCGAAATGACTAGCTAATATTAAGAAAACTGAAGTGATGGGTTCGAGACGAATCGCTTTACCACTCACTCGTTTCTTAGGAAACCGTGAGAGAAGGAAGGAAAAAAATTTTCACCGTATTTTAATATTAATGTCATGGGAGACCACGCAAGAAATGAAGAATTTTAAAGTGTACTTTTTCTATTATTAGTTTTTGAAAATAAAAACACAATTTCATTAGCTATATGTTAGCTAATTTGATAGAGTTTGTTCGACTTCCGTTCTTTCTAAGAGTTCCATTTCAGTTTCAATAAGGGGAGAGAATGTTCTTGAGACGTACTGTAAATTTTAATTTCCTGTTTATTAAAAAATGACAGTATAGAGAAAGAATTCCTGTTTACTCTGGAATGCAATCAACTTAATATGAAGCTGAGCAACATAAAATCTCATGAGATTCTTTAATGATATTTGCAGATATTAAGTTTCACCGTTTTTGCTCCAAGATAAAGTTTTCCGTAAGTGTAGTTACAGCTTCGGCGAAACCGTTATGTTTAAATGATGATTTAATAGCAATATACATTAATTAAAAATGGCATTTATAATAGTGTTTTGGTGTATAAATAAACTCTCTGTTTTAATTTTTGGAAGCTTATGATTGCTCGGAAAACTCTGTTAAAAAGTTAAATGGAGAATGTCATTTAATAAAGTTAGTTTAACTTATAAGAGCAACTAGCTATCCTTTGTCACTTGCCAGAGTGCAGGGAAGCGACAGCTGGTTTTGTGTGGCCATCTCTCAGACATTGAAAGCAACGTAACGGATTGGATACAAAAGGTGTGATGCCCTTAGATACCAAAATCTTATGGAGTCCGATAAGGATGGGTTCGAGACGAATTTTAAGCTGTTTTAATTGTATTTAGTGCAGAAAAGATGTTTGTTACATAAACCGATGACTTGAATTTTTCATGAGTGGCTTTGTACTATAGTTCGAAATACAAGACAGCAAGTCAGTTCTTAGATATGCCTTGAAACGAATTTCCCCCCTTTTACTTTATAATAATCTACGTACTCCATTGGGTCTAGTGTTACTAATAAAATTTAAGTTTGAGACTGGATACAGCAATAAGGTATACTCTTTTATTAAAGCCGATGCGTTTCAATATTACATCATCATCACGGTAACACTAGGTTTTAAATTCCAGTCCCAAACCTAAATTAAATTTATAATAAACACTTCTTGGGAGTTTTAATGAAGTTCGACCAACACCGAAAATAATTTTCATTTACGTTGACCTTTTTGGATTTGATCTCCAGTCAAACTTTCTATCTTTCACTGCGTGAATCCAAAACACCATCGTTGGAAGTTCGTCTTAATGTTCCGCTTTAATTCTTGAAAGTTTTAAAATCGAAAATTAAGGAGAATTGATTGCTGATGATGAAATAGATACAAACTTGTGACCACAACCTTTTTATTATGAAATTTTTGAAGAAGAGAAACCACCATGTTTGGAATGACTGCAAATATAATAGTACAATTTGGTAAATGAGATATATTAAAAAAACTTAATTCATTTTTTATTTCATTGCTAATTGTGGATTTAAGTTTTTCCTAAGTGTTACTTATTCTTTCCAGTAAGATAATTCAAGTAACAACATCACACCTAAATTCTTTTGGGAGGTTAGGCAGCATATAGAAGGAAAAAAACTTAATCTTAAAACATTCCAATTAAACGACGCCTCACATCCCTTTCTGTACAGACAATTCTTGCTTCCTCCACTGTAGTCATTCTTTTCTTCATGCAAGTTCGCCTCGCCTTTTATTCAAATTTTCTAAACATACAACCTCAGGTCACAATTTCATTGGCCTTCCTCTCTCACATTTCTCATCCACATGGCCAGCATACAATCGTTTAGTCAGCGGCTCATAACCCGTTCGTTCCATATGCCTGATCCATCTTAAAGCAGACTTACAGATTACATCCACTACATTTCTCTTTCCTCCACATATATTTCTTTACATTATCATTCGGAACACGGCCCCACCAGCCACACCTCTTAAAAATTCCGTCGCCACACCACCCAAACGGTTCTTATGCTTCTCGTGCAACACCCAAGTTTCACTTCCATATGTTAATGTAGGTATCAAAACTCTTTAAGACACACCAATTTCTGAACACACCGATAAATTCTCATTCCTTGCATACTTCCCCAGGGCACCCACGACATGCAGCCCAACTTTTCTCGAAATCTCACCATCAAGACCATCTTCTCTTTCAAACATGTTTCCGAAATACACAAAATCATTCACTTGCTCCACGCAATGTCCATTCACTTCTACCTTGCAATTTGTTTGATACAAACTTCCTCGCACACACAAGCACCTTCGTTTTCTCAACACTGATTTTCATTTTTGCTTTTCACACACATCATTCAACCTTTCTATAAGAACACGTAAACCAGCTTCACTTCTGAAAGAAAGGCAATATAACAAACAGCGTACTGAGTCATCTCCTGTTTTTATACCAAGCTCATTCATTGCAGCTTCCCTTATTATAGGTGTAGATTAAACAGCCAAAGGAACATCACACACCCTTGCTTAACTTCCATCTTAATACTAAACCATTCTGACATTGCCAATTCAGTTATTGAATAAGCTGCATTAAAGAAGAGAAAATTGGTAAGCGTTTAGATATTCAAGAGTAATAAGCTGAAGCCAGAATCACATTTATCTTTATGACTAGTTGAGATGGATTATTCTAAGTTCTGCTCGACTTTCTGATTAGTTGTGAGTTAGATCGTAGAAACCGTACACTCATAATCAAAACTAAAATTTCATGAACCACTTAATTATGGTGCAGACAAAGCGGAGTCTGGCGAAGAAAAGATTTTCAGTCATATTTTAACCTGTTCTCAGGCTTTTTGGGCTGGGACATATCCAAGAAGAAAAGAAAAAACTTGATAATGGCTTTGCCCAGATGTATTTTCATGGAGAACATCAAGATCTTGATCGACCGTCATATAGTTGAATATGCAGGCAAGAGATGCAGTAGAATTTACAGGTCCATGTTTACATAATAAATATTGATAATGATGCGTGACAATTTTGTGCTGTAATTGTAGTCTATCAATTATTATAGAACCCGATACCATTTGCTCTTTGATAATGTTATTCAAATGTATAAATTAAACTACAACAAAAAACTAGAGTGATAATTGCTAATTGCTTAGAGCTACAAATCAGAAGTTTAAATTCTAAATGCTAAGCTTACGTTTGAACGATGCGACAAGCTGTCGTTATTTTTTTTAAATGGCGAAACTATAACCAAAATTATTTTCACAAATGACAAATTGAGTATACACATCTTGTATGTTTTTGATAGGATAAACAGAATAAAAATCGATAAGAAATGACATATATTAATGGAATTTAATAAGGACTTACATGAAAGTAAAAAATAGAAAGTAATTAGCGCGGTAATTACAAATCTTATTGTAAAACTATTCATAACCTTCGTTGCCAAAGGTAATTCCAATTCATTAATTTTCAACAAAATTGAAGCTTAAAATTTTAATGAACGGTTAATTAATGTTCTTTCAAAATTTGTTTTACTTAAGATTCTTCATACGCAAATATAATTATTTTGCCTTAAGTCGTTTATTAATTGCAACAGAACGATTTCCTAGTAGAAATTATACGTGCATTAATTTAGTCCCATTTTAAAATACCATAATCTCCATTGTATTGAGACACTAAATGAATGGCTTCAGAAATTATTAGGCGTTGGAGGAACACCTATAAAATTTCAAACTCCATATTATTCACCGTGCCTTCAGCTTTGCTCTTGGGTGGGTATTCAAGGCGGGTATTTAGTATTCGCGATGAACAGAAACCTCAATGATTTCATGCGATATGGCAAAATGCCACGAGAAGGGAGTTACTCATATATCGGTTCCAACGATGTCGGTTTACTCCTGCGGTTCCCTACCCTTCCGTAATAAATTATTGGAGAGGAGGGGAAGAAGATGAAAAGAAAAGGAGGGAAAAAACAAAAGGCGATTACTATATCGACTGCTTAACTCCCTTTAAAATAAAAATCGATTTTTTTTTATTACCCTTCACTCGACCACCATCCCCTCTATTTATTACTATTTCACAAGTTTAAACACGTTGCGAAAAGAAACGTGCTCTCTGTTGCATTTCTTTATAAAAATACACGAAGTAATGGATGTGGAGAAAATTATTAACAGCAGTTTCCGTTTATTGCCTTATGAATTACTGAAATAAGGCGTTAATGGTTACGTTGCTTTTTGGTGTAGTTTTCTGGCCTGTGTTAATCAATATCGAGTTATCGATAGTCATTATTTATATTATCTCTTCATCGATTTATTTTCATTTTTATATATTTGAAAGACGAGTACGCATTTGGTCTGGTATACCAAACAAAATAGTAGTACTACATTTACAAAACACTGAATGTGTGTATCAGAAAAGAAAAATAAACAAGATACGTATTATACTACGTTCCTGAAGAGCGTATTGTCCAGACTGAAGTGAAGCAAATTTTAACCTGGCTAAATCGATTCTTGAAAATGTGCTCTTTCATAAAGCAATGCTATTCGATCAGATATTTATGAAATTTGCAAGAATTGTTTACAATTTTCAATTTATTGCATATTTTTCGCTTCTCCTTTAAGGAACATAGCAAAGAATTAGATTGGAGAACAAAGATTTTTGAATAAGAGGAAAAATAAATTTCTTAGGAAATATGCATTAAGCTCATTTCATCGATAATCATAAAAATCTATTTTATGGTAGTTTTTATTTCAAAATATTTAAATCAGTTCTCTTTTGATTACCCAAAATAAAATGGCCAAATTACATGTTGAAATTTGAACAGTTTTAGCTGCCTGAATTTTGACCAGGATAAACGTTTAATATAAATAGAAGACATTAATTATTCAAAACTAGATGATTTAATCGACATTGTAAAAAATATTTACATTCAAACTTTTATATAATGAAACTTTTGGAAAACAAAATGCCTGATAAAAGGTTTATTTCTATAAAATAATATATGTATTTATACTTTTGTTATAATATCTAGAGTCGAATATCAAACTTTAATATAAAAAAATTCAAAGAAAATCAGTGATAAAATATTAATAAATACTCAAGAGAATCACAATTAATTATAGGATTAAGAATAAGCCTCTACCATGTTGAGTTAATGAATATACAGGGTGAGTCAAAGTCTGTTAACCCCCATACAATTTCAAAACGTGGTGATGCAACAAATCTGTTGCAGACAACATATAGGAAGTTAGGACAATGGCGGTGTCAAATTTGATCTTTGACCTTGAATTTTGCACCTTTCAATTTGTAACTTTGTAACCGTTACAGGTAGAGAAAAATTTTCAATAATACAGTTGTAGAGCTACAAACGCTGATTTTAACAAAAAACAGCGTAAAAATAAACCCGCTGCAACAAAATGAGATTACTTTGTTTGGTGTGGACTATGGAATGGCATCTTGGTGGGACTTGTTTTCTATAACAAGAGAAATGATTTTGGATGGCTTCGCGTGTCAGACTTTTTAGACAAGTTGTCTTTAGTGTAGTACCGCCGCATGTGGTTCCAGCATGATGGGGATCCTCCACATTTTGCAGCCATTGCACGTCAACAACAGGATGACACGTTTTCACATCGATGGAATGGCCAAGGAGGTTCGGTTCATTGGCTACCACGTTCGCCTGATTTTGACCCCACTTAATTTTTTACTTCAAGGACAGGGTGTATGCCACTGTACCAGCATCGGTAAATGATTTGAAACAACAAATTCTGAAAGCTTGTACAGACATCATGATGTTAAATGTGATGGGTTCTCTGAGAAACCGTGCACAGTTATGCATTGCTGCGAAGAATACCACACTGAGCACTTCAATCATTGACAAAACTCAACGTAGCTTGAGCACTGAAATTTCATTTTGTTGTAGTGGGTTTATTTCTGCTCTTTTTCATTTTTTTAAATCTCTTTTTTTGTTATAATTAGCGTTTTGAACTCTACAACTGTAAACTTGGAAATTTTTTCTACCTGCAACGGTTGCAAAGTTACAAATTGCAAGGTGAAATTGACACCACTTGACACCACTATTGTTTAGCTCCTGTCTAAATTATGCTGCCTGTAACAGATTTGTTGGGTCTCCAGTCATTTTGAAATTGTATGGGGGGTAACAGACTTTTGACTCACTCTGTATATACCACTCAAAGAAAACTAAAAATAATAAAATAACCACAAAACCCAATCACCCCACAATAGACGCTTGGCGTTAGAAAAAGGCACCTCTTTGAAAAACGTCAGAAATGGTTATTACCAAGTTATAGTCCACAATATTAATATGAACAGAGGTCTTAAAAGGCTTCTCAAAAATTCAGATATAAAAGTTCGATTATGCCGAAGAAACAGCTTATCATGGCGAAAGACAGAATTCCCAGAGAATCCTGTTCGGGGGTTTATAAGTTTGAATCTTTCTCTTGCAACAATTTATCTGGGACATTCAAAATGAGGCGTGAAAACCAGAATGAAGGAGCATATATCCTATTTTAAAATGAAAAACGTGGTATTTCCGCTTTTGCATATCACATCTTACAAGAAGGCCATAATTTCTCGACAGATTACTTTAAAATTATCCACTCTAGTAAAGATGAGAAATGGCTACCTTTCCTAGAATCGCTTCATATTGTCAAGCATAAGCCATCCAATCGTCTGCCGAATAACGAAGATGGTCCTATAACAGTAGCTGATTTGATGTCTTTAGCTTTTTTATTGTAAAATAATTTCCTTATTAGTAAGCAGGTGCTGTACTTGAACATAGCGGTCTTGTTCCTCTCTGATAAAGGGGACAGATAGCTCCGAAATGTACATATGAGTTTTATAAATTCATTTTTGTGGAATAGTGGTTTCCCGTCTTCTTTTGATGTTATGCTTGTGTCCACATTTATGGCTGTCTTATATTTGTATTATTGTCCTGCTTGTTCAGTTCTTCAAGAAACATATTCTGGAGCCTTTCTTGATTCATACTGGAAGTTTTAAATGTTATTTGAAGCTTAACAATAGTTAGGCAGACAATCTTTGAAGGTTATTGTGCTTGCGTGTTATTGTAGCATCTTTACAAAGTGAAAGAAAAGATTTAATGAGCATTCAATATTTATAGTTTAAATGCTAAGTAATTTCTGGAACATTCTTAATGCCACCTTTAAAAAGGTTTATGTCTTGGATGGTTCTGGTATTTGCTCGTCAGCCTAGAATTTCTTTTTCTTTTTTCTTGCGTGTATAGCTACACAAGATATTTTCTCTAAGCTCCGTTATCGCCAGTTCAAGTTCAGCCGAAGACCATGTAGGGGACAGAAGGAAATTCTGTGGTCAAGCATTCATTCAGAAAGGAATTAAAACCGAGAATCTGGTGTAGTCGGTTGTCTGCAGCTCGTTCAAGACCCTTCAAGCAGGTGAAGTTCAGATTTTCTCCGGAAACTTCGTCTATTTGCCTCTGCCGTTCAGTGGCTACTCGAGTAAATAAACCAGAAAAGTTGAAAAAGAGCAGAGAGAATTTAACCTTCTCGTGTACACAAAGCAATTTTCTGCGGCCAAATGATAAGCTCTTAATCCCAATCTTCTAATCCTTTTAAAGCTTTAAAAGTTTCAGTTGCACTAATTCTTAAGTCGTGTTTACTCACGCAATTTTCTGCAGAAATATAAAATTAATAATGGGAATTAAAAGAGTTAGAAGGCAAATTCTGAGAACAAAACCAGTTTTGGCAACTTTCTAGTTAAGAGGGACAATATAAATTACATTCAATCACTGATAATGAGATATCTGTTTTTGTAAAAAAAAGTCGATTTTCCGGATTTATCTATTTAATCGTCATTAATTTTATCATGATTAAATATTACATGCAAATTAAGCGTATCAGTTATTTGAATTCGTATTAACATAAGCATGCTTATCTTGTTTAGCTGAAGTTTTAATCGATTCATTTCAATTCAATTACATTTTACATTAACTCGATGCTCAACATTTAACATAGTAATACAAATCTAAGCCTTTAAAGCTTAGATTTATGTTAGTATTTAATTTTTCTAATGTTTGTTTCAAGAACTTTTCAATTCGCTTGAATATTATTAAAATTTGTAATGTTTGTCGATAATTATTCTGAATGAGATTTTCTAATGAAAACTCGCATAAAGAGAAGCTGCGTAAACTTTACTGGCAAGAAAAAAACATCGACTCGATCTACAATTCTGCACCTGAGGGCGTCTTTCTCAAATTTCGCTTTGTGTAAAAATATTTTTTAAGTGATCTGCTTGAATCTGCAGAATTAATCATTCAAATGAGACCAAACTTTGTTCAGCTCCTCTTAGGAAAAGAAACACCCAAGTTAAGAATTTAGACTGAATCGATTTTTTGCTCACTAATATAGTTCTCAATATCTTACACAATCTGTTGATACATAAGGAATTTTCTAAAACAAAAAACTCGTATAATTAAGTGTATCCATTAGTAAATACACTTTAGCTACATTGTCCTACAATAATGGGACGGACACATAATATACATGAAACCTGATTGTGTGTTGGAAACCGTGCTCGCACATCAACAGCTGATGTAATTTTATAGTGTTAATATAGTAACTTTTTTACTACATCAACATTTAAAATTACTTCTAAACAAAGGTATCTAAGTGACTTTGTGAGAGGAGTAACAATGTCAATTTAAGTGCATGTCTTTTAATGTTATCTCGTGAAAATTACCACAGCCGCTTTCAACTCCTGGTGAAATCGTGAAGAAATTGAATACTACCAACATCGGAACGCCCGTGCCTCACGTCAGATGATCCCCATAACTCAACCCACAGAGATTCATGAAAACTGAAAGAATCATCAACAAGGAGTTTCAAGACTGGGAAAACATATTCTGGATGACCAATATCGCTACACTGTTCCAGTCGGGATGGGCGCAGTTGGATGTGACGAATACCGGAAGCGACTTTTACCTGAGTCTACCGTTCCAATCGTGAAGTTTGGTAGTGATGGTTTGGGAATATTTTTCATGACATGGCTTCGGGCCCTTGCATTTGGTTGAAGGTAATTTGAAATCTGAAGCCTACAAGAGCATTTTGGACAATCGAGTGTTCCTTATGCTGTGGGAATTTTTTGGTAAAGAAGATCGTTACTTTCAGGACGGTAATACACCATGTCATGTTTCGGCTTCCGTCAGGCAGTGGCATGCAGACATGAATGCCAATCGCCTTCTGTGGCCCGCACAGAACTCTGACCTTAATCCACTCAGCATTTATGGGACAAGTTGAAGCGTCGAATGAGGGTCAGGAACCCATCCGAAATTTACCGCTAAGTTCTTGCAGCAAAAATGGGTCCAAATACCAGAAGCTAACGTACTTTAAAAATTCAAGATATTAAATAAATAAAGTATTCTTTTTCCCGTACATGTGTACTGTCCGTTCCATTAGTGTACCGTATTGTATTTTCGTGCATTAATAATATTCTACTGAAATTAGAACAAAACATTCTTAGTAAGTGATTCATAAGTGATGAGATCTATATTTGATTTGAAATTTATACTTTATTTGCCGCTTTTCTTAATGAAAAGTAAGTTGAAAAATTTGTTTTCAGTTTAGAAGACTAATAATTATCAGAATATTTTGTACAATCTTCAATTGATTATAATTGAGTGTTTTACAAACATTCTAACTGGTTACAAAGTTGTCTTGCATACCTAGTCAAAGAATAAAAGCTTATTATTGTTTTTTAATTCAAAACTTCACAGATGAGAAATTAAAAAATTTTTCAAAGTCACTTTCTGAAAGCAAAATTTTTTGAATACTTCTTTTACAGCAACGAGTAAGGAATTTTAGTACTCCGAAAACAATTAAATGAATTTTTATGGTTCTCGTTTAGAGCTTTCGAGGATTTTCTCCCCCTTTTAGTCATTTTTTTGTGTTCTTTTAGTCTTCCGAGACATAATTCAAAAGCTGTCGCTTATGAAAATTCTTTCTTACGAGCTTTATTGGCATTCTAATTAAAGAATAAGTTAGCGCGATAAGTGGTAAAACTATTTTTTAAGTTCGTTGCATTTAAATTCATAAAGAAGAAAAAAAAATTTTCAACCTGTTTTTTTTTTTCGCTCTCAAATTTAAGAGTTTAGTTGGCCTAGCTTTTGACGCTTCTGTTTTTACCTTTTTATGTTTTTAAAACAAGACTTTTCATGTTTAGGCTAACTGATAAGAAAATTTATGTTTAATTCATTGAGAAAGAACATAATTTTCATTTATTTATTCATCTAAGATCCTTAGCTCTTCAAATTTGTTTGAAATTTATTTCACATATTTTTTGAGAAATTTTAAGTGGCTGAATTGTAGATCTACATCTATTCATTGGAAAAATCATTCTATGAATCTTATGATTTAATGAATCTAATAGTTTAGGTTCAACAATTCCCCAATTCTGTGCGGTTGTTTTTAAAAATAGTGAGAAAATGATCAAAATCATTGTCCTAAGTTTTAGCAGACATGATGCGCTATATTTCAAATAGCAGAAAATTAATTAATTTTATGAATGCTATCGTTACAGTCTACATAAATAATCTTCAACATTAATTTTAATACATATTAATTTCAACATTCAAACAATAATTAGCAGTCCGTCACGATAACATTTTCCAATAAATTTAACCTCTGATGTTTACTTCAACGTCTGATAGGAACTAAACTTCCTATTTACTGCATCTTTAGATTCTGGAAACAGAGGGAAATCCATTGATGTCAATTTAGGATGGAATGATTTAAGGCAAAGGAAACCAACGGTGAATTTGTGTATTCTTTCTCAGATTTATGTGACATCTATGGCTGTTTGCGTTTCGGACAAAAATACAATACTATTAATATGAGGATTTGGTAATTGGTTTCTACCATTAATGTTGGTAGCCCCAGATATAGCATTTCCTCGTATGAATAACTTAAGTTTCTGACTATTACCCCCCCTCAGTCATACTACTTTTTAAGATCAGACGATGTAGAAGCCGGAGCAGGTACAGGACGAACAGTAACATCTCACACGCAGGGCCATGAGTAGATATAACTACATCCATTTAATTCTACCAATACCTCAAATATAATGTTCTGATTCCATGATCAGTTCTTAAACACTAAACGAATCACATATCTAATATCTGAAAAAAATTGTGAACATGGTTATAAAATTGTATTTTTCTAATATTTCTTGGTGCTAATGAATATCTTATAAGCAGTAGAACATCCTCCCTGATTTGAAGTTTCAGTCTATAATATAACTTTCATAAATCGAATTGTTTTAGAGAAAATTTAGCCTATATAAATCGAAGTTAACGCAAATGAATTCGTTCCACAAATTGAATTTTGTCAATCCGGACCTCTATAAATCGAACTGATATCAGTTTATCTCTTCCCATTAGAAGTTTTCATCGGCAGTTCTGATTGGTTTTCATACATAAACAAATAGGAAACTTGTTGAAACAGTAAGTCAACCGCAGGACGATGAAGACGACAATGATTATGCTGAAGAGGATTATGGAGAATCGCCTGCAGACTTACTTTGAAAAGTCCCGTTGTGCGACAATATGTTTTCTACCCATATCGAAATCGAAAGTGAAGTGGACGTGCAGATGCTTCATGTTAATAAGCAAGCAAAAATTACAATTTTTTTAAAATTATAATTGGGTTTTTAGGTACAGTACGTGATTATGTAGTAAGTTCAAGAATATTTATTGTCATTAAAATAATTTTTGTTGTTGCATTTCCATATGACTAATCAAATCTTACACAAAAGTTCATTTTACTGGAATTTCAAAACATCTATAAATCGGACCTCTATAAATCGAAGACCTCTTCCCTTGAGATTCGATTTATCGAGATTCTACTGTATATCTGTTCCACATATTCGAAATGAAATGCCCAGCTTTCTTACTCGTATTAATATACTTTGTTTTCACTCCGCTGGTTTTTTTTTTTTTACATATAAATCATTGACCGTAATCGCGAAATGCGAAATTTATCTTTAGAGCATGGGAAATTTTAAAGAAAGTACTTTATTTATGGCCTATTTGTTGAAAAAATTAATAGGCATTATTCTCATCATTTCCCTGCTACAGAAAAAGTAAATAGAGTTATTATTTCAAATAAAATTTTTATTGGACCTTGAATAGATATTAATCTTTACTTTCAATATCTCTTCAACAATACACATTTTGGAAAATTTCTCTTTTGTATTGAATTATGTCCATCATAAACTAAACATACACAAAATTTCATCGAAATCCCATTGTGCAACGATGTAATGTTTTATTATAAGTCCGTCCGGATCCCACCGCATTGGTGATTTTGTGTAAGAATTATTTTAAAAGAAAAAATCCCCTCAGACTGAACGATGTTTTAACCATACATTTAATACAATCTTTGCAGGATGGCTATCTTTGTAAACGCATCTGAAAATAGCCAAGACCATCAATAACCTTTAACAGTTCATAACGTAATCGTATAATCGTTCGTCAATTTGTATATCTCGTGTATATTATGAACACAAGCTATATTCGGCATATTTTATACAACATGATATAAAGATAAAATTAAAGCATTTTAGACATGTGATTATTGTCTGCATGAAGTATATTGTTTCACTATATTTGAAATCACTGCAATTGTATTAATTATTGGAATAGTTATATTAAAGTATTATGAAATGGAGAGTTCTCTGTACAGTCCTTCTTGATGAAGTACATATCAAAATGCCTTTACTTTTAACTAACTAAAATAAATAGAAAATGATAATTTTCTTTATTTAGAAAATCGCATATTTGTCACTAAAAAGCCACTATAGCTTAAGTTCTTCTGTTTACTCTAACTTTACTCATTCGACTGATGATATATTCTTGGGTACTTTTTAACTTTTATTTTTTTTTTGTTGCCCGAGGCGGTTGAGTTTATCTTACCAATAGCAGAAGTTTGGTGGTCGGGAGGTAGAAGCGATCGGTTGGGTGCCTCTTATCGGTTTTATTGTTGTTCACATGAAAGAAAACGGAAATCGTATCGTTACTGAAGCGGTAAACTGCCTGTTGATGTTTTTTCCTCTCCTAAAAATTTTTTGCACTTCAAACATTGATCACAAAAGATTACTGAGATATCATTGACAAGAAAAATACACAAGTGAGGGTGGTTAACTTCGTCTTATCGACGACTCAATATTCCATGAAATTTTCAATGGAAAAAGATTTTAAGATTCAATGCTGTAACAGTATTTATATAATAATGTTAGTGGTTATGGATATTGTTGTTCGAAATAAATTATTAATGCACTCGATAATTTCTTGTCCTATAACAGCTATTACTTGAATTTATTTTTATTTTTTAATAATACGAAGAGCTCGATTTTACTCTCCTAAGGCAATTTTGAGGTCCGGTTAATCTGTTCTTATTTTTACACATTGATAATGAATTGCTAGATTGAATGAACTTACCTTTAATCAAACGAAACTCCTACCTGGAGTTAATAAGTAGCTCTATTTATTGATAATTAGAGCATAATAGGTTCTGTCATTCCTTATTAATGCATTCATTAATTGAAGTTCTTCATCCCTCCAGAAGACAATCATTATCTTGCATTCTGGTTTTGAAGAAGAAAAAACAATTTTTGCCTGACATAAATCAACTGCAGAAGGAACGGAACCATGACGAAAGTGAATTGGATAAAGCATACGAAATCAGTAATCGATCGGAGCTTTGCAATTTAAACCAATACTTTCACCCATATTAGAAATTCCTGACGTCCTGCCGATTCATTGTATGATTTATTACTGGTTAGTTTTAGTTTTTAGCAGGCAACGTTTCTTAGCATACTTTATTTAATATTAGAGGTAATAAATCACTGAAATTAGCATTTTATATTCTAAGATAGTGGCTATTATTGAATTATTTTTTACAAAGGTGAATGGGAAAGGTGGAGGGAGATAGGGGAAACTCTTAACTGAGATGATGATGAACTGTTTTCGGAATAAAAATCAACAAAAGGCTCTTGATATTTTTCATTTAACCAGGGCAACGAAGAACGAACCTCCACGCTAAGTACCTTGGGTAACTCTCGGAAACTCAGAAGATATAATTGAACTCATAAAGTGAGGATTCCATGCTACATTCGCTATCACTAGCCAGTAATTGAATTTCGCGAATGTATTCTTTTCTTGCCAATCAATATTTGTTCAATTTACAACTTCTCGCTCCCGCTTAGTGAAATAAACCTTACGGTGACGAGGACAACGTTTCTTTTTAACTTTAAAAAAAAACAAACTAGCAGCCCCTTAAAACGAGCTTTTAAAGTATATAAAAATATATATGAAACCAATTAAGAGTTCTTTCAGTTTTTATTGGCAATTAATTTTAAATCATGATCGTTCTGTATTTAAAAATATTACAGAAGTATGAAAGAGAGAATAATTTACAATAAATTATGGGACGTGCTTTTTTATATGATAGTGGCTTTTCACATATCCGATATAATATTTGATTATGTCAGAAAAAAGCAAATTTTATACTATTCACGAATGATTCTTCCTTTTTTTGAATTTCATCCCTTTTGATGATGTATGCATAACAAGACCGTACAAATGTGCATTACTGTGAGATATTTATTTAAATAAGTTTGACAATCAGGAATCCAAAGATCTAATGAAAGCATCCGACATGCTACATAATTGAATGCTCATAATCAAGATCAAAGATAAACCGATTTTGAAATAAGATTGATTTTTAATTGTAATTAACGTTGCATACGATATGCTAATACGTTGAAAAATTCGTTCTACTTACTGTAACTTACTTATAAATATACAATTTGAATGTGACTTTTATGGCAGTAACAAATTCAATGTCAAGATGTAATCTTGGAATGAACGAGATAAATGGGTCTCTGATGCAACAATATACATATTTTAATAAAGTGGATACGTGTTTCGGTTATAAAACCATCATCAGTCGAATGCAGAATCTCGAATACTGTATTCAGAATATACCGTATACAGAATACAGTAGTAGACTGATGATAAATTATTTTATTGCATCATGCACCTTTTTATCTTGTTTATCAATATCAAGAGTATAAGATGAAAGAAAAGCAAATATATCAAATATATTTAGGCATCAAATATATCAAATACTTCATTCAAATATATCTTTATATCCTATACTTACAATGTGATTTGACTGGACCAAATTCTGATCATGTTGTGATATTGGCTAAGAATAATTTCAATACTCCCAGGGTACTAGTATAAGCAACGATGAAGGGCCTTTTCTTGGCTCAATGCCAAATAATGCTAAGTCTATGCAGAAAAGGTCCAGATGTAACACGCGTCTCTCAACTTCGGTCTAAAACAAGCATGGATAACTTATTGACACCCAGGGGGCGCACTTGTAATTTTTACAAGTGACCATGAGGCGGATGACTTAATCTAATCTAGCCCTTCAGCCGCGGTTAATAGCAAGTATCAAATATTATTTCATGCTAAGATTATAGAATTACTAATATAACTATATTTTATTAAAAAGTTCTTACTCTAATGCCTAATCTAATTAATAACACTATCTCAGCTGCACATATAACGGAGAAATAAGTAAAGGAATATATGAATATTTCAGTTAAGTGTGATAATTCGAGTTTCAAATATACATCTCCTTATTAGGTAAAATAGGAAATTTTCGTAAATTTTTTTAAGTCTTTACTATGCATTTAAAAGTGTATATTTTTTCCGGTTTCGATGTTAATAAAATAATTGTCAGCAAAGTCATATAGGATTATTTCATCTTGATTAATTTATTTATGTTTTCATTAACAAAGAACTCATTCATAAGATTAGTTGCATCATTTTTACTTTTTATTTTTCAACTCTATTTTATGTTTTCATATGGATTACATTATATGATAGGACTGTGCGTGAGAAGTTTTTAAATAAATAAACCTCAAAATAGAAAACAGATTTAAAAGTTCAAGGAAATAACACCAATTTACATTAGAAAATGTAATTTAATAAATGTGTTGGATTTTTAACTCATTTATGTGTTAGATAAATTTTTTATAAAATCGTTTTTTCTTCTTCTCTGTAATCAAGATGTAAATTCAACCTCCTTCTGCAATCTTCCTAAATTAATAATCAATTATTATCCGTACCAACAGTTATGTTTCTTAGAATCCTCCCCCTTCCCCTGCTTAAAACGAAAGGAGAAAAGTTGCTTCAATAGCAAAAAACTATTGATTATGATTTATTAGCTGTTTGCATCGGAAAACAGTTCGATAATCGATAAGCAATCGGCGTTAAAAGTACGGAAACCCCTTCTTCCTCATCCCTCCTCTCCATTTGCCAATAAAACTCTTCTTCCATCATTCCTTTCATTCGGTGATGAAAAATTAAGGATTGTGATTTTTTTTAATAAAAAAAGCCATACAATTTATGTCGAGTGCATTCAGAAGATCATAATTAATCCTTAGTTCGAAAAAATTTGCTATTCATGTTCAACGTATTTTTTTTTTCAGTAGGGAAATGAAATAAAAAATATCACTTTTTATTTTTACAGGAAAACAACCCTATCATTCAGTTATAAAGAATATTTAGAAAAATATAACTTAATATATAAAGAATATTATAATTGCCTTTAGAAAATCTCTTCCCGGTGATATACTGGAAGCAAAAAAAAATAATAAAACAAAAAACAAAGAAGGAAAGTAGTATAAAAGTATTTTTTTTGAATAGTGATAATAATTTGGATAAAGAGCTGTTGAAATTATGAACTCGCTTAAATTTAAGTCTACTTTAAAAAAATAGACAAAAAGGGAAGTGATTTAAACCTATTCAAGCACCGAACCCATTAATAAATTACACTTTTCCCCTTCATTTTCATTAAAAAAAAAAACTTTCTGACATTTATCCCTTTTTCTCGGATTCTTCCCAATAAATGAAGCTTCGATTTTTTTTGCGTGATAAATGAAATTAATTTTCTTAATATTTATGGTGTTATTGAGCTTTCACTTATTAAAATATATAACAATAATAAAAACGGGCTTAGGTTGGCTTTAGAAAAACTCATTTAATTAAAAACCCGGCTGTGTTAAGGATAATTTAATGAATAGTAAACAGAAATTTCATTTGGCACGCACATTAAATAAAAAGTCACGAAAAATGTCCCTCTTTTAATTGCACACACGTGAATAATTGAATATATCATTCAAGCCATGTTGATACTTATAAAAAAGTACATTTAAATACTTTGTATAAGTTTAATATATAATTAAATTTATTTCTAAAACAAAAATTGACAAACATATAAAATAATATAAGCATATAAAAATTACAGTTATTTAAATCTAAAACTTGAAATATGGCCTTGAAAATGTATCGAATACGAATGAATTAAATTCATTAATTTAAGTTAATATTAATAATTAAATGTGATTACCAAAATGGTCATTAATTCAGTATCTAAACTCATGAATTATAACATATGAGGGTAATAATGCTTGCTATAATGGTATCATTAACATATATTATTTTAATATTTGCAGGCAGCTACTAATAGTGTGTCAAACGTTTCACTGATAATGTGATATAATGATACGAGTAATTTAGTTAACCGTGAAGACAGCATTCATTTACCCTTTAATTATGAGCTGCTTAATTTATAGCTTAGTCCAGCAATTCTTTCCCACATTCCGAAATAAAAAAAAATTGAATGTGGTACTTTAAAATTAATTGTTATAGTAATGTGAAATACTTAGAATACTAAAAAGGTATGTTTCGTGAATTACTCGGTTACATAGAACTGTATGATGATGGTTGATAAGTGTTAGGGCAAACTTTATCCTCAGACTCTTTCAACTGCATATAATAAAATCTGTTGTAAACTCATTGGATTTCAAAAGTAGACAGAAACAAGAATTGATAAAAAAGGAAAAAGTACAAAACTAGTAAAAAAAACAAAAAAAAAAAACCTGCTTATTCAGTTTGTTTTTAAGGTCACTGAAAAGTCACCTGATCATCTTAGTCCAAACAACAATGTAACTTTCATTGTTGGAAACAATCAGACAGGGAGGTTAAACAGCGCCAAGGCAAAATTGAGAAATGCCAAAAGCTATTATAAACGGTAGAAATAATACAACATTAAGATAGAAAATTTAGAGAAAAATAGGAACTAGACATAAAAATAAAAATTTAAATTTTGTTAATAAGAATATTTCATGCACTTGTCTAAGTTAATTAATTATATCAAAGGGGAATATAATTAAAAGAGTTTTAATTATGGTTTTCTTCAGAAGCGCTTTTGACATTTAATTTAAAAGGATAAGAGTTCTAAGCGGTTTAAATCTCAGTGCCTAATTCCTGACTTCTAATTAATATCCGATATTAAGCAGTACTACTGAAAGCCCAATTCACATCATTTAATGATGCTGCGAAACATAATTATGTTTGCCATCAGATTATAAACAAAACTTACAGAAAATAATTAATTCAAATTAATAAGACAACAGCATGGGCAATACTAAACGATTCCATGCTTGCTTTGAAAACGCGTTTAGAGACTCTGTATGAATAACTTTCTGAGTAAGGATCGTCTTCCCCTTCTTCATTCATTGTTCGATCTGCATTGTTTGCAAAAAGATACAGAGGTGTCAGCGTTCTCTCTGTTTCTCTTTCTTTCTTTCTTTCTTTCTTTTTTTTCCTTCCTCAGTAGGAGCCTCGACGCACTGTCAGCTGATTGCAAGGGAGGTCGTTGTCCGAGACTCCGCCCCGTCTATTGGAAAGATCATCTATCTATCGCCGTGCCCTACCCTCTATCTCCCTGCGAAATGTACACACAACGCACTCAGGTCTGTATGTTTGTGAGTGTGTGGCAATAGGCAAAAGGCGACGATAATACTCCGCCTGGTAGAGCGGCTTCTCCTCGATACTGAACCCAATTTGACGTCGGGCTTCTCGGCACGACACTTGGCAAACGTTTTTCAAACTGCAACGGCAAGTCGATTTTTTTTTTCGCACAAAAGGGTTTTAAATGAAGGGCTCTTTTTTAGCATTATTAAATCCACACCCAACTCGAGGGTAATATCGTATTCTATTAGCATGTACTCGGCGTTTTTGCTGATGAATTTTTTTTTGTTCGCTATTGACACACTATTATTAGCCAGTCTGCGTGTGCTCTAATAATCTATGGATGAACTCTCTATTAAAGTTTACAACCACGTGGCTTCTTAAATGTTTACATGCATGATCACCATCGTCACTATTGCCAGCATTTATTATACATTTTGATACAAGGGTTTGGTTATTGTTGATGAATATGATATTAATTGCAAACAAAGTAGGCTCTGTATCTAGAAACGATTTGAATTTTACAAAAATTCTTCGATTTACATAAAAAAAAATTAACACCTATTAGTTTAAAAATTTTTAAGAAAACCTATAATCGCCATAATAATTGTTTTTCTAAACAGGACTTTATCGATACTTAGTATATTATTCTGGAAAAGTTTTGGGGGAAAAGTATAAAACTAGTGAGCAGACAGGCATGCCAGCAGCATGTCGACTCATTAGGGTTTTGTTTAAGGAGCATATCGTGGAAATGAGAAAGGGCTCTTGTATTCCTTGAGCGTTTCTTCAAATGAACTAAAGGGACTCCGCAAATGATTTTCTTATCTACTTTGTAAAGGAGGAAATATCAAGGCGATGAGGAGAGAAGATTCACTCACGGAGTCTCCGAAGGTGCCCGCTATCGTTCCGCGCCGCTTCCCACCTTCCCAGTCAGCCACCTTTTGTGCAGCGAGCTTACGATAACAAAACATGTAAAGGAACATGACCATCCAGAGGTAAGATTTCAGAATGAACAATATTATTCTGTTTGTTTGTTATTTCACTGGGAATGCTGCTTGCAAGGGGTTCAGCAGCATTTCCTGTAATTAAACATCACAGTCGGGGGTTTTATAGGAGTCTGCGATGTAATTGCTGGAGCGTATCGATTAAAATGTGGTTGTGAATTTAAAAAAAAGAGAGAGCCTTTTAAAAAATTATAATTCCTTTTTAAAATTCTAACAACCTTTACGGCGTTTTTTTTGCGTGTTCGAGTGTATATGGAAAGGGCATGAGCATTGCTACGGGAGGGGAAAGCAGCTTAAATGGCAGCGTCGAATGAACGCAGCACGGAGCATCTATCTCTCTCTTTGCAAGGATGGCGAACGTGGTTCGGCGGATGCATGCGCAAACGAGAAGTATGGAACAAAGAAAAAGATACTTACACATTTGGTTGCGATCAGCAAAAGCCGTTGGACCCCACAGGAGACAGACGACGAGCCACCAGGACGCCATGAAGACGCACCTGCTCCTCTCGACCGCCATGTTGGTCGCCGCCCGGGCCGTTGCCGTCCCCGCCTTCGTCGCGGCCATTCGCTCGACGCAGGGTCGCCGCTCGACGTTAGGGCTGACGCCGCCAACAACCGATGGAAACGCGGCGGAAGAGGGAGCCCGAGAGCCTGCCGCCCTCCACCTCCATGGTCACTGCTCGAGGACAACGGAGCCGCGTCGAATGTGAATAGGGAAAAGGGGAAAAAGAAAGCGAAAAGGGGGAAAACAGAAACGACGCGCCCGTTTCAGAGGGAGCCACTTAGAGCTCTCGCACGAGAAGTTGACCCGATGACGTAGTGTATCCGCTACTATATAAAGTGGCAGCAGGAATGTAGAACTGAACGGTAGGAGCCCCTCTTCCCCTGACTCCCCTCGGCTACTGAGTAAGGCTGCCGGATAGAGATCGATCGATGGATAAACGACGGAATAGAGAGGCCCGCCGCAAATGGCGTCATCGGCAACGACGAAAAATGGCGCAAGGAAAGAAAAAGGGGGTAGGGAGAAATTAGAGAACTAGACTTTTCTCCATTTTATGACTTTTCTCTTAAACAGACACGCGTTTCTCCTAAACTTATTCGCAGTGGAAAAATGACTTCCAAGAAACAGTGGATGTGTTTCGGAGAACTTTTACGATTATTTCTCTTTTCCTGGATTTAATGTTCTGTCTTTTACTCTGATTCATATGCGATTTTCAGAGATTAATATCAAACAAACAAGTTCATACATATTTTTTGTCTGTTATTTAGTAATAAAGAACAGACCACAATGGTGTTAGTTCATTAGCGTCTTAAGCATAGCCAATATTTCACCAAACAAATTCGTACGAAGAACTTTAAGAAGTCATCTAATGGCAATATCGCATTTGTTTCCTCACAGTTTGTAATTTTGGCCATGTAGGTTGGAAAAAGTAAATTTTCGACTAACCAGAATAACTGAAATTGTTTTTAATAAAAGAAGAAATTGGTCCAAAAACGCGATAGGGTAGACTTTATTATAGTCTTATTTGATAGGGTAGAATAGGGCCCTTTTGAAGTAATAACAGATGGCGGTGTGCTTATGCTGGATTGGATGGTTAGATGTGAAGTCAACGGTATTGCTCGTAGTGGTTGGCTTCCTGAAGATCATGAAGTTAGATTTCTTACTGGAAACCTCCTAGATGATGGTGAAATCCATGTAGTTAAGCTTGCACTCGAGTTCTTCTTCCATCGTGTATCATAGATTGGAGTAGGAAACTGCTAAATAGATCCAACATCTCGGTGGCTGCGTGGAGATGGTGTCAAATGCAGTGATAGTATCAACAACGTATCGGGCGAAGAACAGAATCTTCTTATCACCCAATAGATGCTTCACGAATTTTTCTTCTATGTGTAACAGGAAGTGTTCAGCTAATGCAGTATTCCATTACGACACTATGTTGAACTCAAAATAGTTCTCCTCACTAATGACTTTTAGAATATCGATGATATCATGGGCTAGGAGCGGATCAACATCGTGATTGAACAAGGCATCATGAATGAAAACGATGGCTTCATCAAAGAGGATGTTGATGAAGAGATTAACCACATCTAAGGAAATGAGAGAGACATTCGCTTTGAATATCCCTAATGCGTTCCATGGTCTGGAGTCTGTTTTTCAGGGTGAAGGTGTCGTTTAGAGGGAAAACCTCCTTCAAAGCTTCAGCACAATATTCGGTAATGTTGTAGAAAGTGTGGAAGTGGTGCAATTTTCCAGTGGGCAAATAGGGTAACTATTTTTCTGTACTTTGATGATGGCACGCATCCGTGGTAGAAGTGGCTTTGCCTAAATGAGCCATTTGAAGGGATTCTTAAAGAAGTCTGATTGTAATTGCTTCACTGTTGACTTTATCTGTTTTTAAAAGGTATCCGTGGGGTCAACTATAAGTCGATGAATCCATTGTCGCTTATGAAAACCAGCAGTCTTTCAGTAGTGTCTTCGTCGTACATAATAACGACGACATTTCATTTGTCGGTATTGATAATGGAAAATTGAAGATCTTTAATTCAACATTGGCTTTGTTTCTTAGACTTAGTTAACTTGCGCAGTTCCTAATCAGCTAGCTAGGGTCCGGGTGTTTGCGCGTTCTACCTTCATTGGAGCTAACTCGATTGAACTTGTTTTACTTGTAAATAGTAAAATGTCTCCATTGTGTTAAAACGTTATTAGTTTCCTCGTTAGGCACGCATTGTCTTACTGAGGCATGTCCAAACTTGTCTTTCTCCGCACCGGCATTTCACAAGTCTCAGGCGCACGAGTCATTCGACATACGTTGTTTCCGCCCGAATCATTTTGGCATATGACATAAGTATTCACATAACTTTTTCCGTTATTTTTAAAATAAAAAGTTCTCAATGTTGCTTTATATGAGCCCGGAAACGCTTGTGGAAAAGTGCGTTTTTGTTTGTGTACATTTGCTTTTTCTAATTTATACGGCATTATACAGGTCTCCAGGCATATGCAAATTAAAACTAATATCTCTGACTACTTGACCCTTAAAAAAACCTGCTGCGCAAAATTGCGTTTTTAAAGAATTTTCATTTTTTATAGAACCGCGCCAAAAATTAATCTTAGGTCATTATTTGATTAGGTAGAAAATTCAAAATGTACGAAATTTGAAGCAGTGTTAAATTTTGTTTTACATAAAATAAATGGCACATCGTCTGCTGAGACACAAATCATTAACATAAAGGCATATATTAGAAGTTTTTGTCAAAAATTGACGAGAAATGGAACAGTCTAAAGACACAGCGAGAGGTTCCGTAACAAATATTCGTCCTGGCTTCAAGAAAACATAATTCTCTCTCTCTCTTACTCACTGAGTATCTGTTAGGAGGAGGCAAGAAATAAACTTCACAGATAAAAAAATCTTCACATTTTTTTCACAGACTGCTCATCACTTCAGACCCTTTTATATTGAGCTTAGCCGCAAACCTAAAAGAGTGACAGGAAAGTCAATACTGAAGTGTTAGAGTTATTCGAAATTGAGACATATACAGCCACAACAGTAATGAGCAGAATTATTCAGAATCTGCAGAACAGACTAGTTTGCTCTTTTATGTATTCCGATTTTGTTTTTTGGTAATATTTTTTCAAAAGTGAATTCGTGAAATGTCACATATGCAACATATAATTGATGTATTTTGGTATAATTATGAGCTAATTTAATAATTTATATTTTGTAAAATATTTTGTAATAAATTAAATATTTGTAATAACATATATAATAATTAGTGTATTATAAAATAACAGAACCCTCAAAACTAACGGAATAGAATTCAAGACTGAGTTATTATTTTTCCATCTAGATCGCCAAAATTGCACATTAAGTGGTGATGTAATATTTTTGAAAGTAGATAGCTTCTTTAATTTGATTGTCTCTTAGCATTTTTTACAATAAAAAGTGTCATTTCACAGGTGCTACATGTTGCAGAAAACTGTTTAGTTAATGCCTAAGCTCGAGATAGTTAATCAATTTTTCACCTAATTTTGTAAGAAACTGTTGGAAACTGCATTTTTTAGGTATTAAAGTGAAAATTAAAATTTGGACTTGTATCTTAAAAACTATCTTCTAAACCTGGGAGGATAGGTTGTCCAGAATGATGTAACGATAATGCATTTATACGCGGAAAGATCATCTGAAACAGAACAACATGTCAGCATGTAGTGATGACATCTTTTGCCGTACTAACCGCCTATAGGCGTCGTGAGACGCTCTAAGTCTGATAATATGGTAGCTGTGAATTTTCCCTTCTTCAATCTCTCAACCAGTTGATGACGTATGTCTGGATGTCCCTCACATGTCACGAGTATTTGCCTTTATATAGTAAGGTGCTTTATCATGCTGATAGACAAGACAACCTTCATTAAACTGTTGCCACAGTGTAGGAAGCTCATATTTGTCCAGGATGTCCATACCAAACAACGAGAAGCAAAACCAGAACTTCGCTGAACTTATTGTTGGGAAAGCAAACTTTTATACACAGAGTGGCCCCAAAAAAACTTTCTCACTTTGAGAGCTGATAACGGTTTTAGTAATGAACAAATTATAATGATATTTTAACATGTTCATTTGACATAATGCGGAAATGTTTCCAGTCATAAAATAGGCAAACATGGGATTTACATTTTACATTGGATTACCTGCTGGTTATGGCTACCTTTCTCTTCTGTCACCAAATTTAGGTGGTTAACGATATTGAAAACGGCTGATTGCAACATTAGCTGAGATTTGAGCTACGTTTTTCTTTTCTGATGGAGTCTTTCAGATCTGGTAAGATAAACCCTGCTTTTTAGAAATCCCCATTATCAATCAATAGTCACAGGGATTAAAATTTGGGGATATAGGAGACCACGCTATTGGAACATTGGAAACTGTGTGGATTTCCTGTTTCGTGCACACTTTTTGTCAAATTTTCCTATTTTGTCCAATCAATCTGTCTTCAGTAAAAACAGAAAGGAAATGTTTTACAGGGACAGGAATGTTGGAATGTTACTTTTCCCAATAAGCCTCGTTGCTGATGTAAGGAATAGCATAATCCTGTAAAATCCGTAGTAGCGGGCACCTCTGATTGCCACTGTTATCAAAACACCGTCGTTGTGTTCTTCGAAGAAAATCGGTTCAATGATGAAGTTTGCAGTGAAGTTATATTTCTGTGCTTAGCCACACTCTAGCAGCCAAAAAACTATTTAAATTAATTTGCATATTTTATGATTGGAAACATTTCTGCATTATGCCAATATATGATCAAATAAGATATTATTATAATCTGTTCATTAATAACACTGTTATCAGCTCTCAGAGTAAGTTTTTTTTTTGTCACCCTGTAATTCGTTCTTCTGCCTTGCGCTACACCCAGGTTCTACAGTTTGACTGGAAGAAATGCAGCCATAAGCATCCGCTGCAATTTTTCTGAGGGAGGGAGGGAGGCAAAGTTCCCACAAATATCATAACTATCATAATGCCGTGGAGGCCTGATTTGGGGGGAGGGAAGACGAATGCCCTGCTTGCCCCACCCTCTCCTGCAGACGCCCATGGAAGTAGCGTGACTCGTTGCTCATTCTAACGTTACATGGCCAGCAAAATCTTTTCTTGCACCAAAAGAATAACTGTTCTGTCCACACATTGTCCAATAACCCTCGTGCGGCCATGGTTTGATGACAAGGGTGTTCAAAAATTGAACTGGCCTTTACAGATTCCCGATCTAAACTCTAGTGAACATCTCTGGGACTAATTAAAACGCAAACTAATTATGTACTCAGCCAAATTTTCCATCTTCCGTAACCGGACTCACTACAGACTAATACACGCCTGTGACCATCTATCAAAGCCTGATGGAAAGTTTTTCCTGATGTGTGCACGTTGTGATTGATGCAAAAGGTGGAATGTGCCTCAGCAGTCATATAAAACTATCCTTGGATGAGGATAATTTTTTTTAGAATTTTTTAAGTTAGTGTCGATGTATGAAGGTCTATCTATGACACCTTTTTACATTTCCGTAGGGGAGATGTTCAAAATGTCCACAGTATTTAAAATCTCATCCTCTACATCTGTAGAGATCTAGGTCGTTCCTTTTCGATAGTATGATGTGCAAATTTCCCATGCGGCGATGGATACGTTCAAATGTCTTCCGACCTAGACATATTCGTTGTGGGCACTTCTGGTAAGAACGACGTGATTACACAGTATTGCACGTCTGCTGCGTAGCTTTTCATTTGAATACATCGCACTATCAAATAGACCGACACAGTATGCATTACCGGACATTTTTTGCTGTTCTACCAGGAAGCATCTCCCAAAGTTTATGCAGGAAATTCAAGTAGATCTTCTATAAATCTTTGGAAATTTTCCATATCACGGGGAAATATATAACTGTTGAATTGCTGCTGGAACAATTTTCGAATAAGAAAACAAAATGTGTCGAATGCTTAATTGCTTAAATTTTTATATCTTTCAATCTACAGGGTGGTTATAAAATAACGTGAGGTATCCAGAGCCCTCTAGCGAGTAAAGTATTGGACGAAACATAACCAAATTTGATGAGCGTACATAGTGGACCATGGGATTTCGATTTCTAAAAAAATAAAAATCAATACCAAAAATCGTCACCAATAAAATTTTGGCGCTGCGAATGTGTATTAGCTAAAGCTCTAGATTAAGAAAGTATGGCAAACCTTTTCCGCGCCGCCCGCAGCTGCTGATTGGTAGAACGGCTGTCACGTGAGTTTGTCAGCCATTGTTGGCCCAAACGCAGCGATAGATGCCATTGAAATGCATGTGGAAGATGCAATTTAGATTAAATTTTTAATGAAATATTCGTTGATTGATCCTAAAAGTTAATCCGAATAAGCAAAATTTCAGGATCCTTCAATCTATGCTCCTTGGAGGTTAATAAATTCATTAAAATATCCGAAGAAATAATAAGAAGCAAGTACGTTTATATTATAACTTTACCGAATGTTATAGAAATGTTGCATTGTGCAATTTTCAGACGATCAGAAAATATAATTCTTTGTTGAATATAGTTCTTTTTAAGAAAATACAATTCAATATAACAAGGTTAAGTTTTTGGTAGATTTTTTACGTCAATATTATAAACCTCCTTAAATGAATAAATTTCAAAATACATTGCATGTGTAGTTATTTTTTTGTATTTTTTTTTAATCAAATGGATAGTTTTTCCAAATTATAATTTTTAAAATTTTCTATCAAAATATAATTATCAAAGTAATTTTTATGTTTAAATCAAAAACTTAAATTTAATAGTTCCTATTTTAATAAATTATAATTATAATTATAAATTATAGTTTTTTTTAATAATTTAATCATTTTTATAATTTAATAAAATTAAAATTGATTAAGTGAAATTTTTGATATAAATATTAAAATTAATTTGATAAAAGTGTATTCAGTTATATTTTAAAAAAATTTATAAAATTATATTTTGATAAATAAAATTACAAAAACTACACACAATGATTTTTAAAATTTATTAATTACATGTAAATCGTTTATTAAGGATAAATAAATAAAGTGAAAATAAACTAAAAACTTAATCTGCTTATCATTAAACTGCCTCAACGTTATCATTATTTATATGTAAAAAATTATAATTGAAAACAAAATTTAAAGAAAAATCAATAGTTACAAAATTTACTGATTTTCAGTTATATTTCCAGACGATAATAATAAGAAAATTTGCGAAAAGGATGCATTTAAGCCGAATTTTAGAGGAAGCGTAACTCACTTGATAGGGCCAACTAGGCCAACAATGGCGGATTTGGTAACAGACGACAAAGTTTGCCGTACTTTCCTAATCTAGAGCTTTAGTATTAGCATAACCACCGAGAGAGAAGACCTCTGCGATGAAAAGTAATACATTGTTACATCATCATAGTTAGGGCAAATTTATAGCTTATTATTGGTAGAAATACGAATAATAATGCCCTAAATATGATGATGTAACAATGTATTACGTTTCATCGCAGAGGCCTTCTCTCTCGGTGGTTACGATATTAGTGTGAATACTGAATAATTAAATGCCAAACGACACAACACACATCAATTTTATTAACATCAAATTATTGTAATTTACAAATGAGGTTCAATATGACCACCATCATTATGTTCCAATACTTCATATGATGCACGAAATTTTCCACGACGCCCCCTCCCAACATATCAGAATTGATTTGTCTTACCTGTAACAGTATTCGATCTTTCAACGTTGTGATATCGGGAACATGTCCTTGATACACAACTCCTTGAAGCAATCCCCACTACCAAAAGTCACAAGGATTAAGATCGGGCGACCTCCGTGACCATACCGTAGGAAATGCACGACTAATGACTCTGCAGTCAGAGAAAAGTTGCCGCACCACACGCTCAACCTTACGTCCAATATGGGGTGGTGCACCCTCATGAATGTGGTCGATTCGAGACATCCTCGTTGCTCCAGTTGTGGAACCACGAAGTTCTGTAGCATATCGGCATGCCTGGCAGCAGTAATGGTACAGGTCACTGGTCCACTTGCACGATTTTTCTCGTAAAAGTAAGGACCGATGATAAAAGATGCTGTAAAGGCACACCACATTGTGACTTTTGGCGAGTGGAGAGGCTCCTGCAGCCCAAATGCGATATTTATGTGTGTTAATACCATCGTTCAAATGAAAGTGTGCTTCGTCACTTCATAAATCTGCCACGGCCATATACAATCAACTTGTATGCGTGCTAAGAATCTCAGTGAAAAATCCAGTCGGGTGGCCGCATCGCCAGGGAGCAATTCTTGAACAGAAGAAATTTTATACCGGTAAAACTTCAACTTCTCATACAGGATCTTCCGCACAGTTGATTATGGGATTTGCATGTGCCGGGATACTGCCCGAGCACTGCTGGTACCCTGCACATTCGCCATCTCCTGTTCGATAACAGCAGTTGCAACTTCTTCAACTTGTTGCTGACTAACAGCTTTGCGTCCCCAGCCTGGTTGTTGTGCTAGAGTTCCTGTAATTTCAAATCGTTGAATCATGTTTCGTTAAGTTGGTTATATGCTTATCGGTCCTTTTCGCAACTTCTTTAACCGCCGAAATTCACGAAGGGCAGCATTGACATTCTCGTTCCGCTGATAATATAGCTTGACTAACAAAGCGCGGTCCCGTAAGGTAAGAGCCATCGAAAGGCAGTTGGCCTCAGAATGATGAGAATTCTCCAAAGCTTTCCTTTAATACTCATGATCGCTACACTGAACGCGTTTATGCAAATTAATGCATTTTATTCGGTAAACAGCGCCAAAATTTTGTTGGTGGCGACTTTTGGTACTAATTTTTATTGTTTTAGAAATCGAAATTCCATAGTCTACTATGTACGCCCGTCAAACTTGGATATGTTTCGTCCATTACCTTACTCGCTTAGGGCTCTGGATACCTCACGTTAGTTTGTAACCACCTTGTATGTATAGAGCTCGCAATGCATTTAGTTTTTAAAAATTGACAAGATAAAACGTTCAGAGAAATTAACAGACTTTAAAATGGAATGATGGAAGAATTTTACATAAGTAAGCTTTTTGTCGAGACATCGCAACCACTCTAGTGTTTCTAAAGCGTGTGAAAAGAGCATGGGAAAGTGACTAAATCTATCATAAAACGTCCGGTTAAATCATCAAAACTTAGAAAAGTGGACAAGAGAGTAAATACCTTATGTGCAAAACGCACCAACAAAGCTTCCGTTATCTCGTCACATAAACCTTCTGTGAGAGCACTGGGACTAACGTCAGCACTGGGCTAAAAAGCGACGTGTCAATTAACACGATTGGCCATTCCTACGTGTGACAAAACTTGGCGGCAGTTATTTTCAGAGTATTGTTCCGAAATGAAGTTTTGTGGAGGAATATCAAGCTACGGGATTGCTTCTCATGGTTTAGATTCAACCCATTTTCAACCAAATCATGAATCTTGTGCATTGCTAGGGCATTCTGGATGGGTCAAAATAGATTTGGCTGAATATCATGGATAAGGAAAATTTGAACGGGCTAACTTCAGCTTTCTGATCTAACCCTATCAATAACCTTGGTGGTGAATTGAATACTGATTAAATGAGAAAATTTTGTTGTTTGATTCATGTTTGTAGAGCAAATGTTGAACGAATACATACAGTCGATCCATTTTATCCCGGCAAGAATTTTAATGAACTTTCCCACTGAAGGTTGGTCCATTACAATGGGAAGGGTGGAAAAGAATTTGAAATGCACTACAGTTTAAAAATAAATTTAGAAAAAAACATAACCTTTCCTAACCTCCCCTTTTCTTTATCTACATTTGTCTACATTAACCTCCCCTTTCCACCCTTCTCTTTGTAATGGACCAATCTCCCTGTTTAGAAACCGTCTCCCTTTTCAGTGTCAGTATAAAATTCTTGCCAGATAAAATGGATGGACTGTACACTTGATTACGTGTACAGTCGACTAGAACTTCTTAGAGCTCCGAATCAGGGCAGTTAGGGTGAGTCAAGGCAAAGCCGATCAGTGAGGAAAGTTTATCAAGTTAAGCTGGTAACAGAATAACTTTTTTCTAATTATTTTTCTAATAGCTCCTTCAATTTCATAAATGTTAAAGTCTGTCTCACTATATGAAAAAAGCTGCAAGGCAGTATGGGAAAGCCACGTTACCAATTGCCATCTCATTCAGATCAACGCGCAGCCAATAAAAAAGAAACTGAAACCATAGAGGCTAAAATGAAACTGAAACAGTGCTTCAGGGGGCGGAGGCGAACAAGTTGTGACGTGCTTTCCCACACTGCGTTGCAGCTTTTGGAAGTGAAACTTATGCGGCGACCAACGATATGAAATGAGTAGATCGCTCATGAGCTGCTTTCAGCGCCACCATCGTGTCCCCATTTGAAAGCCTGGCGGCCATTGCTTTGGTAGTCAAAAAATGGCTTTCATCGATCTTTAAGTGTGTAATTTTGCGTAGATAAACACACCAAAACTCAATGCCGATTTCTTGTTCAGCTTTAAATTGTAATAAAAGATATATTAAAGGTTCACCACTGACCTTTCACAGGTGTATTTTTTATTTTCTGCGTCTTAGAATGTTTTTCTCATGTAAAAATCCTGGTCTTTCATATCGTGATTGGTTGATTAGATGTATCCAACGTTGTTATCGTCGTTTCAGTGATACCAGAATGATTGTTTAGAGGTATTTATGAAATTATATACCGCATTTATTAAAAACCTTCTAAATTTGGCAAAGTTAACTTTTAGTAACTGCGAGCACTGCGTGCACTGCAGAGAAGCGTCCCTCAGAGACACCCAAATGAACAACTCATTCATAGCAACTGTTTCGTATTCGCCCTGCAGTGAAGCATCACTTATAGAGACCACTGTTGATCCATAATTTCGCAGCATTTTACTCTGAAGTTATTAATTACTATTAGAAATTAATAAAGTTTATTTATAGTTCGTAAATATTGAAACGTTTTAATGTTATAATGTTATTGAAACGCATAGTATAAGAATTTACAAAATTATTACTAATTAACGAGTGATTTAAACATTTGATATATTAAAAAATATTACTAAATTGCAAAAAAAAAAGTTGAGTGGGTCTTGTATCACATAAATGAATTCTGTATATACACTGTCGCGATCTGTATATCTTAGGTAATACTAGGTCGCGATCTGTTTGATTGTGGTTTGTTTGAAGTAGGATCCTGCAAAAACCCCACCAGTCAAAACTCCTAGAGTAATAGCACAAATGAGGACAAATTTTAAATCCTTAATTTTTATCTGATTTTTTATAATTTATACATTATTTTATCGAATTATTTGAAAAATATCTGTTTTTTTTTTTATCAGAATTTATTACTAGAGTTTTTATTTTCGTATTTGGAGAAGGGGTCTTTTTTAATTTATTTTCTAAAATTAATTTACCGACTTAATTATTTGGTGATGGCGTTGGCCATAAAATTTATACTACGTATTTTCATTATTGTCGTGCATCCGGGTGAATATGACATTAGATTTAAGTGATAAATGAAAAATTAAGCCACGAGCCTACATTACAGTCAACAATGAGTTAATTGCTCAGAGCGTCGCGATCTCGGACTGGAATTTTTTTTCTTTCCTATTTTCATTTATTATTTATTTAAACGCATTTAACGTCTGTATTGTAACATTTTAACATCTGAGGCATCCTGTTTAAATAATCCATCAGCTTTTCTTTAATAAATTTGATAATTGGGGTCTTTGTTACTGTTTACATATACGGTGGCTATGCTAGGACCTATCCATTAACAGAATTATTTTTATATTTGCGGTGTAAGACCATGTAGCGAATGTACGAATAACTCCCTTAATAAGAAAAATAACCAGATTTAGTACTACTCCTAAAGAAAGGATCGACATACTATAACTACTATCACTACCTCTACTGGTCTTACCATTACTGGTGGACTGGATATTAGTAACTGTTTTGCCCAGCATTTCAGTGAAACTGTCTCTACTTCTTTCAACATATTCTCGGAGAACTGTCTACCTATTGTCCCCCTATTGATAATCTCATCTTAACGGAGTTCACTGATAGAGATGTTGCCTGCGGCATTAATAGATTACGGGCCAAGCCTTGCAATTCTCCGACAGAGTTTCCTTTTTTTATTCTCAAAGGCCTTCGAGATGTCATAATTATTCCTCTTAGGCGCATCTTTAATTTGTGTCTAAAAGCTGGCCACTATCCTAAAATAAGGAAGAGTGCGGTTGTGGTTCCTGCTTTTAAGGGTGGTTCAGCCAAACGCACTGTTATTGCTAGCTATAGGCCGATCTCTATCCTTCCACCCACGACCAAAATCTTTGACAACATCATTCATAAATTTCTTCTACAACATGTCCTTTCTCATATTCCTGCGTGTTAACATGGTTTCATTCCCCGACATTCCGTTGTGAGCAATCTTGTATCTCTCACCACTCATGCTCACGATGCTCTTGACCACTGCCAGCAACTTGAAGTGGTCTACTTTGATATGCAAAAGACGTTCGACTCTGTCAATCATGAGTTACTAATTAAAAAATTGCGTGCGTATGGGATTGTTGATGGACTCCTTCGGATAATGCCCTCTTTCCTGTTGGATTGACAATTTGTTGTATCTATACGACATCATTCATCATTGCCCTATAGGCCTCACTGTGGTGTTCCTCAGGGTTCTGTCCTAGGGCCTTTATTATTTGTTATCTTCACTGCTGACCTTCCCGAGGTGATTAGTAGTGCTGCGCGATTTGCGGAAAACATCGATGTTCAAACACATCGATGTTTCCAAAACCATTCGATGTTATATCGATTCGATGTTAAAAAAACTTCAAGTGCAGTGTTTATTTTATGAAATAATACTTCCTAGCTAATTTGTCTTAAATTTCGTTTATTTTAACTTGTATTTTTGTTTAAAAACTAAACAAAATTTACACATTTCATCAATTTAAAAGTCATTTTAGGTTAAGTTTTTGTTTAAAAACAAAGCAAAATATGTTGGAATAATTTCGTTTCATTAATTTCATTCAGTGCAATGAAAACAAGACCACATAAGGATCGCGCCATTTGCTCTTGCTGAAAATTATACAATAAACCGGTGTAAAGACAAATTTATAAATATTACATAAAGATATGCATAAATGTATATGAATAAAGGAAATTTAGCTAAGTAATGATTTTTCTCTAAAGTTTTAAAGTGATAATGTTCTTTTATAACAAGGAGAACCTTCCATAAGTACGGGCAGGGATGGATGAGGGTAGGGTTTTTTTTTTCCTCATACTTATAGAATTTTTATTCCACTGTCAATTTGATCATATAATAAGAATTTCCCTATAAAATCATTTCCATGAAAGATAGTTTTCTTTATTAGATCTAATTTTGTCGTGAGAGCCAGAATTTTGCGAGATAAAGACGGATAAATTAGCATAGCGATGAGGTAGAAAGTAGTTGTTTATCCCTGACGAGCGCCAACTAGCGGTCAAAAATTGAAACCGCCTCGGCACGCTATTTCAAGCCCGATGCGGAGGCCTAATATCTCGAAGGCCACGCTCTCCCACGAGAAAAACGCTATGAGCCGCTATGAGCGTTGAAACTAGAAAAACGGTGCTGCCATCTGAGAGGCGTACGAGGCGTATAACAACTAACAACATCGATAATGCAGTAGCAGGAAAAACATCGATGTCAACATCGATACTATAAAATCATCGACATCGCGCAGCACTAGTGATTAGAAACTCCCATATATTGACGTATGCAGATGATGTGAAACTTTTTGGTAACATTATAAGTGTCTTAATGCTCACCTGCTTCAGCAGGAAATTTATAGTATATGTCATTGGTGTGAGCAGAATGATCCTGCAATTAATGCAACCAAATATGACAAAAAAGACCTAGTCTCTTTGTGGAAATGTGCAAGTTGCCAAGCTGTGTCCGTGATCCCATAATTCCCATGTTGACTGTTCGTCTGAAGGCTTACAGAGCTGTGCTATTTAATTACTTTGTACATGATTTCCCGAAACCCGATAATTGTAATCTGTATTTTTATGCGGATGACACTGCCATTATGACAGGGGCACACCAGCTGGCTCGCGTTATCACTCGGCTGCAGTGCGCCTTTTGGTACCATTGTGCGGAATGGAGCCGATTTTCGGTGCCCTTCTACATTTGTTCGGCTCTATCGGAGTCTAGCTTTACCCATTTTGTCCTACTGTTCTGTTTTATAGAATGGGGGTTCAAATATTCAGTCTTGTAAACTGGTTAGGGTGCAAAATGTTTTTCTCCGGTTTCTGAAGCGGAAATTCCCGAATTTTGATGTACCTTCAGATCTCTGTGCACTCTCAGACATTAGAATGAAGATTGATTTTGCCTTTCTTAAGAATGTTTTAGTAGGGAAGATGGATGCTCCGAACCTTCTCGAGTCCATTTTCATCCGAGTACTGTCTCATACTACGAGGAAGCCCGTGTTGAAGTTTTGGCCTCCTATTAAACTCAGAGAAGAATTTCGTCGGGATACAATGTTCAGAATTCAAAAATTATGCAATGAGAATCTGATGTCATTGATTTATTTAATTAATTTTCCTCGTCATGTTACTATCCTGCCTTTGTGATTATGGTTGTATTTATTGTTTATCTTGTAACTCTCATTCTATTTGCTCGATATTGTAGTTCCGTGTTGGCTTAAGCCGTCCAGGTGGCCGAGAGAGCTAGGGCGTAGGCTTTCTAGTTCTCGAGTCTGCCCGGCCGTGGGTTCGAATCCCGCCGTGGACATGGATATTTGTGTTTGTCCCGGGCTGCGTACAGATATAACTTGTGTAAAAGGCGCAAAATGACCTTAGTAGTCGACGCCTTAAGTTCTACCCCCCCCCCCCCCGTGTTGAATTAGCTGTGTGAACTCCGTACACGAACTGAATTGAATTGAATCGAATTATTATTATTATTGAATTTTTATCTTTGTAATTATTATTATATTTCTGTTAATCTGTATAAATAAAATTGTGATATTCTGTTTTTTTATTGTCTTTTTTTTTAATAACGTTACTTATCTTTTACTTGTATCTTAAATAACCCCATTTTGGGCCTTTGGCCTGTTGGGGGGCAACATAGCGGCTTGGCCATCCAGTTTATTTGGTGGGTTATTCACTGTTGTTGTTACCTATTATTATTATTATTATTATTATTATTATTATTATTATTATTATTATTATTATTTATACCAGATGGTTTGTTTGTTTTTAGTATTTATTTGTGTAAAATGACGGCCGTTTATGGGAATAAAATCATAATCACACAAAGAAACTCCGTGTTTACACATTTAGGTTATTTACTCATTTTGAATTCAATGTATGAAATGATACGATTAAGAAATGAGTAAAGAGCGTTTTAATTGTTGGTAATCTTATAAACGTGGAAACACGGAATTCTTTTGTGTGATTTTAAAGGACCATCACTTTACGCAAATAAAATCATACAAGACCCACTCAACTTTTTTTATGCAATTTAGTAATATTTTTTAATATATCAAATGTTTAAATCACTCGTTAATTAGTAATAATTTTGTAAATTCTTATACTATGCGTTTCAATAACATTATAACATTAAAACGTTTCAATATTTACGAACTATAAATAAACTTTATTAATTTCTAATAGTAATTAATAACTTCAGAGTAAAATGCTGCGAAATTATGGATCAACAGTGGTCTCTTTAAGTGATGCTTCACTGCAGGGCGAATACGAAACAGTTGCTATGAATGAGTTGTTCATTTGGGTGTCTCTGATGGATGCTTCTCTGCAGTGCACGCACTGCTCGCAGTTACTAAAAGTCAACTTCGCCAGAGATTTCAGACTACAAGCACGATGTTGGTGGGGGGGCTTTCTCAGCTGGTGACAAAGCGGATATACAGTAATGGCGCTTTGGATGTTCAGACTACCATAGTAATGGCGCCTGCAGTGTAATAACATGGAAGAATGGAGATTAGTTCCACTTTTCGCCGCCTTCAAATTGCCCCAAAGTTGGCGGCCAAATAAGCGATCTACTTATTTCATATCGTTGGCGGCGACAACGACTGAGGAGTGAAATGCCTAGAATGAAACGTTTTTCGCGTTACGGAAGTGACGTAGTTCCAACAATCCAACCTTCATTGTTTCCAACAAACGGAAAACACTGATTGTTAACATCCGAGATGGAGCGTGACCACCGAGAGAGAAAGCATTGAAATGTAATTAATACGAGGGCATATTGAAAAGTAATGCCTCGATGGCTGTAACTTTTTTATTTTTTAACCGATTTTCAAAATTCTTATTGTATCTGATACTTACATTTGTCCTCTATGTAATGCACTATTCACTTTTCGACATAGTCCCCATCCCTTTCCACGCATTACACCAACGCGTGGACTAATTGGGTGAACCTGTCGGAGAGGAATTCCGGGGTTGTTGTAGACACGAGGATTGAATGGCAGCTTTGGATCCTCTTCTGCAGCACGATAACGCCCGTCCGCTCACGATCGCCACACATCAGAGGGGGTTGCAGCGCCTACAGTTCAAAGATGAAAAACTGCAGTTCAAAAATGAAAGACTTTGCACCTTGCGACTTTCACCACTTCCCAAAGAGGAAAGAGCACCTTAAGGGGCATGAGTTGCGTTCTGACGAAGAGGTGAAACCTGCCGTTCGGTCCTGGTGTCGACAACAACCCCGGAATTCGTCTCCGACGGATTCACCCGACTAGTCACGCCTTGGTGCAATGCGTGGAAAGGGATGGAAACTATGTCGAAAAGTGAATAGTGCATTACATAGAGGACAAATGTAAGTATCAGATACAAAAAAGAATTTTGAAAATCGGTTAAAAAATAAAAAAGTTAAGCCATGGAGGGATTACTCTTCAATATGCCCTCGTACATTGTTACTGCACCATCATAGATAGTGCAAATGCAGGGATTATTATTATTATGATTGTAGTTATGTGAATCAAACGGAGAGTTCGGCCCCAAAAACAAGTGTAGAACGCATGAGAGCGTATAGAGCTGAAAAATCAAACAAAAAACAAATATATATATATATATATACCTTATATAAAACGGAAGCTGAAAAGTCTATAGGACGGGTACGAAATTTTCGAGCTCGTAAAGGACAGCAGTTGGAATCAAATCCGCCATATACATGTGCAAAAAGGTAAAAAACAAAAAATGCCGTGAATTTTATGAATTACCATAAGTCTAGAAACCTGAAATGTTTATAATGTGCTGCTTAAAATTTTAGCTATTACACACTAAAACTGATATAGTCCTCTGAGGCCTCGGCAGGGGCCGCGAGGCTCCAAATACAAATCAAGCTATAACTTTTGTACGAAAAGGCCTAAGAACCTGAAATTTTGTATTTGTGCCCCTCCACTTATTATAGTCACAAGCCGCTACTACTCTTCACATTTTGATGCTAAAACCCTTATATCGTTGGATAACAATGCCATAACAAATTTTTTGTTAACATCGTTCTGGCAATGCAGTAACTCGCATTTTCAACTCCCCCCCCCCCCCCATTAATAATTTTTTGATTAATTGTATTGCTGGAGATCTCGTTTCAATGTCAAAAGCACACATTTTCTAAACATTATTAATATTTCTCTAAAGCTTTTGTAACAATTTTAACACTTAGAATAAGACATTGTGCTGTTGCTAGATCGTAAACTTGTATTTGTATAAAATACTTTTCACTGATTACATCATCCAATGTTTATCACTTACATCATCATGCACTTGAAGTTTCACTTCGTTCGGATGTCTCGCGACAAGCAAGTTTTTTTTTTCAGAGTATAGATGATTTAAGATATGGAGATTGCATGAACCATGGATTACAGTCATCCAGATGGAGACAAACCTCGGACACCAAAAAGCCTCGGACACCAAAAAAGTAATATTTTCTTGAAGTAAGTACTTTGGCCACGAAAGAGTGGTGGGCAACAATTTTCCAATACAATGGCGTTCAGAGCTTTGATTACTAACCTAATGTTTCCCATGAAAACTTTCCTACACCATGACAAACACAACCAGCTTGTAACATTGATTCCACTTATACCGCTTATACCATTGCCTTATGCTCTTTGAGCCATATTCGCATCCTACAATCAGCGCGTCGAAGGAGGACGAGTGATTCATCGGAGCATGTCATGTTTTTCCCATCGACACTAGTCTGATGTAGATGATTCGCAGGCCCTTCTTGTTTTGCTTTTGAAGTCGTGACTGCATTATGTATCTTCGGTTGTTAAAGCCAATACAGGAAGATTAGGGAGGGAGTGCGTTCCAAAATTGTCCTCTGCTATCCGCTGCTGCACCAGATTTTATTTTTTGTAAATTATTTGCCTACAGGTGGGCTTATATAATCCACGAATACAGGCGGCTTGAGGGCTAATGAAGGCTCAGCACGCTACTAGACATAATACCAAATATAGCACTCAAGGAAAAAGAAGCATGCACTAAAGATAATATTATTTTTTTATTACCGAGCTAGAGTTTAATCTTTCTTGAATGTTATATGGACACTAACGATACGTCGTAAATAGTGAGTGCCTCTTCTCCTCTCCTGGTGTTCGTCAATGCTGCGATTTCGGTGGCGGAAAGAGATATTTACCTGAAAATAATGGTAAAGACATGTGAAGTAGGGCTACGCGAAAGCCTTTAAAATGTGAATGGTGATAAAGCTACGGCTTGGAAAAGTTAAATATAGCTTACCCATGACCTCCTTTATTATTACAGACCTGTTTTACTGAATAATTCCATTGTTGCTTTTTGCATTTCTCAGTTTTGAAGGTTACATTGTTGCTTGGACTAAGATGGTCAGGTGACTTTTCAGTGACGTTAAAAACAAACTGAATAAGCATTCATTTCATTAACCAAATTTAGGTTTCTTTTTATTCGCTATTTAACTCCCTTTTAAAATAAAAGCTTCTACGCAAAAAATTTTTAATTTATGTTTTTTTATTTTGTTTGCAATTTATTTTGTTTATCTCAGTTGGTAACAAAAGGGAGGTTAAACAGCGCCATGGCAAAATTGAGAAATGCCAAAAGTAACAATGGAAATTATTCAGTAAAACCACGACCTACTGGATACTAATTAGTATCCAGTAAGTCGTGGTAAAACAGGTCTGTAATAATAAAGGAGGTCATGGCTTACCTATGGTTGGAAACAATGAGCCTTCGTAAGAATAAAATAGGACATTGTTGTCGTCAGTAGCTAGGAGACGGAGAGTGGATTGAAAGTTCTTTTTTTTACTTCTCTTGACGACCGCGGGAGAAGACGGAGCGACGCCTCCTATAATGAAAGCCTCCACACTGAAACGTCATACATTGTTACATTGTAACGACCAGTTTTGGCGTTACAAATCAGTCTTTCTCTTCCCCGTTGGGGGGGGCCCCCCCCCCCTTCCTCTCTTTTGTCTCTTACCATTATCCTGAGCGAGATGTCCGACCACGACATGACGAAATTGTTTTGCGAGAATTATTTGTCGACGTTGATTATAGATGGTCCTTCTGTTGCGGAGAAAAGTAAACAATGGTCGAGACCAACAATGTTCACCAACAAAAGGTAGTTATTATACGAGCTTCGCGTCGTTAAGGAAAAGACTTAATAGTTATAATATAATAAAAAAAACAGAAGAGATAGAACGACGGCGGCCATCAAACAAGTCGGAGTAAGATGGAAAACGTCCGTGGAGAATGGCCCGTAAAGACGACTTTGCGTTTTACGTGTTCCGTTCCTTCATTCGACGGTGTTGTGGAAACTTACCTGAGTTGGAGACGATAGAGAATTTAGCGATATAATTTACTCGCAGATATCGATGTTCTTCAAACGGGAACGTTACAAGAAGGCAGACGACGGATGGATTCAAGATAATGTCGAAAGGAGATTGACCATAAGATTTTCCGGTATTAAGCGCAGTATTCGGGCCATATGCTTGGAAATATGCTTTTCTTTATTCTTTGTTTATATTCTCTTACAGAGTAATCGAAGCTTATAATTGCGGGATTAGATTTCCAATGAGCCTCAGCACCCGTCCACTTCATTCCGAAGGCAGTCCTGTTCTGTGGTAGAAATACGTTACTTAAAGAAAGCCGAGATGACGAACGAAGAAATACTGTTGGTTACGTAAGATTTGTTTTAGCGCAGTAAGAACCCCTACTAACCTGCTCAAATTCATGTCCTCATTTCGGATTTGGGTCTCCCCCTCCCTTACCTTGTTATTTTTAGATTAGCATTAGTACTTCCTTATCCCTCCTTACTGTTGCTTAATTCTTGCTTATCCAGAAGTTCTTGAAGGACTTGTGTGAGAACTATGACGAATTAACGCAATTATCACAATTGGTTGACTCGTGGAAAGATATAAAAATGCTAAAAGAGGAAAATGAGAAAGGTGTTGATAAATGATCATAGAGACATTTTTTTTTTGGAAACTTACCTGAGAACTCTAATGAAGGTCTTGTCCAAATCTGAAAATAAAAGGATTTTAATGCATGAGGAACAATTAGTGTCAAAAGAATATGTAAATGATAAGAAAGACTTTTACCTCTTTTATCTCATCTATGCATGGAATGATCTCGTGGATCCTTTAGGTCCTGAAGTTTTGGTTATTAATGTTGCTAAAGAATTTTTTGAACTGTTGGTAAAATTATATTTTTTTTTTCTTTCTGAACGCCCGGCGGCGAAAGACTAATGCAGTCAGGGAAAGTAAAACCTAGGAGCTTTGAATAAATAAAAAAGACTCGTCAGATATACATGTGGTTTTCAGTTTCTGAGAAAAGAATGTCGATTGACACATCGGTGGAAACCCTGTAATTATAATACCTTACTTTGTAGAATGTTTTCTCGATATAATTGTAAATGTCATCAGTGAAAGAAATTTACAATAAAGCCCCGGATATTTTTGTCAGACATAGTTGTCTATAGGAAGATTTTGATTTATACCCGAACACGATAAACAAATCGTCTACGTTGATGTTTTGTTTTTTTTACTTTTTCTCTTTTATCCATAAAAGTTAAAACGAGAAGAGAAGTATTGAAGTTTATTTACATATGAACGATAAAGGCATCTCTAAATGGAACTTTAAGTCTCCTTGCTAATGATTTTGTTGTTTTTTCTCCCTGTTTAGGAAGACTTCTGTACGGGGGAGTGTTGCATCAATCAAGAAGAACAACCTCACGTATTTTTGCCCGTTACAACATCATCATAAGTCGACCAAATGCAGGGCTTATTATTGGTAGAAATACGATTAACAAAGGACGTAGTATGATGATGTAACAATGTATGACGTTTCAGTGCTGAGGCTTTCTTTATAGGAGGCGTTGGTCGGAGCCTCTGGTTAAGTCACCCTAAACTTAAGATGACTAAACCTAACCTAGCAGAAGCGGGTTTTACTGGGATGAAGTCGAAGGAACACATCAATAAATGGCACAGCGATCTGCAAGGCGGTTGGGCCGCGTTAAATGGAAATCCAGATTAAATAGAATAAGAGGGACGGTGCTGAAGGCGAGACCCAGCTGAATCGAACGATCGAACGCCATGAGAAACTGTATTTGCACACATATCCCCCTAAGGAGGAGAAAGATTATTATTATCGGCCATGATCTGATCCAATAACTTTGCTGTCTTGTCCTATATACAGGGTCTTTATAAATAAAGTTACATTTTGACATGGCCATAAAAAAAAAACTACTGGCCCAAAAGCTATAATACTTGGTAATATTATACAAGAAGGCATGGGAAGTTCATACCCACCAAAAAAAAAAATTAGTTCAAAAGGTCACCACCTGCATGGAATGGCGCTCTATGCAATATTCGTATACGAAATTAGACACGAAGACACAGGTTAACAAGTCTTTAATCGTTACTAAAATTAGTTACATGACTAAAATTATTTTTAGTAACGATTAAAGACTTGTTAACCTGTGTCTTCGTGTCTAATTTCGTTTACGAATATTGCATAGAGCGCCATTCCATGTGGTGGTGACCTTTTGAACTAATTTTTTTTTTTTGGTGGGTATGAACTTCCCATGCCCTCTTGTATAATATTACCAAGTATTATAGTTTTTGATCCAGTATTTTTTATGGCCATGTCATAATGTAACTTTAACTATAAAGACCCTGTATATCGTTTCAGTGCGTGACGCCCGAGATGGAACGCCGAAAGAAGCCAGACGCTCACCGAAGACGACTTTCGTTGGATATAGTCACAGCGAATCTGGAAAAGAAAAAACAAAGAAACAAGTCGTATGTAGATATAAGTTAACAATACTAACAGAACCCGACGAGAATGTCTCTACCCTCTTCTCCCTCCCCACTTACCTGTCCTCCCGTTAATCGAACGCGCCTTTTGAAATTTTGTGAAAAGTCCCTTCGGATGTCGCTTCTACCTGGAAGAAACGTTAGTTGACGTTAGAAGTTTTTAAATGAAACGAGCAAAAGATATAATAAAGGTCAAAGAGAATAAAGTTAAATTGTAATTTTCTTACTTACCAGTTGCATAGCCCACAAAGATAAGGAAAGCCTGCTATTACTCTGTCCAACGAAAGTTGGAGTGGGCGTGTCCAGTTAAACTTCCTATTTCAATTGTTAGACATTATTGATTCTACTTTGGCAACAATGTCTAACAATTGAAATAGAAAGTTTAACTGGACACGCCCACTCCAACTTTCGTTGGATAGAGTATAATTGCTCGTTCCTCTATTGTTGCAATGATGCAAAATTTTGAACAAAGATCTTCTCGCTTTGCCACCTGGTAGCGCTGATAGTGATCTCTCAACTTTGCTGTAATTTGGTTAATACTCAAGATTTACATATTTATCTAGGTTGGGACCAAAGTAAAAATTTTTAGGGGAAAAAGTCGTTATATGATTTTCATTATAAAGAGGTTCGACTGTATTACAAAATAAACTTCAAACCTAATTTTCATGAAAGCAAATCTACCTAGAGAACCTGTGATCTCATTTAATTTACTTTAACATAATTATGTTATCGGCCCAAATCTTAATAATGTTATAAATCATTTTTCTAATTTCAAGGAAGCAACTCTGTCGTTCTTTTTTAACTAGAAGCGGAGCTGCAAGTTAACTCTGCACATTGTTGCATTTTGGATCACCATTTGTAGCACTATTGGACAGGCTTTCCTTTATTGTTGTAGGCTATGATAATGGAACTTAGTGTAGAACTCGTACCCGTCAGATTCACCGCAGCGCATTAGTTAAAGATTTGAATTTCACTATATTCGTGTTTAATGTTTTGAAATATTCTCCCGCCTTCGGGATAGTCGTTTAAACTGTTATTTACAATTAAAATATATATATTTAGTCCCAATAATAGAGACTAGCTGTTGAAGCAAGTAGGTAGTTTGGGATTTATAATACTATGAAAATTAATTTTTTTTCAACGTCCTGCGTGGTATAGAGGACTGGAGGAACCTCGACTGTGTTACAAGACTATAAAATTAAACAACTAAACTGACCCCGCATGAATGTGCAGAATTGCAGATTAAACTGATAATGTAATAAAGAAATGAAGCCGTAGAGCTCAAGAATATTAATAAATCCCCAGGGTAATTTAGTTCGACATTATGGTGTTATGTCATTATTGAAAAGCCTCCAGTTTGTGGACTTAATATTGCGCCGGGTACCCCTTATTTGTCTTAAGCCATGCTCGCCACGTCCCCCTCATTGTGTTATTGCAATTAGAGGATAAGAGATAAATATGTATGTATTTAATCCAAGTAGCTCCTAAACATCCGTTTTGTGGATGTAGTCGCTGGTCCGGAGAATACTAAACCGGGACACGGGAAACAAAAGCGTTACATTAATAACATGGTAGCTCTGTAAATCACAAACGACCACATGACCGTCTATAGCTCGAAGTTTTTTGAGCGCTGCTTCATTTAATGTACACATAACGATGTCGCTCAATTTCCTGGATTTGCCTATTTTGCTCGGCTGCATTGGCCATATGCTATCAATTGCCCGATTAAATAACCGACTCTGGTCACATGAAACCTAATTACATGTCTGCTAATCAAAACTGTCCACTATAAAAGGAAAAATAAAACATAAATACACAAATCCAGACCACATTTGGAAATAGTACATCAGAGTCATTAAAATAATTTTTTGTTTTATTCTTCCACAGTTATAGTCTCCACAGTTTCAGGGCATTTTAAAAATTTTATTCATTGAAGCTGTTCACTTTATTATAAGGGATGTACTTATTAAAATGGGCACACGGTGTAATTCAAAATGCGCAATTTATCTGGGGGTTTTTTTCTAAAACAAAAGCCAGATGAACTTCTGAAACGATATGCAGATAGTCTGCTAACTCTCCATTATCTCCAGTTACTGATCATTTTTAAAGATTTTTAAGAAATTTTTAAGTACTAAGAACTCTCAATTCTAAGAAAAGCCTGAATAACAGGAATTCTATGCATTGTTACAAATTGAACCTTATCTATACTTTCTGATATGCTTTCTGATATGCAGACTTATATCTAGTCTTTTCAAATAGCAGATTCGAAGGATTAACATCAACCCTGCAGATTAGTGAGGAAAGAGAGCATTATACTATTAGGATTTCATGAATATCCTATTAAACTGATATCCGATAATATAGCTCATAAACGGTGGCACACATTCAGACATCTGTTATATCATTTTTGTGAAGATCACAATAGTAGATTGACAGAAATACAAATAGTCTTTTATCATCAATGAATTAGCCCATCATTTCCGACAACAGGGCCACGACGATCATCAGACTTGACACCTTATGATTTCTGTTTAAAGAAGCTTGTTTATCAAGGCGATGTTCCCAGCTTTAAAGAACGAAATTTATACTTTATATCCTCATGCGCGATCTGTGAGCTATTTTTTTTTTCACTCAAGCCTGCTCGCAACTGCTTGTTGTAACCTATTGTTGAAGTGCGAGGATTTAAGAAAATTAGAGCAATTTAAAAAAAAATTTCCCTACCTATCCCTACCTATTGAGCGCGATAAAATGAACTCTTCCATAAATTCAACTTACAGTGTGAGAACTCTACGTTCTGCCGTCGAGAGCATTGATCATCCGATGTACGCTTTACAGCAGGGAGATAGAGTTTATGTAAAGTTTATGTAATTTTGCTCTACGTATCGGCACCTACACAAAACAATGAATGCAGTGTTTCTGTGTAACATTTCTTATATCATAGGCAGAGACATTGTAGCCTATGGACAGCTAACCTGAAGGCATTTTTATGGCCATACGAAATTGCAAATACATATTTGCGCTTTGTTTCTTAACTTCTGTTTAATGTCCGCATTTATTTGATGACCTATCCAATATCGAAATTAAAGTGACATTTGCGTCAATTGTCACCCTAACCGGAATTTTTGAACTAATTATTTAAAAAAAATCGAAACCCTATGATCAGGAATGCATTCACGCCAAATTTGATTGCATTTTGACCAATAGTTTTTGGAACGGAGAGCTCTAACCACCTCTTCTTTAATTATAACTATCCTGTATTTTAACTGGAAATAGATTATACAAAATTCAGAGATGAATAATGTAGATTATTTCAGGTGATTTAACTTTCCTTTTTGCATCTTATGAATAGGTAGAAATGTTTTAAAGATCTCATTCAGGTTGATCAATGGAAAAAGACATGTCTACAATGGCGTGAGTCACAGGTTCGAATCCTCCTGGAGGCACTACTCTGTGCTTGTCTTTGACACTATGGGTATTAAGTTACGGTCTGTCAGAGAAAGCAACCGGAAATTACTTTGAGCTTCACCCCTTCAGGAAACTCTGTATGAAGTCACTGGAAATCTTATAAGGAACTTGTCAAAAAGTAACGATCCAAGGGAGAATGTTTCTTTTTCTTACTACACTCCAAAAATGAATGTCTGCTTTTATAATCTCTTATTTGAATTTTTTTTTAGTGTGTTGTGAATATTTAATTAATTGAGGAAATATTTTATTATTAAAGATTAGATCAGCAATTAATATTTGTTATTCGTTTTCGTGAGTTTCATTTCAGAAAAGCTCGGGTAAAAACTCACTGATATAGAGTCAGTGGCAAAAGTATAGGAACTCTACTGTTTTGTTTGTTTTTAAAAAATGCCTTATGGGATATTTATTTTTTCCAGTTATTGTAAAACCTAATTTGAAATATACATGTATAGCTAAAAGAAGAAATAATCTCATTAATGTGTTGAAAACTGAAAATTCTAAAAAAAAAAAAAAAATCGCGACAAAAGTATAGGAACTTTCTGAAAATCTTTTCTTTTATGTCAAAAAATGACCCCCACCTATATAAAAACAATTGTATCTGGAATATATCATTCTAATAGAGTGGATTTTCAATATTTGATGAACAACGTGCTCTATCTGCATTTGAAAAGAGGTAGATTTCTGCCTTTTACAAATATGGAAAGCGAATTTCAGAAATGGCCTCACTTAAGCATCGAAGTAAGCATGTCGTTACGTCGTATTTAAAAGAACCCGGAACATATGGAGTGAAGAAGACCATCTGCAATAAACAAGCGAGATGCCAGAGCTCTACTCCGAGCTGCATCAAATTCTGAAAGCACAGGAAAAGATTTGAAATTCAAGTTGGACTGATCTCAGTGTACAGACTGTTCAACAGAAAATCTTTCGTATTGTTCGCAAAAAATTGTGCCGAAAAGCCGAAAACCAGCATTGAAACCACGATATAAAGATGCCTCTCGAGAGTTTATTTCACACATGAAATAGATCACTGAATGAAAAACTATTGTACTTATGGAAGACGGATCAATGTGGGAGGCGGACTTAGATCTCTCTTCCAGGAATCAAAACAAAAAAAAAATCTTTATTTCTTAAAATTACTTTTCTAAACAACATAGTACTCGTACTTGTAAATATTGAATAATAGTTGGTTGTAGTTTGCAAAAATTATTTTATTTGCAGTATACAATGTTCAGAATATATTTTCGTATTTTTCTCAAAATGCATCTTCAGCACTCAAGTCCCTTTTCGTAGGAAGCCTTCAATTCTTGGAAACAAATCTTGAAAATCTTGAAAACAAACTTTATCATTACCTCATCACCACACCGGTTTCCATGGCAACAATGTTTCACGCAAAAGATTGACATTGACACAGGTTTACATAAAACCCGCCATCTATATCCGCCCTTAGAGGTGCTAAGGGTATCTTACCCCCACAGTATTTTTTTTCCACATTGCAAATCACGTAAAACCTCCTTTGCCTCCTCGACAGACAATGCCCTAACTATAATGTCTGCTGTAGTGATTTTCTGCTCATTGTTAACAATTCTTGGAAACAAATGTTGTATTGCAAAGGCAACAGAATGATCTAGCACTGCATCATGAAAGTATTGTTGCATCATCACCACATTGGTTTTCATGACAACAATATTTCGCGCAAAAAATTGAAATTGATACAGGTATGCTAAAGGGTGCTACGGGTTTCTTAACCTCACAATATTTATATCCAGATTGTAAACCATGTGTGTGCATCCTATGACAAAAATTCCCTAATTATATCGTCTGACTAACCATGCCTTTATAACTGTAACAATTGCTGCTCATTGTTAGTAATTCTTGGAAACAGTCAAAGCAACAGAAATCTCCATCACGTCATCATCGTGACATTGGGTGCATTCGGAGAACAGCCACTGGTGAATTTCTTGAGAATCAGAGATTTCACATATGTCTCGAACGCCTCAGTGAATTCTCGGTGATATTGGTAGATTATCCAATATGGAGAATGTGAGCTGGCCTGATCGTCTTTCGGCACGTTATTTTCTCAAATTCATATGAATTGTGAGTTAAATGAGCAAATGTGGGACACCCATGGTGAGGGAGAGGAAGAAGAAAATACTCTGCTGTGTTTTGAAATGCAAAGAAAATTTTATCATTGAAAATTCGTTTTAAATTTTACTAGTCGTGCGAAATTAAAATGGAAATAAATTAATTTAGCAAAATGAGGATAAATTATGAGCATATCTTGTTCATAAAAAGCCTATATTAATTTATTTTATCTAAATAAAGTATATATTTTAATAATTTACTTTGTGGGACATTTTTTAAACATTTTACCGTATATTGCTGTCATTTACAACTCAATCTGGTTTTAGTTTTACTCTAAATTTGATTGGTCGTCGCCATCCAACGTCAATTTCACGTTTTCCACTAGTGGAAAGAAAAACGAGGAAAAAGTGAATTCTCCGTGCAATCCCGAGCGCTGTGAATTCATTGGTGGTGGTTTCTCGAACGACAAAGTGGAAATAGTGGAAAAAGGGCTGTTCTCCGAACGCAGCCATTGATACAGATTTACATAAAACTTGCTACCCACACCCTTTTCTAGAGGTTCTACGGGTTTCTTACTCCCACAGTATTTTTCTCCAGATTATGAATCATGTGTTCCAAGTTTGGGTGAAATTCCTCCAGGCTTTCCAGATTTATTGCGGAACATTCATACATTTGTACAGATAGTTGCATTAAAATTTAGTCACTAAAAAAAGTTGGCTTTCCTGCCGCGCGCTTTATTCATTACTTTAGCCAGAATATCTCTGCCTGTCTGATTCAAACTTTACACAATCGGAAAGAAACTTTTAATTTTATTTAGAACCTAACAAATCGTATTTGGGTATAATTACTTAGCTGAGCTAGTATAATTAAAAAATAATAGGCTTATTGGGCAAAAATTAGCGTTATTATTACACAAAATGTTTGATAATAATCTGTCAACCTTTATCATAAAAAAAATGAAATAAATTAAATTTTCCATGAAATAAAATTCTTCGTCAGTTATTTCTTAATTATTATTATTATTTATACATGAATGTGAACTTTAGAAAGCATATCACGCGATATAACGTCGTAAAGCGTCTCCAGACTATTATAATCAATCATCTTTCTTGATCTGCCCCTGTTGCAGCGGCTAAATTTTAATGCATACATACATATACATACTGTTACAAGTATCTTCTAAGTGAATATCTTTCCCTTAGTATTTTGTATTTGCGCATCTTACTTTAGGGTTTTATTTTTAGGTTTAGTTTTCTTTAGGCCTCTTTTAGGGTTCCGTATATCTTTTGAACGGTAATAGGTAGCCAGTTGAAATTTTCACAGAATGTGTTATTATGGCGGATTGTCTAAAAAATAATAAAAAAATGTAAAAAGGGTTTTTTTGTTTGTTTGTTTGGTTCTATCGTAAAAACGGTAATACATACAAGCGTCAAACTTGGAATGATTGTAGTTCAAACTGGAGCACGCCAAACAAAATCTTTTTTCAGGTGATCTGTTAATTTAATATTTGAAAACTTTTTTGTTCAAAGCGCTTATTACAAAGTAAACAATCTAAGAAGTGCGCGAGTTTAATTTATGGTCGTACAGGGTGACCCAAAAAAACGGGAATTTTTGAAATGCGTAGTGGCAGCCTCGAGCAGGTGGCAGCACTGTGGGACAGTGACCTTGAGCAAGTAAATACTTTGCCATTTTAGTAACCATGGGTCAGTGGAACAGGCAACAGGGTTCGTTGGCCATAAAAATGTTTTTAACCGTGCGATCTCAACGTTTCCTGGTCCCCTAGATCGCCAGATTTGTCAGTTTGTGATTTTTTCTTGTGGGGCTATCTCAAGAGTAAAGTGTACACGACTCGACCAAGAACTCTGGATGAATTATCACAGTATCCCAGCTGAAATTCACAGTATCCCAGCTGGGTCAGTGAGGAATCTCAACAGCAGATTTCAAGAATGCATTCGCATAGGAGGACGCCATAAAAAATGATAAATTCCATTAATGTTTCGTAAATGGCAAGTATACAGGTTTCAATTACTATGAATAAAATGGTTTTCTTCCATCACTCTTGGTTTTATTGGATTATTTAAAAGTTCCCGTTTTTTGGGTCACCCTGTATATTTTTAATTTATGGTCAAGAGCTGTGTATGAAATATTGCCGGTATTGAGTTAATCTTTTACCAAATTGAAGCAGTGTTAAATTCACGCCCCTGATGTTTTAATATTTAAAAAATTTAATGTTCAAGAGGTGTGTATGTTTATTTGCCGGTATTGAGATATGTAAGTGCGGAGAGTTGAAATCGAACACATAGTTTTTGAACTTTCAGTTTGATTTCAAATACTTTTCAAAAGTAAACAATCTAAGCAATGCGCGGAAAGTTTTAATTTAAGGTCAAGGGACTAATTTACTAATGACTAATTTGCCGGTGTACCTATTTATTTTATAAAATTCGACACTTAAACTATCATAGATTATATGTCTATAAAAGCCGAAATCGGGACATAGTGCGAAACCTTCCAGAACCTGGCATATTTTGGTAAAGATATTATATGGTAGTACGGAACCCTCGATGCGCGAATCCGACTCGCACTTGCCCAATTTATTGATATTTTGCGATCGCGTTTTAACAAAGTTTTCCTCGCTGCAACTGTTATATTATTTCCCCTCTCGTGGCGTGCCGTCTGCTCTTCGCGCCCGCGCTTCTTTGTTGCGCTCGTAATCGGGCTTTTGTTGTTCGTAATTTTTATCTTCTCTAACCAGAGATCCTTAGTCCTAACGAGATGGCGACAAACAAAATTCCCATAGCAAACTTTATATGGCAAAAATACCCGTATCGCCCTCTCGTTAAACGCTCAAATAGCAAGAGAGCATTCGCAAGTGTCGTCAGCTTGTAATTAACCACAGCCCACTAGATAAAGGCCTGTGTTTTCAAAATGACGGCGCTCGCAGGCGGACTGTCTGTGTGAAATAAGATGGAATAGAAGAATTATTTCACAAATTTGCTTTAATCTTCTAACGAAATCTAAGTTTTTGAACTTGTTATTTAAATGGCTTTATGTTTCAATCAAAACAATGGCAACATACGTGCAAATAAATATAGTTTCATTTTTTTCAAGTAGAGCCATCTATGGAGGAAGAGAAAAAGCATCTTTTCTATAAAAAATTTCGAAACCATATATGATGGTTTTAGAAATCTGCAAAAATTAGTTCCTGTAATAGATTAATTATTTTGGTTAGATTTTGTAAGAAAATTAAAGCAAATTTATGAAATAATTCTTTTATTTCAGCTTATTTCACACAGACAGTCCGCCTGCGAGCGCCGCCATTTTGAAAACAGCACTCAGGCCTTTATCTAGTGGGCTGTGAATTAACCCGTAACCACCGAGAGAGAAGGCCTCTGCGATGAAACATAATACATTGTTACATCATCATAAATAGGGCATTGTTATTCGTATTTCTACCAATAATAAGCCATAAATTTGCCCTAACTATGATGATATAACAATGTATTACTTTTCATCGCAGAGGCCTTCTCTCTCGGTGGTTACGATTAACCATGGTCGACTAACAATACTTCTTGTATTAATTAAATAAAAATGAATTCTTTTTGATTTCTTTCTTAATTTCTTTAATTTTTGATATAATTTAACTAATATGTCGTATTTTAAACATCGAAATATTTAAAATCTCTGCCTTGTCGCCTGCTTCCAGTACTCTGAAGCCTTTGAATACGTCAGATATCATCAAGACCTACAGCGCCATTTGGCAACACCCTCGCAACTAACCTGCGCAAAAGAAAGCTGCGCGAACCATTTCGCATATAACGGATTGACTAGTATACGGATTGTCGCATCTCGTTAGGATTAAGGATCTGTCTCTAATACCTCATCCGCACTAGCATTTCCAAACTAGTTTAGATTGCCGAACTAGTTCCGATTTTCAAGTGCGTACACAACTGGTTTAAACGAAACCGGTTTCAGGCGTTAGAAACTGTCTCAGATTAAGCGAGTTTCCCAAACCTTCTTCAGACAGTTTAACTAGCTTCGCGCCTGGAATTGTGGGATCCCAGAATTCCGTGCGCTGATGCGATGCTCTTTTTTGGATCGCCTTGCCTTGTGGCCTTGCCTCTCCCTCTCTTGTCGAGACCTTCGAGATTAACAAGGCCTGAGCATGCTGCTCCGTTTCAATGCTAAAATGCGTGCGAGAGCGATTTCCCGATTTCTTTCACGAGTAGCACTTTTTTTTACACAGTAAATAATTTATTTTAAAAATATTTACATAGTTGTATTTTTTTATTAATTTATTTATATATGAAATAATGAATTTTAAATTACCATCTGATGGGAACCATGAAAACGTGAAAGATTTTAATTTTATTCAGCTGTATAGCATTTTTTGACACAGTAGTGCTTTATTAAAAAAAATTGCATAATATTTTTTTATTTTTCAATTTATCATGGTTACAAAAGCACATATAATAAAATTGAAGTAGCTGGCTTTCTGTTTGTTTCAAGGACCACAAAACTCGTGTTTATTGACCTCGGCTTGTTTATATAGTAAGAAGGATGCGTAGTGATGAAATTTCGAAATTGCTCACGCTCAGGATGTGAATGCTAGTTTGCTCGTTTCAACACCATGAGGCATTGAGCACATGTTTTTAACTCGTTCGAACTATTTCAAGTGCGGAAGCATATTTAGCTCTCCAAACTAGTTTAATCTAAAACTGTTTTCAAATAACATTTAAACTCGTTTACTTCAAGCTAGTTCAGGTAGTGCGGATGAAGTATAACAGTCTGGTCGGCGATCCGAACTGGGGTGGTCTCATCTTACTTTTACCATTATGAGTTGTTTCTCTGATTGTTTTAATTTAAAAGTTTAGCTTATCTAGCCTTTTTGCGTGTAGTTATGCGGGGCTCTATCGTTAGTCTCGGATAGTGGCCCTTACTCGTCGGAACGAGTTTCCTAAGCCTCCCTCCTGATTAGGCCGTAGGAGCCATGACTAGCTCTTTGAACTGCTATTTGTGATGATTTTTGGATGCCGCCGTTGCTGCGCTGCTGCCAGCAAAGAACTCTGTTTCCCGCTATGATCGGCCGCCATTTCTTTCGCCACGTTCGCTGCCCGCCTGATGTTAGGTCCTAGCCGGAATGTAACTTCACCTGTCGTCATCTCTACCGATTATTGCCTTTGGACCGGAGTTTAGGAACACTGCGGAATGTTAGGCACTAGCCGCGTCTGATTAGTATGGCGTTTTCCTTAGTAACTTGAATAATATTCTTTTTATTTCGTCTTTTATCCTATTATTATTATTATTATTATTCTTTTTTTTGGTTTCTACTTATCTTCCCCTTCTTTTGCCTCTGCTAAACTTCACACCTTACCGGAGTGGTTCGGTGTTCAATTTTCCTTTTTCAGCTTCCAATTTTGTTTCTCCATTGGCTGTTTGAGTTGTGCTCGAACTGTTCCCGGCCTTTTGTCTTTCCTGGACTCTTACAAAGAATTTCGGCGTTCGTCTTCGTGGCTTCTCATCGTTTTTTCTTCAAGTTTATTTTCTTCCTGGGTTGAAAGAAATTTTTTATCTTATTCATTGTCATGTGGATTTCGTCAGCATTACCGATCCGCGAGGACGAGGAAAGCGGATGACGTGGAGAGAATGAAGCTGACGTCGTGAGAGTCATCCCGAAAGGGTCACGTAATAACAAGAAGAGAGGAGAGAAAGATTCTCGACAGCGACGGGTAAAGTCGAACCCGCCCGGCCGGAATGGTTACGAATGTTTTCGAAGCCCGCTACGGAACCTCAGCAATAACGAACAGATGTACGAGGAGAACTCATGACATTGTTATTGCGAGGAACGCCAGCGAGGGAATTGCTGAGCGACGGGCGAGTCAACGACGAAATGGCGAGAGCGGCCGGCGAGCGAAACGAGTTCGACCGCCGTCAAGACGACATTGGCTGTCAACGTGGCTTCAGTCAAGGTATTAATGAAGTCGAATGGAATGACCGTCTCATAAATACTATGGAACGAGTCCTCGCCTATTTGGACAGCGAGAACGTCGCAGAGGAAACTCGTAGGGAAACAGACGAACTTCCTTCTACCTCTGAGAATCAACTAACGTCGAATGGAGAGTACCCGGCGTGGGAAGACGATTCAACGCTCCTACAACGATTATTCCTTAATTACGAGAACAAGAAGAATGACAAGGGGCAGGATATGTTACGACTAAAAGTGCCCAAATAATTTAGGTCTATTCTGTGCAATGAAATATTATTTACTTGAACTCATTTTTTTTAATTTACGGTAGGCCCTTTATTCTATGTGAACTTAGTTGGTGGCTTCAAGAGAGCGGTGGCCGTAATTTAACAGGTTTCCATGCAGAAATTCAGTTCTCTCAATTAGAACTTTTCCGTGTGTTATTTAGCCACGACGCTGAAGGGCTAGTCGAAAGTAACGCTGTACTAGGGGTGTATCCTTTCTCTCTTAGCATTCACTGCCTGAGAGGAACAGGCGGATTCATCCCGACGTACGAGCTAACTTTTGCGGACATTTAAACGAACTTTATACAACTTATGGTCGGTAGTTTTTGATGGTATTCTATGCGCATACCTAGCGGAATCTAAATTATAGTTCTGCGTATCTACACGACGTCAGAGGACTATTGTGCTATTAAAACCTCTATAAGTGGACATAATTCATTTCTTTTATCCTGATTTTGCTCCATTTACTTTAGTCACGGGTCTTTTCGACCGGGTCAAGTGCGTTCCCTCTTCGTCGGAGTAGTGTCGACGTGTTGTTGTGCGACGGAGGCAATTCGGACCAAGTTCGAGAGCAGCGAATATCTACAGAGAAATTGAATGGGTGTATGTGCTCTTATCTTTGTATAGTTTGGTGACATCGAGGTTTATTTGATGAATGTTTTGCTACAGTACCGATTCCATGCATTTATTCTCCAGACCGATTAGGATCGTTTTTCGTGATCCGTGTATGAGCTTCAATGATGAGTTCACAAGTATGTTTCTGGCCCGTTATTAATGAAGTGAGCCGGTGATTAGTGCATTTCAATTAAGTGTGTGAATTATTTTAACTGATGTCATTTATTGCAAATTTTCTGTTTGTGGAGTGTGCTCCGACAAAAGTGTTTATTGCTGTATCGCAAATTCACGTTTTCTGTGTTAGTGTCATAATTCAATATTCAAATTAGTGTGCAGTGTTTGGGTTCGCATTTAGTCGGCTCAATCAATGTGTTATTTGAAAGTGCGACAGTGTTGTGTCTACAGGTGTTATATATTCCCAATTATGACTACGTAAACTAAATAAGAGATTCTACGATTGCCTTTGATCTTTACGATTTTAAACACCAAACTTCTTTCCTGATTGCGACTTTGTTTGCTTCTCGTTGATATTTATTTTTGTGTTTCATCCTGTCAAGTGCTGTGTACATAGCGATTCCACTTCAGCAACGTGTGTTAAAGATCTGCGCTCCGTATGTCTGCAGATAACTTCGCCAAGTGGGTGATTTCTACGCCGACGACGATGCAACGAGAAAGACCATCTCATCTTCCATTTCAGCTGTAGAGCTACGGGATTTTCATCAGGACTACGGCGTCCGAGTTAACTAGTCTCGGCCGGTCGTCAGCTTCTGAACTTTATCCACTTCAATTTTCCACTATTACGTCCAGGGACGATATCTACCTTCAGTGCTTCGTAAATTTGGGTGTGGGCGCATCGAATTTATAAACTACTACTTCATTTTCGTTTCTTCAGCCCAGCAAGGTGTCAAGTCGACATTATCCAGAGAAGATCGAACTTTAGAACTTTTCTTTGTTATTTCCACTGCGTAATTGCAAAATGACTTTTGGATTTTCTTGCGCTAAATACAGTGTAAATTTTTATGTATTCAAATAAAATCTTCTACTTTTCGTTTCACGTTCTCGCTTCTTGTCATTACTCTGCCAATCCACGTGACATTCATTGTATAGTAATTACTTTCGAAATTTGTCTAATTAGTTTTCTGTCTCTTTTTTATTTCCAATCGAATCTCATTCTCTGTAATTTCTATTCTATTTTCCTTGTTATCTTCAATAAACATAGAGATTTATTTGCATCAACGTTATCTTTTTTTCAAGGGTTTTAATCAGCCGCTCTTTAGGCAGCTTCTGGGTTTAAAGTTTAATAGGGAAAGGTTTTGCTGGAGATTTATTGTGTTTGTAAGTAATTACACTTTTTCAATGGGTTCTTTTCTAATTAATAATTTTACTGCAACCGGAGTTTTTTCCAAATAAGCTGAGCGTGCAGAAGTTTCCCCAAAGCTCCTGCACGTTTCATTACATACATACATACGCACATACGGACATACATACTGTAATGCTGCTTCTTGTGTTGCAGTGCAAACTCCAATTTTCAGTTTAATAACACTGGTCTACAAAATTTGACTGTAAAAATGTATTCTTCAGGTAAAGCACCTTTTCTTTTATTCATTTTCACATTGTGAATACAAATATAATAATTGTATTTTAAAATTAGTTTCCGTTTTTTAGAAAAAAAAATTAAAAGTCTTTTGCAAAAATTAACAGAAATCATACGGTTCTTCTATTCATTAGCAGAATTGCGACGTGGTTTTTTTCGTTTCCCCCTTGCTTCTGTAACATCTCGACAAACAGTCCAACAATAATCCGCCGACATTGAAACGTTCCACTTGCCCTGATATCGTTTTTCCATGTATGCGATGTCTTGATGGAAGCGCTCCCCATGTTCATCGCTAAAAGCCCCACAATTGTCCAGAAAGAAGTCCAAATGAGAATGTAAAAAGTGGATTTTCAAGGACATGTTACAACCCAGTTTTTGGTATGATAACATACTTTCAATAAGTTCAGCATAGCTGTCACTCCTCTTATTTTCCAAGAAATTAGTTGCGACAAGGCGAAAATCATCCCAGGCTTTTTTTTTCTTAACCTTCCAAAACAGAGTCAAAGTTATCATCTTGAAATAAATATCTTATTTGAGGACCGACGAATATATCTTCTTTAATCTTAGCTTCACTTAAGCTTGAAAAGTTCTGGCGAAGATATTGAAAAGCAGCTCCATTTTTGTTCATTGCTTTTACGAAATTCTTCACCTTCCCTAGTTTTATATGCAATGGTAGAAGTAACACTTTTTGTGGGTCAACTAAAGGGTCATTTTTAACATTTTTCAGCCCAGGTTGAAGTGACTGACGATGAGGCTACGCCTTTTTTTATAATGCTCTTTTTCTATCATGACTATCCCATTCGCAAATAAAGCAACAACATTTCGTGAGCCTAATTGTAATCTAAGCAGCAGAGCTACGACTTTCAAATCTTCGCAGATTTGTTGCCAACTAACTAAATAAATTTCAGCATTATCAAGTTCAATGAGGGTAGAATCGTTAAATTCGGAAAATATCGGGTATCGTGAAAACTTAAACTAATAAATGACTTTTACTTATCAATTCTTATTCAGCATGGGTAGACAAGCAGAAATTAGTTCAAATTATTTCGAATACTTTTCCACTGTAGACCAGTGTAATCAGTGTTTCACGCATAAGATTTTCATTAGTAAATCAATTCACTAGGAACAAATTTTCCTAACCGCCACTAATCCGGTTTCAAACAAGGCCGGTTGGCCGTAATATCTCTTCAGTGAGGCATATCAACGATAAGAATAACTAAAGATAAGATTTCTCTTTTATCTTTTTTCGCGTAATTGTCTTAGGCGTAAGAATAGATCAATATCAATATTCTCTCCAAAGGTATGTGCAAGTGAGACTCAATAAAATGATCACAAACACCACCTATAACGAATACGGAAACTGTAAATTTATTTAAATTATAACAAGAAAGAAAATCAATGAATTGGCTAATCCCAAGAGAACTACATAAAAATATTCACTCTAGCATTATTTTTTTTGTTGTTGTATCGGTTTTTTTATTTCAATAGTAAATATATCAAAAAATTAAACATATAGTTATTTCCTTAATTAATTCGATAAAATCAAAGGTTCAAATGTTGTGCATGTTCATAACAAAGAAGTACGTATCTTTTAATATGTTCATCCCCTGACTTTTGCTAGGCGAGCCATTCGTCAAAAACAGGAGGAGGCACTTTCTAAGTTGCATCAGAGCGGGTCGTGTCCACTGGAAATTATTTCTCTTCCTTCACTATAGTCATTTCAATACTGATAGTTGTAATCGGATTTATGGCGTCTTCGTGCAATATTCGAACCTCATTTTTCTTTCAAGAGACCCTCTCGATCAAATTCTTAAAACAAACTACCGCACTGATTATGTAAAGCTAACGTAAGTATTAAGGAGAAGTCGTTATAATAAGGATCCAGATATAGTCATTTAATCTCTGTTAGAATGAGAAGGAAAGGAACGAGGAAGGGTTGGGTTTGGAGCACATTAGTAGGAGAAAATACCTCACCACTTACCTTGGTCCAATTTCACCACTGTAGATCGAGTAGGTATTTCGACGCATGGGGACCTTTTATCTCTAAGCTTCTTAGTTAAACTTAAAACGAGCCGAAACTGTGGACACTAAGATAATCAAACGAAAAAGGCACAGAAACCACAAATCCATAAAAAATATGTACATTTCGAAAACTGTGTTCTCATCATCATCTGAGTCTTCTATTAAATATTTTTGTGGATTTGTGGCTTCTGTGCCTTTTTCGTTTGATTGGCTTCTTAGTTGTTCGTTCGATGTCCAAAAAAACAAAGTAGGAGTCTCTTTATCCATCATGCAAAAGTTCATTTTACCATTTCGAACAGCTCCAAGCGCAAAATTGAGTGTTGATCGATTTTTATTTTACTTGATCAAAATGAACGCTGCTTCAATTCAACGTCAAGTGTTGATTTGAATAAATCATATTTATTGACTTTTGAGGCTAGGGCACGTTCGCTTCAAAAAAATAAATGAATCAGACACATGCGCCTCTGACAAAAAAAAATTACTCTACTGAGTGTTTCATTCCAAATTATTAAAAGTTTTAAAGTGAATAAAAACCATTTACATTTTTAGTACTACATCTTTATCTTTAAGGCAATTCACGGTCTCTTAGCTCTCGCAACCCTTCTTAACGCGTTCCGCTTCTTAGGTTTTAGTCTTTTCTTTCCTTAAATTAAATATTATTATTACATTCAAAGTCTTCTACTGCGCTATTACCTCGAGCGGGTCAGAAAATTAGGGTCTGAGGACCAGCACCGTTATCAAAACAGCTCATTCCTTTGAGGAGCAAAGTGGTGTCTATCGCTTTATCCCGATGTGCCTTCGCCCAAGTACAATTTTTCCTCAGGTAAGAAAAATTAGGGGGGGGGGGGGCTTTGGGAAACTAGAGCTAGATGGGGAATATTAAGTGTTTTAGTACGTACAAGGACCCGTTTTAGCCACAACCAAAATTATACCATCTTGAACATCGGATATCTGCAATCTGCGTCGGGAGTTCTCTGCTACTGTCCAGTCGCTCGATGCAGTGGTTCACTGGATCTTAAACGTCTGTCTTAATACAAGGATGAGATTCACGTAAATGCTTTTTACTCCTCATACATCCCATAGTCTCTCTGGAATTCCACCAACGGTGGGATTCTTTCATGTTCACCATGATCGTTCTCTTTTCCTCAAACGTAAGGTTTTTCTAGGCAAAGACGAAACAACTAAACTTCCAATACAAAATAATTAAGAATAAAAAAAAAACGCCTGTACCGGCCGCTCTTATCAACAAAAGGTTCGGAACGTCAAACTTCGAAGATCGGCGCGTTGACTTCCTCGAGCAGTAATCCGTTTTCATTCCATTTCGACTTACGCATATCGTGGGGAATTTTGGCAAAATCTTCTTGGTCGCTTTCTCCTCTGTTAGAGCAATTTATGCAGACGATTTTGACTTAGAGAAAAAGGATTCCTCTCAGGCATACTTTAATTCATCATGTCTTGTTTTATATCAACTTAACGTCAAGAAGGCGTCTTGTTTTCCTCTTATAAGGAGGAATACTGTAATCTTTTAATTTCTACCTAATTAAGACCGACTCTTTTTGTTCGATAACTACAAATCGTCTTCCGAGCCGAGAGGCGTCTCATAAACCCACAACTCCAGGCTGGCATGTTCCATTAGGCTTCATTTTTCCACGATCTGTTAAAGACTACCCCTGTACCCTCCCGCTTCATCCAGTCCGAAAAAAAAACCCAAATTTGTTTCTCCCGAGCGGCGCGGCGTCAACAACCATCCCGAACCAACGCCTCCTAAAGATAAGGCCTGAGCGCGAAAACGTCATACATTGTTACATCATCATCCGAAGATACGTTTAATCGCATTACTACCAACAAGTAATATATTTTTAAGAAAAATTAAACCGACTTAACAATGTAATTAATATGGGACCATCTTGGTGCCAAACCCA
>JAHWFO010001255.1:675780-700825 GCA_023313115.1 Rhysida immarginata
TACAAGTTGAATGAATTTAAAAAAAAAATTAAATCGACTTAACAATGAAATTAATATGGGACCATCTTGGTGCTAAACCCAATCCAAGGAAAAAAGAATTTTTAAAATCGGTTTATAAATGACGGAAATATCGATGAACATACATCAAAAAAATACATACAGACGAACATAGAACCTCCTCCTTTTTGAAGTCGGTTAATAATAAGCCCTAAATTATGTCTTCGCATGATGATGTAACAATGTATGATGTTTTCGCGCTCAGGCCTTATCTTTAGGAGGCGTTGCCCGAGCTCAATCGCTACATCGTGCGTTTTTCTGCTCCAGCAACAATGCAAGTAAGATAACACAAATCGGAATTTTTTCCCGTTTTTACTCAGGCAACGACTCTTATATTTTCGCTTACTTTTCAGTCCAAGTAGGAAACTAGCCCACGTTCCGTTTTTGACGGGTCAGTCCTTTCACGGATCCGTCCTTTCACGGATCCGTCGTGGTCCTTCTAAGTGGTCCTTTCAAGTGGTTCTAAAAACATTGTCAACTACGGGTACATCCTCAATTATTATCACAAAAATAAAACGTACAAGATCACTATAACTTATTTCACTCGCAATTAACGTCTTTTGAGTTTTTATAATATCATTTTCATCTTCACCTCGCTTCTCCCCAGTCATGCCTCAAAAATTTTAACGCCGTCTCTGAATGTCGCGTATCGCAGGGAATGACGAACAAAAAAACTTTTTTGTCGGCGTTACAATACTTGCATATATACCAGGTGTCCCAAAAATGAGCGACGATTTGAAAAATCAATTAACGAAAAACGGAAGGTGATAGAAATGTAAGGTTTGCTGCCTTCTACTTATGAAACCAGGGAATTTATTTGCACCAAGTTTCAAAATTAGTTACAAAGTTCGTCAACAGATGGCGCAGAGACGTCACTTCCTTAGTCAAAGCCACTCTAATATAGGCAATGATATCAATACAACTTCTGGATCGCTCACCCAATGGCAGAAAACAGTTCACTCGCGTTCCCGAAATTACAGCCTCAGTGGGTAGAAATAATCGACTAGTCGTTCCTGGTTACTGTCAAAACTCCCCCTTCCGCCCCCTCACATCCTCCCAATAATATCTATACAACTCCTGGATCGTTCTTATCTATATAGAAAGCAGCTCCTTTGCGTTCCCGAAATTGCAGCCTTATATACAACTGCCTCAGTGGGTAGAAAGTAATCGAGTTGTCGTTCCTGGTTGCTTGAATTTCTGGAAGGCTTTCTGCCTATTAGGTAAGCGATCCAGTAGTTGTATTGAAATCATTGAATATAGGTCATGATAAGGTATCCCATCATGCATTAGTTCGAAGCAACATGGCGGTTCGATCTTTCAAACTAAACAATCGAAAACTAATATCTGTGTTATCAGAACGATTTATAGCTGAGTAATCGGTCATTTTAAACGAATTTATATTTTTAAATATCAAATTTCTTGAGTTCGAAGCAAATTTCTTGTTAGATTTCTTGAGATCGAAGCAAAAAGGCGGCCTTGTCATGACCTCTATTAGAACGACCTTGTCCTTAGTGATTTGCCATATTGGTTCCACACAGCCATTGCTAGGAAGAGTTTAAATCATTTTCTCCTTTTGAAATTAATTTTGGGTCGTCATAAAAAACGTAGCGATAAAATATAGTTTTATTGCACACATTCTGATGACTTATGTAGGCAAACGACATATCAGAATCGGCATATCTACTGCTTAGCAAGGACATGTGTGGAACCAAGATGGCGCGTTGCCAAGGGGCGGAGCTAACTGTTACGTCACTCGTGTGAAGTCGAGGCCAACGAGAGACAGGCCAGGGCACTCAAAAGTCACATGATCATCGGGGTCCGGGCAACAATTCATCCTTCATTGTCTTCATCTTGGATTTTAACAATCAGTATTTTTTCGTTTGTTGTAAACAATGAAGGATGGATTGTTGCCCGGACCCCGATGATCAGGTGACATTTGAGTGCCTGGCCTGTATCTCGTTGGCCTCGTGCGAAGTCGAGGCTAACGAGAAAGACAGGCCCTGGCCAACGCCTCCTATAAAGAAAGCCTCGGCACTGAAACGTCATACATTGTTACATCATCATAAGTCGACCAAATTTAGAGCTTATCATTGGTAGAAATGCGGTTAACAAAGGACGAAGTATGATGATGTAACAATGTATGACGTTTCAGTGCGGAGTAAAGCAACTATATATATACAAGCAGACTCGACCCCATTACGGAGCCCACTTGTAATAGTAATGCATGCTATAAGAGCGAGGATTTTTATCTTATTGATTAAAATCTTCGCGAAAATGGCTAAAATTGGAAGAAATGGAAAGAGCAGTGCCGGATTAGTATATGCATGTGCGATGGAAGGCTATTATTACCAACATTTCGAAGAAATGTTAATATTTATATGTCAAAAGAGCATAATGTTGCCTCATCTCGTCAAGAGAGGGCGATATAAATGAAGCTAGAAACATGTGTAATACCGTGTAATCTCTTTGCGAGTCGCAAGGGGAATACAGAACGCGAATTCCTAGATATGTTTCTGGCTTCATTTATATCGCCCTCTCTTGACAAGATGACGCAACATTATGCTCTTTTGACATATAAAAATATTAAATTTCTTCGAAATATTGGTAATAATAGCCTTTCATCGCACATGCATATACTAATCTGACACTGCTCTTTCCATTTCTTCCAATTTTAGCCATTTTCGCGAAGATTTTAATCAGTAAGATAAAAATCCTCGCTCTTATAGCATGCATTACTATTACAAGTGGGCGCCGTAATGGCGGTCGAGTCTGCTCAGTATAATATAGTGCTTTAGTGCAGAGGCTTTCTTTATAGGAGGCGTTGCCCTGGCGCGGAAAAGTCACCTGATCATCTTAGTCCGAGTAACAATGTAATCTTCATTGTTTCCATCTTGGATTTTAACAATCAGCAACTTTTCGTTTGTTGGAAACAATAAAGTTTACATTGTTAGTCGGACTAAAATGATCATGTGACTTTTCCGCGCCAGGGCTTGTCTTTCTCGTGGGCTACGTGCGAAGTTCATACAATGTGGTGTAGTCTGAGGACAAAATTTGCAGACGGCCGTGCAAACATTTCAGTTGGAATGGTTTGACATGCATCAGATATGTATTGTTCCAGTTCAGCTATACTTTGTGGATTTTGACGATATATCTGTTGACGAACTTTGTAACTAATTTTGAAAACTTGGTGCGAATAAATTCCCTGGTTTCCTAAGCAGAAATAGCACAGCTTACATTTCTATCGCTTTCCGTTTTTCGTTAATTGATTTTTCAAATCGTCGCTCATTTTTTGGGACACCCGGTACATACTCCATATATACATTTTTATATACATTTTTATATACAGTAGGTCCTCGACTTACGACACTGTAAGAAAGTGTGTCGTAAGACGAAACATCTTTTTTATTTTTAAGGAAAAATGTCAAGGAAATCGCATTTTTATATCTCGAAAGTGCGAAACAAGCATCGTAACACAGATTCTAGGAATTCTGTGGGTTTTCTTTCCAGCTGTGTACTGCAAGGCCTCCATCAACTTCATGAAGAAGGACAGTACAGAGAACTCTCAATTTCAAAAAATTAACTACATCCCTAAGACAATAAGGTACAGATAATAAAATAAAAAATATTTCTAATGCTCAGAAATTTTTACAACGAAATTTTAATTACGCAAATTTCGCTTAATAATAGTATCATTTTCAATAAAAATTTCTTTCTTATTTTGAAATCGGAGACTCGTAAACAGGAGTCTGGATACCTGCATGCTTCAAATAAAATTTCTATCGATATCTTTCAAAATAATTCGATATCTTTATAATTCCATGTCCATCATCTACGGAGGGTTGATTCAGATAAAATGAGACGACTTTAAACGCCGCGTATGACCTTGACGGAATGTGATTTGCATGACTCGTCCACTATTCATGGGGATTAGCTTTGTATACACTTGTTGCTATTATGTGGGACTTTTCGTGCTGAAACATGGCTTCCAAAATCACAGCTTTTTGGGAAGGGTATATGTTTGGCCTTTCCGACGCTAACTTCAGTCTTTCGTGCATTGTGGAATTATGCAAACGAAATGGTATTGTGGTATCCAAAGCTACTGTGGGTCGAATAATCAAAAAGAACAAATTGCGACCATCTAATGAACGTGGACGAGCAGAGAAGCAGACCAGAAACAAGCCCCAGCAAACACGCCCAGCTCAAGTGGTGCGAGAAATCCCGTCTGAAGTGCTGAAAGAAAATCCCCACACACAGAGAAGTCTAGCCCAAAGGAAAGGTATTTCACAGGCAACAGTCTCCAGAATAATTCATGATAATCTTGGGCTGGAGCGACGTCATAAAGCGCGCGGTCACACAACTGAGTGACTGAACACAACTGAACACTGCCAAGTCATCTGTGGTTTACTACAGGAAGATGGAACAGGAGACGGGCATACGAGTTATTCCCTTCTCTCATGTGCCTGTAAAATCTCCTGACGCATCACCGATGGATTTCTGTGGTTTTGGTCTCCTGAAACGACGGCTCGGAAGTCGCCGACCAAGAACCGTTGATGGGCTATGGAAAGTGTGTCAGCAGGTGTGGAACGAACTTCCCATGGAGTCCCTTAAACTCAGCCTACTTCAGTGGAAATTACGGTGCCGGGCGATAGTCCAACACCGTGGCTCTCACATCGAACGCAACCGATTGTGGCGCCATGGTATTACACCATCGTAACAGAACTGCAAAGTCGTCTCATTTTATCTGAATCAACCCTCTGTGGATCTTCGCCTGTTCGTAATAATTACGTTATTCCTAAATCATCATTTGATGGTTGCTGCTTACAAGCCTTTGCCGCTCATCTGAACGAAATGGTTTCCACATTTGCGCTATCCGTTGCCTCAAAATAAAATAGATAAACCAATAAGCTTGGTAACAGATTCTGGACAATATTAAATAAATAAAGTTTGTTCAAGGCAAATAAATCTAAAAAAATTCGTCCCGCCAATAAAAGTAATGACGAATTCTAAGATTAAAAGGAAAGTCAAAAATTCTCGTTTTTAGTAAAATTTTTAAAAAAATCTATTTTTTAATTTTAAAATTGGAGTTCTTCAATCGATTTTAAAAATCTTTCGTTGAGTAGTGAAGTTTAAGAGCATTTTCGATGAAAAGGAGCAACGAAAGAGCGAAAACGATTAGCGATGACTTGGTTGGTTAAGAAGAATTGGTGTTATGAATGTCAATGTCGTACAGATTGGAAAAGAAAATGACAAGAGCTGCATTACTAATTCATCTAAAGACAAAGAGAATTCGCAAATTTATTCCAAGCCCTCTTTATTTAAACGAACGATTGCATAAAATGGAAAAGCAAAAAGTTTAAAACGTTTTGACATCATAAATAAATATTGGCAATCTGTTATGACTTTCCCGTATTCTGGAATCTTTTGAAAATTGGGGATCACTTGAGAGGATTAAAAAGTAACAGTAAAGTAAATTATCAAATGCCATGTTTTAGGTTGGCAACATTGGCAACATTACCAACATTGGAATACTGCAGAGAAGCTATCGTCGGTATCTCGTTCGGGATATCGACGATTCGTTCCTGCGATAAGTCGTGACAGAGACATCTGGTTCCGAAAAAATTTGTAAGATCATTTTAATATATCAATAACTATGTAATTAGCATTACTTGAAAGTTGTTGCTTATTATTAAAATGGAAATTCTAAAAATCATGCTTTTTTTGAAACAATGAAAATAAGATTTTTCCATTTGTTTAAGTACGTATATAAAGCGAATTTTAAATGATTTAACAAAATCTAGAATCTTACAATTTCTCAATTCAATTAGTAATTTAAACATAATTCATTAGAATCTCAAATTATGTGACGAATTATTCATTTATTATAAACTACAGTGGTTGAGTTAAAAGTAGTGGCCGATCACCGCGCAAACTTTTAAATGGGCACCAGACAGGAACCACTCATTGCTAATCTTCAAAGTAGAGTCCATCATGCTCGATGGTCTTCATCCAACGATCAGCCAGTTGGCGGATGCCCTCGCGCACTCCTCCGGTTTCTGGGCGAAAAAGTCACGCACGGCGTCTTCAACCTCACTGACATTGGCGAAGTGCCGTCCACGCAGGAAGTGCGCCATGGACCGGAAGAGATGGTTGTCGGAAGGTGCCAGGTCGGGGCTGCACGCTGGATGTGGCAGAACCTCGATTTTTTCCAGCAGTTGACGACACACCTTCACCCGTTGTTGTGCTTGCGCGGGCGTCAGCTCGTGGGGCACAACTCGGCAGCTCCTGTTGACCTTTCCCATGGCGTGCAGATGTCGAACCACACTCGATTGTGATGTCCTGATGTCTGCCGCTAGTCCACGGGTGGTGCTGCCTGGGTTGGCTTCCACTTGTTGCCTAGGGCTGCGTCATCCACTTCTTCGGGTCTTCCGCTCCTTGGCGCATCTTCCAGGCCCATGTCTCCAGACGAAAAGCGGGAGAACCACCGTCGTGCTGTCCGTTCATTGGTCACACCCTGACCTTCCACCCTGCAAATTTCGGCGGCTGCTGCTCACGCACTGGTCCCCTTTTTTCCAATAGTGACGAAGGAGCTCGCGTATCACCAATTTTTCTGCCATAATTTTACAGGTGGCACAATGTCTACGGCATTCAAATTCGTACTGACGTTTCTTCCCACTCTTTTCTCTTAATAAACTGCGATATACCCTTGTGATAAATGGTCTTCGCCCAGAATTCGTCAAACTCTAACCCCCCCTCTCCGGAGTCGGCCTCTGTATGATAAAATTATGCCCTCTCGATTTCGACAAAAATAGGGAAACTATACTCTGACTAACGAAAGAAACACCGGGCGTCTGCAGTAAAATTTTCAATTTCAATTGTTAGCGACAATACTTAGCAACAATGTCTAACAATTGAAATTGGAAATTTAATTAGATACACTCAGTTTTTCCATGGTTTCTTCAATTAAGATGGTTTTTCTTTCATTGGACAGAGTATTGGAACTTGAATTTGTGCTCAATTATAGAAAACTGTGAGCCTCGAAAATATTTCGGAACCAACTATAATAAGACCTGCCGCAGGAATGAATTGAAGGGCTCGGGGCAATAAGGATCTAACCCACAGGAAGAAGTTTTTGAGAAAACTGAAATTGTAGTTTAAAAAAAAACTGAGGTTGATGTTTTGGTTTACCGTGATTACAGCTTGATTGTCCAGTTGTTACTGAAACATACTATAAATGGATTACACAATCAGTGACTTTTACACTAACAAGGGAATCCACATAGCCTATCCGCTTTAACAATGGAGCCTGGTATGGCTATGTATGCTCAAATTTTTTCGTTTTCGCGGTTTATTTTGAAAGAAACAAAATTTCGCACTCTCTTATTTTGCAAGCATCTATAGTAGCTTCAGATGAGTAACGTATTTCAATATGGTGGAAATCTGTGACATACATGTTCGAGGGATTCCCTTGTAAGTAATAACAAGATTCTTGTTATACAGAACGTAATATGGGGTTACGCCCTTATTGCTCTGCAAAGTTGTATTGACTCTTTTGCAAAATGGCATTTGACAAATCAAACATCGACACATTTTTTTAAGGAAAACTTGCTTTATTCCAAATTCTGAAGCTTAATTTAACTACAGGTCGACATCCATTATATCAGATTGATTTTCATCAACAACTTCAATCTCCATGCTTCGATCATTGCTGGTGAGTCCATTGTAAAATGGATGGTTGGCAGGTGGGATGTATGGAAGCAGTGAGATCACGTATTGGCAGAATGGACGGAGATGAAGGTGACCTGCAGCAGCCAGCAGTTTCAACAGTCGGGGAGGGGGGGTGAACGTCAAAACTGTCATGTTTTTCATAAAATTACCCAATTATCATTTGATATCGAGACGGCCCCTGCAATCGAGCGGGTAGGCTTCCCGTTATACTGCCCTGTAGTTATCTGCAACACCCTGTACACTTTTACTTAATTCAAAACTTCTATTTGTCTGTTTCATTCAAATCTTGTAATAAATTTTTCACCCACTTCTGTTTGTTCAAACGATTCATAATTTGGCACACTGATTTATTTCGGTGAAAATACACTCTTGAATAAAATTTTCAAAATTTGAATTATTAAAAAGGGTTAAAAGTGACTTTTATTTAATTTAGGTCCCGGATAGGGGATTGGGATACCTCTTCAGGTTTTCTTTAACTAATTAAAATCTCTAGGCAGTGGATGGATCAACTTCTTCAGATTTCCAAGTTTGTTTGTGTGTTTTTATCATTTAAAAGGAATACAATAAAAAATATTAAAAAAAAACTTTTTAAGCACATACTTTTACTTTAAAAAGTTCACTTTAAAGTAAAAGTGTGTCCTTAAAATTTTTTTGTTTTACATGTATATTCTTTTGGGAATAAAGATTAATTTTGAATCAGGGAGATTGTTAGTGTGAAATTTGACCCACTATGACACGTCACAATTCGTTGCTGTTGAGACTAATTTATATCCAATTCTTCTACAATTATAATAATGTTTCCATTACTGTCTTAAATGTTTCGTATTAAATTTAGAAAGGTCAGTTTATTCCAAGTAATTATACATTGTATTCGCGTAAACTGTTTGTTTCATCGTAATGCAACAAACAGCGGACGAAGTTAAGAATAGCCGGCCAGCGTCTGGATAAGTATTCTCCCCCAGAGATTCGCCAGAGTTTGACCCGTCTCATTCGTCTGCCCTTGATTCATGGATTCGCGGTTCCTTCATAATTGCGCCGCTAATAAAGCCTTATTTAATACTTACTAAAGCATTTTATAAAAATTATGAGAGTTCAATTATTAGGAGTCACTTCAAAAGCATTACAGATTCTTGCTGTTGCATTTTATTCTATACTCTTGCTATTTAAAGAGTGCATATAAGTACCCTTCCTGCTTGTCTCAATTTTAACTAAACCCATTCCCTTGTCATCGGTTTTCTTCAAGAAGGCTATTGCGCTTAAACTTCATCAAAAGTAACGTGTTGTTTGTGAGAATGAGATAAGCATTGAGAAGAGATTTATGCAGATGATACTCTTGATCACACTATGGTTTTACGGTGAAAGAGGGCATGCCATTATTCTGGATTCTCCTCGCAAAGGCAGACCACAGAACGCACAAACGCGTTAACATGTAACTGGGTCACTTCTATGGGAATTTAGAAAGCAAATGCATGATGCAGATTACTCAAATATTTGAGATTGAGAAAGGTTTGTGCCAGAAGGGATGTTGACAGATGTCCACAAAATATTCTAAAAACTATATGCACAAGAAACTTGACACATTAAGCTACAAAAATGATAGAGATAACTTGCTTGCAAGAATTGTTACGGGAGATGAAATATGGTTATACCCTTTTGAACCAGAAACAAAGAGATAATCAATGTAGCATCGATCTAGTTTTATCGCATACATGGCTAGTTCAAAAATGACGTAAGATAGTTGAAAGGAATGGAGATGATGTGGAGAAGTGGCATTTCATTTCTAAAGAATGTCTCAACATATTGTATAAATAGCAAAGATGTAAAATAAAAACAAAGTGCTGTGCGTTGCTTTTGGAGTGACTCACGTGTTTTATTACAAGTTACACTGGTCATATTTATCTTTACCCTAAATACATTTTTTACATAAAATTAAATTTTTACTATTGTATTGGAACTAATAAAATTTGCTATCTTAGTCCTCGATGTTATCAAAATTTAGGGGAATTCTGATGTGTGTTTCCTAATGGAATATATAGCAACACTATGCAGGCACGAGAATGCCATGATTTGCCGCTTTTTGTTGTTACTCCGTAATTTTTTTCTTAGAACTAGATTGCTTCCCGAATTCTCTCCGTTTCTTTTCTTGCGTTTTCTCGCCACAAGAAAATAATTCTCCTCTCCCCTCCTCGTCTTAATCCGAAAATTTTAACAAAAGAAATGGAGGAACCTAATGGATTACCATCTCTTGTTTTTCCCACACTCTTGTTTTTTGATGATGCAGTTTCTTGGCCTGAGTTCTTAAAGTTTGCTGTTTTTGCGTTTTTATTGATTTTATATTAACATATCTGTATTCACATAAATTTGATAATGACACTTCAATTTTAGTATTTTTTCATTATTTTTCACTTTATGTTTAATCAAGTGACATTAAGCATGTTTTCACTTTTTACCTGTTGCCTGTTCTCACGCCTGTATTATAAAACTGACATTAGCAAATACTTGTCTAAGTGTAAAGAATGCGTTTTTCTGAAAAGCATAAAACTGCGATGTTCTGCCGTGTTATCAGCAATACGCAATTATATCTCGTGGACGTGATCTTTACATAACCAGCTAGATTAATCATAGAATGCATTTTTGTGTAACGTTTCCATACGCAATTAACTACATACTGTTAGTTCGACTGTAAATGAATGAAGTGAACAGATGGAAATAGGAAGGAGCAAAAACCTTCAGAAATCTTGCTTTCTCTTTCCATCCGAGTAAAATTGCATTTATTAAATTAAGCATCGTTTCTGTTCATGTATTAAATATTTTATTCATTGTATTTCATTTAATCCCTCTTTATTATATCAAAATTGTTTGTTTTCTCCAATTGTATACAGCGTTACTGAAATATGTACATGTTTAACATTAAGCTTAAATTTCTTGTGAACAAGAGGTGTCTGATTTTTATCATGTTGTTTAGCCACAGTATTTATAATCGTTACTTTAATAAAATAAATTTTATTTATTTATTTACTACTTCGCATATCAAGGGAATATTCAATAAAATGAACTAATTCATTCTCAGTAAAAAAGCGTAAGATAGATCAAATTAATACGAAACAAAAAGTTACTCATAGCAGTTTGATTTAAAATTTTACAAAAACTAAATTCATTTAAGCAGTGCTTAACGATTAAAATTGGCACATGTATACGTAACTGTTGTTTGGATAACTACGGAAGAGAATTTCATTTAGGTATAGCATTAGACGGGAAGACTTAAAATGTGTTATTAGCATATGTTCATTGTCATATCAATTGATAAGCATTTAGATAATATTTAGATTGAATAAAGTTTATGAAACTAACTGGATGATTATAGGCACGAAAAGCATTCGAAATTCAATAAAAACCCAATTTGTCTTGCAGAATCAAACGTGAGAGACTGAATCAGTAAGTTTACCTTTGAACGCAGTACGTACCATCTTGTTATACGCTATCTCCATTCTGATCATATACAGATCGATTGCAAAGGTGGCAGCATCAATAAAAATTAACACTCTTGCGTCAAAATTCGACATTAATAGTTAGAAGTGTACCAGACGACTTGATAAAGTAAAAATTAAACATACAAGCGTTTTTCTTTTTAGGGTTTCAGCATAAAACCCTATCAACGACGGTACAGATGTTTGTATGTATGTTCGTATGTACGTATGTATGTATGTGTGTATGTCACACGTTATAACTTTTGAAAGGATTGTCCTAGAGGCTTGAAATTTTGTACACACGTAGGCCCTATACAGAGGACGGTCTGAAAAATATAGCGAATCCTCTAGGGTGGCCCGGGGCCCCTCAGGGGCCACTTGTTTAAATTTCATGGTTCCTATTTATCTTTGAACAAAGAGGCCTAAAATCCTGAAATTTCGTAAATTTGTAGTGCGGTTCTAAAAAAATAAAACCAATATGCAAGAAAAGTGATATAAGCCTCTAGGGCCTCGCCGAAGATCGCGATGCCCCAAATACAATTGAAGCTATAACATTGAACGGTACGACCTAGGAACCTGAAATTTTGTATATTTATAGTATGTTACTTAAAATTTTAGCTATTATACACTAAAACTTATACACTAAACGACCAAGACCTACCTCTTACAGAAAATGGATCGGCCTCCCAGTGACACACAAACAAGTTGTTGTTTAAAGGGCGAAGCGGTGTTTAAAGGGATGCATTGGATCACAAGTTGCTGTCAGCAGCAGAAGTGGGCTGAATATGGGTAAATCCAAGGATTTGACCGACTTTGAACGAGGCATGATCGTTGGAGCTCGACGGGCGCAGTTGAGCATTTCGCAAACCGCGAACCTCCTCGGGTTTTCCCGTGCAACAGTGTCAAGGGTATTCCGTGAATGGCAGTTATGCCAAAAAACAACTTCCAACAAACACAACTCCGGACGAATCGGCCGTGGATGAACGAGGCCAACGGCGACTGGCACAGCAACAGGACGGGAACAGCCCGACAAATTGCAGCGCAGTTCAATGAGGGAGCATCTCAACCCATTTCGGAGCACACGGTGCGACGCACCTTGCATCGAGCTGTGTTTAACAACAGGCGGCCAGTCCGGGTACTGTCGCTGTCAGTGCAAAATAGGAAAGCGCGCCTGCAATGGGCACACAGGCATTGCCACTGGACACTAGATGAGTGGAAGAAGGTCGCCTGGTCCGACGAATCGTGATTCGTACTTCATCATGCAGACGGCAGACTGCGCATCTGGCGCAGACACCACGATGCCATGGACCCGTCCTGTCAACAGACAACAGTATAGGTGGGTGGAGGAGGAGTGCTCGTCTGGGGGTCTTCTCTTGGGACACACTGGGTCCTCTGATATCCATGGACACATCTCTGAATGCGACACACTACCTGAACATTGTTGCCGATCAGGTGTACTCTTTCATGGTGACTGTTTCCTGGTGGTGACGGACAGTTTCAGCAGGACAATGCTCCCTGTCAACGTGCTCGAATGATCTTGGACTGGTTCGAGGAACATGACGCGGACTTCCACCTGCTTCAGTGGCCAGTTCGGTCGCCCGATCTCAACCCTATGAGCATTTATGGGATGAAGTGGAGAGAGCCATCCGACGCCTTCCCACACTACCGTCCAACCTGCACCAATTACGAGACGCCGTGATGTCAGCCTGGGGTGCTATTCCTCCGCAACGGTTTCAACACCTTGTTAAAATCCATGCCAGCACGTATTAAGGTAGTTCTTGCCGCTAAAGGAGGCGCAACACGCTATTAGCGGGGTGTCTCTAATAAATTGGTCATTCAGTGTATAGTTTTACCGTAAGATCTAGAGCCCTGAGTGGAATGATACATTAACAATAAAAGGGGAATAATAAATTAAGTTAACAAACTAAAAAAAAGGAAGTTAATTCTTAGAGATGCCTTAATATTATATTCCTCCGTCCAGGAACTATCACCGGTACTCTCCTGCCATTTCAATTGATTTTAAGATGGTTTCATTTCAATCTATTTTTCAAAACCGAGAATTTTTTTAGATGTTTATTTAAATATGAGAAGAATTTTAATTTTAAAGTAAGCAAGTATCAAAAGCGTTTATAACAAGTTGGTTTCAACACCATTATATAATCTATAATCATAAAAATGTGTCGTTTAAAAAGTATAACATTGATTCTAATGTTATTCCACTTGTGGCAATCTTTTTTTTTTTCAAAAATAAATTTGATAAAATTATTTTTAAACAATGGACACAGAAATACTTACATTCAGTAAGAAAATACCTATTACTGATTTTAAATATGCATATAATGGGACGCAAATATACGAGATGAAATTACCCTAGAAAATTCCACTCCCAAATAAATAGGCCTCGAGCGACACACAGCGCAAAATTTTGCAACTTTGGTTTATTCAGTGCATGCACTTAACTTAAATAAAGGTTTAAAGGTGAAGGATTAACAATAATCATAAATTAACAATAAATATTTTTCCTTTGTGTAAGTTTGACACTCTAAAAAAAGTTGGAGGAGTCTACACTTGAAATCCACACGTTATTTATTGGCTTGAACACATTTCTTCTATTTACTATAAAAACAAGTAATTAATACATTTAACATGATCTTTGAGCAATGAAATAAAATTTGAAATTCTATAAGCAAGCCTATGTCAATTTTTTATCCGTTTTTCTTCTTTCAAACAAAAAGAAAAAAAAAAATGAAACTGAATACATTGTTACATCATCATACTTAGTGCAAATTCAGGGCTTATTATTGGTAGAAATACGAATATCTGTGTGATGCAACAATGTATTCAGTTTCATTGCGGAAGCCTTCTCTCTCGTTGGTCACGAGCCAACACCTCCTAACGAGAAAGCCTCTGCACGGAAACCGTCATACATTATTACATCATCATAGTAGTGCAAATTCGGGGCTAATTATTGGTAGAAGTACGAATAACAATGCACTACTATGATGATGTAACAATGTATGACTTTTCCGTGCAGAAGTTTTCTCTTTAGGAGGTGTTGGTGGAGCTTCCCAATTTGGTTCACCTGTTGCGTCTGGTTTCGGAGTTTATCTTTAATATACGTCATTGGTTTGGCTAACTTTGTTCATGGGAAGCTGACCAAATATAGTGGAATCATGGCTCTCAAACCATCTTGATCTATCCCACTTGCTAGACTGTTTTTTCTTTTGTGTTTTCGAAATAGTGATAATTTAAAACCTAATAAAACCCAATTAACCTGTCTCTTCAGTTAATCTTGTATTAACTTATCTTCAGCTGCTATAAGAATTTTCTGGCTGCGCCATCTCCTATCAATAATGTTAACTTAGACCAAAATTAGAATCAAAATATAATAGGATGAATTGAGATGTAATATCAGATCGTATTTTTGTATTTATTTAAGAAACACATAGTGTTTTTCCGACTAAGATTCTCTGAAAGCTCTTATTTTCCTGTGATCAGTTATTAGGCAACCGTTTTGAACATAGGAATTACTTAAGCCATTTCTACTATGTAACCTGGGAAAATGACAAGTCATAGGTGAAGCTCCGCCCACAGAGCCCAAGTCTTAGAGTTACCGAAAGTGCGTTGATCAAACCAAGGCTTTTTCTATACAGGTTGGAAAATCTCATGTTAAGAGCTTTGGACAATTTTTTCTCAGGCCGACAGAGCGGCGCCGCGAACACTGTAGTCGTAAAGCTCTGTATACATGGAGCTTTATGTAGTGGGGAGAAATTCTATCGCTCACTATGGATTAGTATAGGTTTTCTACTTACCGACTGAACTTTTTCTCAAGTGTTTTAAGATTTTTGTTTCCAACAATCCGTGAAAAATGAAAACTTACAACTAGAGAACTAGAATTATCTATGTAATAATTTAAATGTCGATTTGTTGGATAACAATATAATTAAATCCGTTTACATAAATTATTATCAATTTATTGTCATCGGCCTCGGTGGCTCAATGGTTGCCTGATCGCTTCTGATGCCCGAGGGCGCAGGTTCGATCGCGGCCGAAGACGACGAAGATTTTTTAGGGGGGAACTCTTGAGATCACGCACCTCCTTCGGAAGGAAAGTAAAGCCATTGGTCTCGTGATCAATTTATTGCGACATTTCTCCAGAATATCACACTACGATGTTTAAAGATCATTAAATTAAACTCCACTATTATAACGTAAACTTCATATAATTTAAGCAGTGATAGGGAGATGTTAACTACATAATATAAAAATTACTTTTAATCATTGTTTAATGATAACGATTAAAATTGATTATTATTAAAGTTTAAAATTTTGAGGTGCAAAATCAAATAAAGAAATCAATTAAAATGAAATTATTTCAGCGATTTTTATTTCCAATCCTATAGGATGAATCAGAAAACTACCCACTACAGTGTCCTTTGCGCCATCTGGCGAGTAAAGAAAAAATAGGACCAAACTTTGCTATAGTGATGTCACGCGACTTTCTAACCTGTGTAGAAAAAGCCTTGATCAAACGTAACATTTCTTGAATACTGTGTGCAGAAGAATATGGCTCTGCCAGCTGTGTGCAGATTAGCATCGTTTATAATGTACTTGATTTTTTTTTGTAAGTGACCTTGAGATTTTAAAGATTTTAATAAAAATAATTTTTATATTTTACTAAATTTGTTATGACAGGATAATAAATTACAGATTAGAATGCATAAAGTAAAATAATTAGAAAGAAAAATCTCAATTATTAGAAAAAGCATTGGTACCCTCCATTGAGAGGTTGGGTTATTTGGCAGAAACTTGAAAAAAATTATTTTCTTGGACGAATAAAAGAAAAATCGAAACTAGCAAAAAATGGGGATTAAAATACAGTATATTATGAAAACTAATAAGTTATCTTAAGTTACCTTGCACTATTAGATGGTACATATACAAATATGAAATATGAAATATACAGTTAGAAAACATTATAAAGCAAACATATTTACAGAGAGCACAAAATTCGAATATATTTATAAAAATAAGAGAGGGAAAAAAACCAAACTTGAACAAGATAAAGAAGTGCTAAAAGATATAAAAATGCAAAGAAAATCAAAACCCATGTGAAAACTAACAAACTAAGTTGGACGAAATGAAGAAACATAACAGACTAAGATCATTTAAATGCAACCAATTACTCAGAGTAAAGAAAAAAGAATTCATTATTAAGTACCGAAAGGTGCTTTATGCTTTGGCCTTGTCCGTCCGTCCGTCTGTCCGTAACTCGATTTTCTCGGAAAGTATGAAAGATTTTAAAAAATCGATAGATATGGGAAATGGCACGGACGAGTTCGAAGATGGTCGAAATCTGTATAGTGGCACGCACTCTAATTGTATTATTGTGATATCCCCCCTCCAAAATTTTTCCATGTTAAGATATAGTAAGTAACATATCAAACCACTCGTAACGACGAGCCGTGAACGAATATAACGTTATTAAATAGTGTTTAGCCAATTGATAAATTTAGTTCGAAGATAGCCGAAATTGGTACAATTGCATTGGGGAAAACGCGTAATAAGCATATAGGTTCGGCTCAGCGCGTGCTCTAAACGTTAATGAGATGGTGCGCGTGCAGGATCACGAGATTGACGATTATTGGAAGGGCAGAACGGACTCTAAATCAAAAGAATTTTATTATTCGTAGGGAGCTTATTTTTTATTTATTACGATAACTTGAAAACGAATTAACTTTTTCACACTCTGTTTTCACCAATCCATTAATATGGGACAGAGCACGAACAAGTACGAACCTGAGACAGCCGGAGTAGGTACGTGCTCTAATGGCTCGTACTCTAATGGTAACATTACGATACCCCTTAAAAATTTCCTCTAACCCGATATGGCATGTAATATATAAAATAAATCGTCACGACGTCTCATGAACGAATATATGAGAGTGATAGCACAAATTGGTGTAATAGCACGTGTACGTGTAAGGATGTATCAATAATGAATATAACGCGTAAATAATGATAGTAGTAATTGGTTTATTAGCACGTGCCTAATAGTACCATATGGTACCGATGGAACTTTCAATGCTAAGATATTGTGTGTAATATATCAAACAACTCGTAACAACGTGTCATGAGTGAATATAACAAGTAAATAATGATAGTGGGAAATGGTTAAATAGCACGTGCCCGAATGGTCTATATGATACAATATGGTGCCATTGGAACTTTCAATGTTAAAATATGGCATGTAATATATCAAACAACTCGTAACAACATATCATGACTGAATATAACGAGTAAATAATGATAGTGGGATTTGGTTAAGTAGCACGTGCCCTAATGTTATCATACGATACCAAATGGTACCATTGAAATTTTCAATGCTAAGATATGGCAAGTAATATATCAAACAACTCATAACAACGTGTCGTGAGTGAATATAACAAGTAAATAATGATAGTGGGAAATGGTTAAATAGCACGTGCTCTAGTGGCAACGTAAGGTACCAGATGGTACTGTTAGAACTTTCAATGCTGAAATATGGCTTGTAATATATCAAACAACTCGTAATAACGTGTCATGAGCGAATGTAACGCGTAAATAATGATAGTGGGTAATGGTTAAATAGCACGTGCCCTAATGGTAACGTAAGATACCATATGGTACTGTTAGAACTTTCAATGCTAAAATATGGCATATATCAAACAACTCGTAACAACGTGCCATGAGTGAATATAACGAGTAAATAATGATAGTGGGAAATGGTTACGTAGCGCGTGACCTAATGATACTATATGATGCCATTTGGTAACTGTTGGAATTTTCAGTGCTAAAAAAAGGCATGCAATATATCAAACAACTTGTAGCAACGTGTGATGAGTGAATCTAACAAGTAAATAGTGATAGTGGGAAATGGTTAAATAGAAAGTGCCCTAAAGGTAACGTAAGGTACCATATGGTACCGTTGGAACTTTCAATGTTAAGATATGGTGTGTAATATATCAAACAACTCATAACAAGATGTCATGAGTGAATATAACGAGTAAATAATGATAGTGGATATTGGTTAAGTACCACGTGCCCTAATTCATTTCAAATATACACAAATTACAAATTAGAAGTTTTACGGGTGGAATATATAAGCAACGCAGTTCTTCAATGGTTTATGTAGCAGTATTCATTTAGCCTTTCGGTTCTTGATTATATCATTCATATGTGGTTTATTAAGTTTTCAATTGTAAAGTGGTTTTTACGTAAGCTTACTTATTTTAGTTATTTTATTTTTTTACTATTTTTTTTTGTATATTTTCATTTTTACTTTTATATCTTGCGTTACTGTTTATTTATTCTCAGTATTATTTAATATTGAAGAACCATATAAAATAATTTTTGAAAACAAAAAAAAAAAAATTACTGAAAGGGGAATCGAACCTAGATACACAGATGAAAGTCAAAAATGTTAACCACTTTTCTATCGGGCATCTCGACGAACGAGTCTTTATTAAATTTATAAGCTCTCAAATGCTGTTTATACAATGTAATCTCTGATGTGGGACATGTGATAGGTGAAGCCCCGCCCATCCGAAAGTGCACCGGCGAGCAGGATGGACGTAACCCGACTTGAACAAAGCTCGTATATCAAAATAGCCCTTCTCTATTTTGATTTCTATTATTTATTCTGGAACACGAAACATGTAATCATGTTCCAGAATAAGCTTTGCAGAATCATGAATCATAACATTACATTGATTCTGGAACATGAAGCCTGTAATATTATTTCAACTACCTTAATAAACATGAGGAGCAAAAGGTTGGCGTGTTGTTAAATCCCCGTACACTTCGTCCATTCCTTGTCCTTTCATCTGTATATTTCACATTTTCCATCCATGCTAGAATTCTCATAAAAAAAAATCGATGCCATGACTTATGACCCAACCTTCGTATAGTCATTTAGCACAAAGTCTTCGTTTGATAGTCATTTAGCACATAGACACACCATTAAAAACTTACTAATTTTATGTACATGTATACATGTATATATGAGGCCTGTCCGGAAAGTATCCGGATTGAGGCTACAAAAAAAAATACGGTTCGAACTCGCATAAATGTTTAGTCACCTTCAAAATAAGCACCGTCTGCAGCAACGCATTTTGCCCAGCGTTGCTGCCATTGGTCGAAACAAGTACGGAATGCCATTGGTGGAACCAAGAGCTCCGCCGTCGCATTTTGTGTTGTCATGTCCACATCCTCAAATCTCCGTCCTTTTCTTGTTGCCGAATGCTTGTTTTAGCAATTCATAACACTCCGTTGCGGTTTTACCGAGTTTAAAACAAAATTCGATGCAATGTCGTTGCTCAATGTATTCTGTCATTTTCACCACGCGAGGAGGAAAAAAAAAACGTTCTGCTTTAGCGTTTTACAACAATTGCACGCGACACTCTTAACAGCTGCAAATTTCATTACGTCATCAGCAGAAATGTCGTCACACGATTCGGATAGTAAAAAGGTGCAGCGAGTTCTACTTTTTTTTTGTAGTCTCAATCCGGATACTTTTCGAACAGGCCCCGTACGAGGTGCTACCCAAAATATCCAAGAATTTGAGTATTCCGCCCAAACCAAAAATATTATTTGCTTCTGCCTCTAGGAATAAAAGTGGCGTCGCTAAAGACTATGGGATTCCGCGGACAAAATTAAAAACAGAGAAAAAAATTTTAAAGAGTTGAAAACTACAAGTCGGAGAAGTATACGAGACCGTGTATTTCCTGATACTGACATGTGTGTTTTAAGTAGTTCATAGGTGTAACCGGTCATAATCAGCAAAATTCACCAAAATATACAAGGTTACAAGGAAAGTCGACCTAGATATTTAAGGACGTTATTATTTAAGTCGTTGCCGAGAGATTTGACCCTATAAGCTACTATCCAAAAGTTAACCGTTTTCTAGATATGTGACTTTTAAATTAAAAGAAAAAAATATTATTTTTTGCTCTAATTTCAACTTTTTTTTTAATATCCAGACTGTAGGGTCCAAGTTTTTGCTATTTTTATGTAGGGGGTATGCCAGTATATAAAAATAAATAATAAAACTTGAAACAACTTGCTATCGGTTTAAAGTAGCTGCTCGATAACTATTTGAATGTAGATGTTTTCACTAAGTGTTCCCAACTTTGAAGCACGTTAATTAAAAAAAGTTCTATGGAAGTTATCCTGCCAATTATTTTAATAACTTCTACGTCTTTTTAACTATCCAAGAAAGTATAATATCTACTAGGTCTGTTGTAAACAGTATATTTTAATGAGCTCAAGTGGTAGGTAGTAAACAGCGGTATTTAGATAATAATCATTAGCTGTTTACTACCTGCCACCTCGAAACAATGAAAAAAGGGTCGGGTGCACATTGTTTGTGACCGGGAGATACATTGTTCATTTACAAAACATTTTTGAATCGCCTTTTGTCTGCTCATGCGATTCGTCCGTGGTAGATGTGCTATACCGTGCTCTTCGCAATACAGTATTGTCCGTAAAAACTCAACTTGGCTTGGATTTTTGGACTGTTTCATCTTCTGATTGTGTGACGTAGCTCATATACTGGATTTTGATCTGTGCTTGTGGATTGGCTATTTATCATGGCAGCGTTTACCAACGAGGAAAATGTGTTACGGTTTTTGTGAAGGAGTGTCTTCGCGTGCTCGTGATAAATACGTAGCACGCTATCCTGCTCGCTGAGTACCTGATGTTAGCGTATTTGATGGAACTTATCGAAGATTACAAGAAACTGGTTCTGTTCTCAGACTAAGGAATGACATGGGAAGACCCAGAATCCATGACAGGGACAAAGACAACGAAATACGACATCTCTTTGAAGAAGACCCAACCACATCTACGAATGTTGTCGCTCGAAGGCTCGGTATTTCGCAGTGGAGGGTGTGGTTTGTAATGCACACTGCTGGGCAATACTCTTATCACTATACCCCCGTGCAAGTAATGCACGAAGACGATCCATTGCGGCAACTAGACTTCTGCAGATTTATGCTCAATGCCGATGTCGACGATGTATCTTTTTTTAAGAAAATTCTGTGGACAGACGAATCAAAATTTGACAACGATGGTATTACCAATTATCATAATGCCCACTATTGGGCTTCAAAAGAGGAAGGCAATCCTAACAAAAAGAGACCAAAGGGGTCACAAAGAAGATTTACTTTAAATGTGTGGATGGAAATAATTTCCACTTATTTGATTGGACCATTCTCCCTGCCAGATAATTTGAATGGCGAGGAATATGAAAAATTTTTGAGGAACAATTTACCCCTTTTGATGGAAGACTTACCTCTTGCCTTAAGACGAAACATGTGGTTTCAACACGATGGCTGTCCAGCTCACTACAGAAGTATTCGAGTGTGGCTGGACGAGAATTACCCAAATAAATGGATTGGAAGGGGTGGGCCCATGCCATGACCGGCGAGGAGCCCTGATTTGACGCCAATGGATTTTTATGTGTGGGGTCATATGAAAACTTTGGTATACGACCAGCAAACTGCGATTCAAAATGTAGATATCTTGAGACAGAAAATAATTAATGCAGCTGATGAAATGTGGCGACATCTTACAACTGGGGTCGTGAAAAGCAGATTACGAAAACGAATGAGAATTTGTGTTAGAAATAGGAGCGGCCATGTAGAACATGAATTCTGATTAATCATGGTTTTTTATTTTATTAAGGTCATTCTGTTATTCTTTACTTTTAACTAAACATTTATTCTTTGCGGTCTGCGCCGCTTTCTCTGTCATTTTGTGTTTGATTTGCCTACTTAATTGAGAGTATTATACCTTTTTGGGTAGTTAAAAAGACGTAGAAGTTATTAAAATAATTTGCAGGATAACTTCCATAGAACTTTTTTAATTAACGTGCTTCAAAGTTGGGAGCATTTAGTGAAAACATCTACATTCAAATAGTTATCGAGCAGCTACTTTAAACCGATAGCAAGTTGTTTCAAATTTTATTATTTATTTTTATAAACTGGCATGCCCCCTAGGTTAAAACAGCAAAAAATTGGACCCTAGAGTCTGGAAATTAAAAAAAAGTTGAAATTGGAGCAAAAAATAATAATATTGTTTTCTTTAATTTAAAAGTCACCTATCTAGAAAACGGTTAACTTTTGGGTCAAATCTATGGGCAACGACCTAAATAATACCGTCCCTAAATATCTAGGTCGACTTTCTCCATAACCCTGTATTTTTATCTGCATTTTCTTTTACTGATTTTTAAGAATAGACATATCTTATTAATATGTATATAGTTAAACTTTATACGTTAAAACAATAAGAGTGAATTAAGAAAAAAGATAAATTACAAGATATAATCAAGCGAGCATGATCCCGTATGAACGTATACATTAATTATTATTTCACAGATTATGTTTTCGTAACATTTTCTGTAGAAATTTTATAATAAGACCCCATTAATGAATAATACCATTTAACTGTTAATACTTTGATAATGATCTCAGATAAAAGGCCTTTTATTCCTGTATTATGTCGAAATAAATTATTTATAAAAAATTTCTAAAAGAGCGCAGCTTGATCATCATCTCGTCTTCGAGATTCTACGTTTATACATTGATTAAACGAAGCTTCCTTAATCGAATATAAATTTTCTATAACTAGAAAATAAAAATTCGTAGTAAATAAGAGCTGGCAATGGGAAATAAAAATATCCTAATATATAAATAATAGTAGCTTGAAACTTTCGAAAATGAATGAATAACAAATATCATCAGAATACAACATTTTTAATCTTTAGCTTCTTAAAAATAGCAATAACGGACGTTCCATAATACTCGCAGCTGAATTATTGCCCGACCAGACTTCGTAGATATCCACTGACTCTATGCCAAATTGGTGGCAAGAGCCCTAACGACAAAATATTGAACCTCACAGCATTCAATACTAACCAAGGAAGCCTGACAAATGACTAGAAATGTGTCTGAATGACTTTTGTTTTTTTTCACATAGGAAAATTTTATTTGCTTTCCAAGGGGTAAATTTATTATTGAGAACAACATCAAGATCATGATATAGGGCCTGAATTGTTGCACTGATCAGTAAATAAATGCTTTGTTAAATTGCAAAATATCCACCTGCAGCAATTACACCACTCATGCCAACAAGTTGATTAAGATTTATGTCACTGCACAGAAACGATAGTCAAAATAAAAATGTTAATTGTGTTTCTTAAATTTTGTATGATATTCTATTGTTATGTATGTCCCTGTGAGACGCGCAAATAAATAAATAAATAAATAAATAAATAAAAGATGATATGGTCTTAATGTAAGCAATACGAGGAGTTAATGTTAATTAAATACGGCAATATTTATTTATTACTGATCTTATGAGATGATAAATCACCTAAAAATGCATTTTATTTAAAGCATTTTTAAGTTAGCGGCTCGTAAGTGGCAATCATTTCAGATTTCTTATTTTCATCGTTGTCGAAGGCGAAATGTGCACCTTTACTTATGAATTAGAGAAACACTAGATGTAATCTTCTTTCGAAATAATTCATAAAATGTGTGAAACTAAAGGTGAATTCAAATACCATATTAAATAAATGTGATATTTCAAGCATTCAAACAAACTTGACAAATAGCAAAAAACTCAAATCAGCTTCATTCTGTAACCCAATCTCAATTAGCTTCAATCCGAGCTATCATAATAATCCTTAGAAATTGTGGTTCATAAAATCCTCTAGTATTAGACATTGCAAAGTCTACAATAAGTAAACATGTGAAATTGCTATGAAAAAGATTCAGCTAATTCTGGCACAAGCTTTATTTATATGTTGATTTCTGTAATATAATGGTACTAGTTGTTACCCGCGGCTTCGCGCCATCTGTTGAGGGGAATTACAAAGCAAAAGCAGATAATTTTAAATGAAAACCCCAGAAAGTGAGGAAGGGGGGGGTCGTAGGTGGCTGATTTTTGGCGATAGAGCAGGTCCTTTATTGATAAGCCTGCCCTGAAAATTTCAAGTTGCTAGCTCAAAATTTCAAGTCGTCTAGGAGGAGATAGAATTACAGATAAATAAATAAATACACGCAAGAGTTTTAGTATATAGAAGTGGTTATACGACTCCCTCTGGCATATTCCACAACAATGATGGTTCAAACCTCCCCCCCCCCCTGTGAATGGGCACGATCGTATTTACATAAATTTACGTGGCGGTCATAATTCAGTGACTTGACCCTGTATATCCTTTATGATAAACCAATACTCAGAATGTTGTAAAAGTCGATTTACTCACTCATGACCAAACTAACACAACCGTAATCGCATGAAAAGATTGACATTGGCTGCCACAATCGTCAGATCAGACGCCTTGTGATATCTTTTATTTATGTTGAACCATCATTTCTGTTCATGTTCAAATTTTACTGTTTCATCTTAATTATCGATTGGCTATTCAATCTCTTGTATTTTACTCATTGTATTTCATTCAATCCTCCTTATTATAGTAAAGAGCTGATCGTCTTCCTCGATTTGAACACTGAAAGATGAACGATTTTTACCCAAGGTGACAGAAATACTTATATATTTTCGGACAAGAGGTTTCTGGCTTCTCTCAATCTTCTATATAAATAAACTAGCAGAGGACCCGGCGTTGCCCGGGATAATTACACTTGTAGGTAAACAGAACAATCTCAAGAAGTTAAATTATTACTCAAATTGGTTAAATAATAACTAAATGAATATAACACAGAGCGAAGGGACTATCCATTCTATGAAAAATC
>JAHWFO010001255.1:739094-785863 GCA_023313115.1 Rhysida immarginata
TGGAGAACATAGCTTTGAATACGTTCAGCTATTTCCCGGTTGTGTGGTACAGGTATGTGGACGATATTATTTGCATTTTCAACACACAAAGTACGATATCAATGACTTCTTATCTTCTCTCAATAAGTAGGTAAAATACATAGCCAGAAACTGATGCACTAACAATAAAGTCTGTCTCACTATACAGGGTGTCCAAAAAATCTGGTAACATGGCAGATATTTCAAAGCTGCCAGGTAGGCGAGATCTGACGAGCGTGGTTTATAGGTAATAGGGGGGTGGGGAATTCATTGCCGCACTCAAATTTGACTTTGACCCCCAAATTTAAGGTCACCCATTTCCTAACTCGAAAAGTATTAAAGATAGAGAAAAATTTCCAATTGCTACCCTATAGAGCAACACCACATTAGTCTAAAAACAATTTTTAATTACAACCTTCTCCTTGAAAGATTTTGAGAAAATGGGCGAGAAAGAGTCACTCAAGAGTGTGCTTCTCCTTACCCTTCTCAACGGTGTGCTTCACTGCAATGCAAATGTGTTAGAAAACCTCAGGCATCCTGGCCAGCTAAACCTGACATTGAGTGGGGTAAAATTAGAAAAGACAGGTAATTTCTTTGTACTTCCCTACAACAAACAAATGAACAATTTTTCTACTGACTTATTTGAAATTATTCATACTTCGGAAACAGAGTTTTTAAGTAGTGAAATTAGTTAATGATAAATAATATTAAATACAGTGGAATTGTGATATTGTACAAATAGTTTAATAGTTCATATGAAATTACACGTGTAGTATTGAACTAGTTGTTACCCGCGGCTTCGCCCGCCCGCGCCATCTGTTGAGGGAATTACAAAGCAAAAACAGATAATTTTAAATGAAAACCCCAGAAAGTGGGGAGGGGGGGGGGGTCGTAGGGGGCTGATTTTTGGCGATAGAGCAGGTCCTTTATTGATAAGCCTGCCCTGAAAATTTCAAGTCGCTAGCTTAAACCGTCTAGGAGGAGATAGAATTACAGATAAATAAATAAATACACGCAAGAGTTTTAGTATATTAGATTATGAGATGGTTGGTCTTCCTACGTGGCTGGCGGATAGATAATAACGGTATTAGTAGAAATATCCATAGCACTCTTATGCCAAAGGCATGTTGTGGAACTGGATAGCGCAACTAAAAAAAAAAACAGAAAAAACGAAGACGGTTAAGAAGTTCATGTAAAAGTATCTAAGCATATATCTAAACTAAGTTTATAAATAAAACGCAGAGCGCTTGTTTATTGGATATAGCACAGGAAAGCAAGGTGTGAGGAGCCTCCGTTACCTGCTAAATCGGTTCCGCTGCTATAGAGTGGGTCTTGCTTTTCGGTGTTCGATCCTTTAGTGTCGCATTGTTCTTTTCTGTGACGGTTAGAATTCCAGAAGACTTCTCGTGCCGTCGCTCGTGGGTTCGTCGAGGTTGCTCGTGGTCGCGTGAAATGAAGTTTCCCGCTGTCGTGGATACGCGCGGGCTTGGTGAGGTGAGTAGAAGCATACAAATGGCCTAACCTGCATCACTGTATTTCTACATTCTTGAAACGTAATAAACTGTACCACCTCGACGAGTTGCAATCCGGCAATGCTAGCCTCCTGCAACCGTGTACCTTGACATTTCTGGCACGTGTGGAGGTGGCCTGACAGCATCCTGTGAAGTGAGGAGGCCCACTTCCATTTGTACAGAATAGTGAATACGCCGCAGTTGGGACACAAAATCCTTTTCGGGTTCATGAGGGTTCATCCTGGGTCCGTACTTCTTTGAGGAAGTCACACCAATCGGATCACGAATCTGCAGCTCAATATCGGAACAGGTTCCAGCAGTTCGTCATTCCACAGTTTCAACAAAGAGGATGACTTAACACAATCACCTTTCAAGAAGACAGACACCCCAGATATTAGAAGTGATGTTTAACAGCTGCTGCGAGAACTTTTCTCCAAGGAGAGAGTCATCAGCCGTGGATTTCCAACAGCGTGGCTACCCCGTTCATCCGATTTTTGGCTTTGGGGTTATATCAAAAGGGTTGTTTATCGTGGAGGCATTCATTCACTGGAAGAGTTGAAGGAGAGCATCGTCTTCTATGCACGAAACATCTCTTCCGATCAGTTGCGTGTTGTAGGACATGCTGTAATTCCTTATGAGGTGTTGGTCCTGAAGGACCGGTAGATATAATGGATCTCCTTTAATGAATAATATAGGCCAACAAAAAATAACTTTTTAATAACTTTTTCAACGTTAAGAGCTGATTCTTATGCTTTTTTTGTGCTGAGTCCGTACCGGGTCTCAGTTTTTTTATCACCTACAAATTTCTTGTTTTTCGATGAAAGATTTTAAATTATTCAGAGTTTGTGGCTTGATAAATTTCCTTGTTGCCCAAAAATATGGATACTATAACAATGCAGATTTTAGCCATCTATGTCAAAAATGTATAAAATACTAAAGGGACGGACGAACATACTAAAACCAGTAAATAGCTCTATTCTTTCGCTACTTAGCAAACAAATTTGAGTTATTTCTTTACCTTTCTTTTTGAAATTAGTTTTCATTATTGTTTTTATTTTGGGGTTGAAATTTATTTTTTTATTATTTTAAGAGTGCCTTTTTCCCTCTAGTTTTCTATTTGTTTTTTCTCCTGTGCCAGTTTACCGAAATGGAAAACGAACCTTTCTTCAGTTCATGTGAAAATCACAACAATCACCGTTTGTCGACTATAAACGATACCGAAACTTTCTTCATCCATTTCATCAGTCTTGTGAGTGAACTCAAGAGTTATAAATAGATTAGTTATGTCGATAAAGAGAAGTTTAACAACCAGATACAGCCATCCGATACTCGTAGAAATACTCGATACTTTTGATACCGAAAATTACTCGATTCTGTAAGTATCGATATCTTAAAGTACTCGATATTATCTACATCGGTATCGGCACATCACTATTATCGAAGACTGCTGTTAACTCCATTCTGGCTGGCATACGAATGGATTTCCCGGCAACTTCACGCATGAAAAGCTACCTCGGAAGAGACCCTACCCTAGCCGTTCACCTGACACAATCAAAAGGAACAGGAAGTTGGTAGCACAGGAAAACCGTCCGACATAGAAGGCCACGGCTCAGAAGTCAGAAACCTTTGCGTCAACGATAGACCGCATAATTAAAAGCAACTTAGGCCTGCGCAAGTTCCATAAAGCCAGAATTCATGTGACATCTGTGAACGCAATACCAACGTCCGCGAACTCTACGAAGGCTACTTTGCGGGCGAGAAATGGCGGTTTCTTGTCACGTTGGATGAAGCGTGGGTTTACTTCACAGATTTGGCAAGGTTCGTGCAATTACCTACCGTCCAGCAGATGCGAAAGGCCGGACTGATTGAGTGCGCAAATGTCGTGAAGGTTTTCCGATAGGCTTCATGTTGGTTGTGAGGTACTGCTCAAAGGACGGTTGCAACTTCGTCGGGTGGAGAAAAACGCTAAGATGAATGCAAATGACTACCAGGAGAAATTTTGAAACCTCCTTTATGCGGAGGAGATCCCGGCGTTGTAAGAAGAGGAGAGCAACAAAGTTTGTGTTCATTAAGATAAGGCGTCCAGCCACACAAGATACTCAACACTGAATTTCAATGACACAAATGGAAGAAGAGACCGGCGTTCGTGCAATACCGTTCTCTGCTATCTCTGTCAAGTCACGTGATGCCTCCCCAAAGGATTTTTGTGGCTTTGCCCTTTTCAAAAGGGGTCTCCCCAAAACCACCGCTGGACTTTGCAAGGAGGTATGGAACGAAATTCCTCTCGCCGTCTTGCAAAGAAGTCTGATAGCATGGAAATTACAGTGCCAGGAAACAGGGGAAACGCACTGAACAAAATCGGTGGGGGAGAAGGGGCTTCATATGAAGTGACAATCATCCAAAATCGCCTATGTAAGCTAGTATCCAATATACCTAGGCACAATGTTGATAATCACCGGATGACATTAAAAGCGCTTGATTCTAGGCACTTTGTCCGGAGATGAAACCAGTTTAATTGCTTTTGTCTAAAGCCCTAAACTTTCAAAAGTTCTCAAATAAGCTGATTTCCCAATTCAAATAAAACACTGTGCAGCCAGAAATATTTTGTTTGCATTTATTCTTGAGAGTGGGTTCTCTTGCCGTTTGTTATGCGTTGGTCATTTGATTTTTATTAGTTTTCTGCTTTGAAATGTTTCCATCTGAAAAAAATCAGAATAGCCTCTTTGTTTAATAAGGTGAGTTTAAGCTAAATGGCGACAAAGAGCAATCAAAAATTCAGTGTTATCAAAAATTTTCGAACGATATTACATAAGCTACATCACTCCTGCTTTATTCCATAGTCTTTGGGAGTCCTTTCTGTATTTCCAAGATAGCAGGTATCAATTTTAGCATATACCGGTATTTCATCATTCGGAGAAAATCAAAAAACCAGGTGAGTTGTTTATCCGATGTACTTAATGAGGCGTATTCTTCTTGTAGAATTCAATGAAATCTTGCTTATAAGCCCCCATAAACTATTACCTTATTTCCCTGGATAATTTCTTTGAAAGTTGTTTTTAGTTATGTACTTATATGTTGTTCTTAGTTGCATAATAATTTTATCATTTAGACTAGCTGAACCCGAGCGAAAGACTTTCGCACAAAAAAAAATCATAACGTTAATGTTTGATGATTTCCTGTGTTTATCTCGTATAACTAATAAAAATAATTAAAAATTATAGCTTTTATTTTATATTTGGAAAAATCTTGAATGGGTCGTATTCCATTAGATACAGAATTACAACAGATCAAAATTTTATTATATGTTATTAACATACATGCATAATTAACTGAAATAAAGAAAAGAAAACAGCACTAACACAGGCAATACAGAAGTTTAATTAGACCCAACGCATTTCGGTGAGACTACCATTATCACGGGCAGCAAACCACTACGACTTTTTATGCGGTTTCCTAATTGTTAAATATTACTATTTTACAATTTGTGCTTTTTTCCAGTAAATGTTTAGTTTTATATGTTTTCTCTTAGCGAGTCCGCCCTTTACTGCAACCGATTGGATCGAGAATTTCGATCCCGGTTGTGATTCGCTGCCACCTACTCCAGCTCTCCTATTCCCCTTTAACAAGAGAGGCTATACATTTGCCCCTGCCAAACACGATTGCTCTTCATTCTGAAATTCAAGTGAACATACAGAGAAATTCGAGTTCCTCAAATCGAAATCTGTTAAAGTAGAAACTAATTAAATATTCAGAGAGAGCCACAAATCAGTTTAAAAGAGGACCACCCACTCCCAATGATTAATGTAAACATGACATATCTGACCGCAGAACAATCCAACAGACGTTTTGGCGGGAAAATAGCTATTTCAAGAACTTCCGAGAGGTTTCAAACGAAGGCAATTAAACCAGAAACGCCTGCACCGTTGTTTCAGGTTTCATCCATGGACAGAAGTGACAAATTCAATGAACGAAAAGAAAGAAGGTAATTTTAATCATGCTATTATATGAGGGAGAGAACGAAAGAGGGAACAGAGGATATCCGATGCCCAATGAAATATTAACATTAAACAGTAATAACTCGATTTCCTGACCAAACCAACAAATGGAAGAGAATATACTTCGCAATCACATTAAACTGCAAAATTCAATCGATCAGTTTTGAACTTAGGATTATCAGGATGATTTGTTTATAAATATCAAACAGGTTTTTTTTCTTTATCAAGAAGACAGGATTATTCAAAAATGATATAATCAATTTAATTCATCTTTATTTCTTGAAATATAAATTGATCATGAATATTCTACATACAGGTAGAGAGAAGAGGTTTTTAAAGAACGTATTCTACCGCTAGAGTAATTCGTTTTTGCGGATTTTTGAATGAATCCCTTCCTCAACGATGCATAGGTCGCATGAGGAATGAAGACCTGGCTTTTCAGTTCTGCCCCCCTAAATCTCCTGATCTCACGCCATATTACTTTTTCCTGTGAGATGTATAAAAAAAGGAGTTTACGTACGAGGCACTATACAGGGTGATTCAAAACTTAACGCACAAACTTTTAGGGGAGATAATATGAGTGATTCTAAGCAAAAAAAAGTTCATATAAACATGAGTCCGAATTTGAACGATAACTGACATACAGATTCCGCCAAAAAAAAATGTATACACACTTTATCAGATGTCATCTATAATTTTTTCCGAAACAGCAAAATCGAAAGCTTACATCCCATATTATTACATGCATTGAATGAAGACGATCCGATAAAAAAGGCCACCTTCACATAGGAGATTACTTGATAAGAGTTTGCTAGGACAATGGATAGGAGGAACTGGTCGCCGTATTCAAAAGTATATCAACGCTTATGGCAATCACTTGTATTCATCACTTGATGCCTGTATGAATTTAGTGTTAAAACTTTTATGTAATTTTTTTCTTTTGCTGAAGTGTGTGTATACATTTTTTGACGGACTCTTTATGAACAGAAATAAAAATGCCGCCACCTTGATCAACAAGTTAATAACTCAAATGCTCTAATATCTAGAATAATGAAATTTGATGTAATAGGCTAATAACGTACATGAAACTGTTTATACCGTTAAAATTTGATCAAATTCCAACGAAAGATTCTGCCTGGAATAGGCCATTGTTATGTGCTTTTACCTCCATACATTTTTTTTAACTATATATTTTTTGTTCAAATCACTGGCAACAGAGAAAAAAAGGTTATTTTTTTCAAAACACGCATTTAACCCTCGTCACAACCATAGTCTTTCTGTGCACAGGTCCTATTCAGTTGGGCTATTGTCAAAGACACACTATAGATGGCGTTAAAAACGACTCTTACCGAGGAATAGCGTGATTTTCCCGTACAGGAACCATGGAAAAAATTATTTTTTCTTCCTTAAACACATTAATAATTTTTAGAAACAATAGTAAAATTCAGTAATTATAAATATATTAACTATAAATTGTTAAAAATTTTAAATTTTTTAAATAATTATTTATTTAATGGTAATAACATTATTACAGTTTTGTAGCATTGATTAAATTTATTATCAATTAATTTTTATTTACATTTTAGTTTTTGAGGTTTTATTGAGGTTAATACTCCTTTACATAGTTTATAATGATAGAAAGTGTATAAATTAAACTTAAAAAAATGCATCTGTTTAAGAATTCACCAAGTGGTTGAAATATGAGATGTAGACTGCTGAGGTGGTAAAGAGGCTAGCATGCTGACTTCTGAGTTGCTGGGTCGCGTGTTCGAGTCCCGCCTGGGGGATGGACATTTGTATTTTTCCGTTATTAATAAAAGCTTCTTTCTTTATCCACTTATCAGTCACACGATTAAATTCGTTCAGGCTGAAAAGAAGAAGAAATATGAGATGTTGCCAAGTTGATACAAATGAAGATCAGCCTTTCTTCTAATAACTGGACAACATTTCAAACTTCAACCATTATTTATATATGTACTAAAATTTGTGAACTCATCAAACGTATATTACTTTAAATTTATTTCGTTTAATTTCAATCATTATACATTATGTAAAGGAGAATTACTCAAGAGCCTACTGAAGAGTCGCAGCTATCGTCATCTGGCGGACAATATTGTCTACAGACCAAACTTTAACCTAGAGAACAATAGCCGTGCACAGACCAGGGGATAGAAAGACTATGTCATAACGAACTATTTGTTGTGGCAATTGGATAATTCGTAGTAATGAATTAGTACCATTAGAACACGAACCAGTGAACCGATTTGGAAAAAAAATTTTAACATGCATTTTCATCGGTCCTGTATACGTGTATCAAATTTCAGCTCTCTACCTTGTTGGGAATTTGGTTTAATATTGGTTACAAGATTTGATCTAAACAAACTAACAAACATTGCAAGTTAAATAAAAGCTTTTAAAAATATGAAGCCTTATTGAATAACATGATTTTAAAATTAAAGCTGCAATTTCATGTAGATTGCAAAAGAAACTAAGCGAGAGCAGTAGCGAGACTGAAGCGAAATCGTTTCGAAAGACCAAAATGGCCGCCGCCGCAATGAATCATGGTATCGTGTCCAGGCCTTATGTTTATTGACCTTGGTTATCCGCGGCTTCGCCCACGCCATCTGTTGAGGGGAATTACAAAGCAAAAGCAGGTAATTTTAAAAGGAAAGCGGTGTTTTCCCATGGGAGAGATATTTTCCCGCGGCAAAAAGAAGCCTGTCAGCCCTCCGACTATCTCCATACAGAAAATCACATCAATCCGTCGCTCCGTATCGACATGAAAGAAGGACAAACAAACAAACACACTTTTACATTTATAATATTAGTATGGATATACAAAAATACAAAGTTATAAAGTTTTTAACGGTTGGCTCTTACAAGCAGACTGTCTATATGCGATTTCTGGAGTTCGTTTTTTGCCTATTTATGATGTCGTTCACGGCGTCCAGAACAGGGCTTCTTTCGAAGTTCGTCTGATTATTCAGGAGCTTGTTACCGTCAGTTTTTATGTATTTCCTGATTTCCAGTGTCTCATACGTCAGTATTCTCTTAGGGTCTCTTTCGTACTTCAAAACTGCCATGTATGGGTCCAAATGGGGTCTCTTGGGGAGAAAGCCGATTTTCTATCGCCAATGATCTACGCCCTTCGATGCTCGTTAAAGCGTTCCCTGAAGGAACTTTTTTCCGAACGATATAAAAACTTCCTCATGTGGGGCAAGTGAGTCTGTAAACCCCACTACCCAAAAGATGTCGGCCGGGTCTGGTCGTGTCTCCGTCAGGTTCAATACATGTCTACATTTATTCTTTGTCCTGTATGCTATCTTGTGTCACGTGATCAGTGGAAGATTGATGTGTTAATGCACAGAAGTAAGAGAAACGAAACCAGAAAATAATTTTTGAAATAACTTTAATGAAACTTGTTACTACAATTCGTATACAGGAACAATTGGAGAAACATAAATAAAATAACGAATAGGCTGGTAATCCAAAACGCTATTCCAATTAAATAGTAGAGCAATTTTAGTATTCAATACATAAACCAAATACGCACAGGTGCTCTATAAATTATGCAGCTACAAACGAAACGCTTTTAACATTAAGCAGAACTTAAAACTTGCATAAGCCCTTCACTTAAAGCACCTGAAATAACACAAAAATCAAACGTAGCACCTCACCCACAAGAATAGCATTAAACAATGGGTATACTAGAAACGTAACACTTCCTGGACACACAATATCATTTCAAGATATGAATATATGGGGCATAACTCGCCATCAACACCGACAATTTATTAATATGAATACTTGGAACGTTGCACTGCATCAACACACATAACACTTGAAGATAGGAATACTTGAAGTGTAGCATTTCATACATAAATTAACACCGCTATTTATACGTAGCAGCTAGGCTTGAAAAACTATTAAACTAAACAGGCCATGCACATAAAAGCACTAAAATAACGTAGAACGTCTTTAACTTGGTTGTCGTGACGATGTTGTAATTAAACCACCAACCAGCACACATTGAAGAGCATAAATTCTACGCCGTATAGATAGGAGTTTAGTTGGCGTCATATGTTGAAAAGAGTACAAGGGAAATTTTGGCGAAAGCTTATGTTAGTTCATGAAGCATAACCAAAGCTTAGTTGAACAGCAAAACGGGTTAATGGATGCTAGCCGTAGTAATTAAAAAATACAAAGCGAAGCGTGGCTTGCCGCTATTTCTGTTCTTAGCAGAGTTCGTCGTACGGCAAGTTCAACCCGATGAGACACCTGATGTCATCTTGTAGGAATCCTCGCAGACCACAGGGAAAAATTCCATTATAATCATCAATGATAGAGATTCTATCTGCTAGCAACACAGTTCGGATACCGTAGCTACTTATTAGTCCAAGAGTATACCAAACCTTGATATGGCGAAGTCCAACCTCGCATACGAGGAGCTGATATTTTCCATTGAGAAATCTCACAGCTGCTTTTTACATCTTCACTGATATTCACTTTATTTCTTCATATATCACTTTTGTGTGTGCCTGATTTTCTCTTCACAGAATTATAGGAGACCTCATTTGTTGCGACTGTCTCCAATTTTTTTCCATTCCCATCTGCCTTCACTTCTTCCTCTCTCCGCAATTTCCGTTGCTGGGCTATTCCATTCTCACTGCTCGGGTTGGGAGTCCACGTATCTATCGGGGTGCTTCCTCTAAGCTTCCCCGCATCGCTCTTCGTTTTTTCCCTGGAGTGGCTGAGATCTCGTATCTGACATCACATCCGTTCCCGTACGATAAACATACCTTATTTTATACTTCTTCTGAACGGACCGTGACATCTTGACACCTTTGTCACGAAAAACATTGGATATTCTGGATATCTCAGGGCCAATGTACACCCTCTTTCAAAAGCGTTTTCACTTAAGTGAATGATGTTCGGCATCCATTAAAGCAGTGAAATTAATCGGTTCAGGCAAAAGATCGAGTTCGAATAACGTCGGACTCGACCTCTTGCCTGAACCGATTAATTTGACTGCTTTAATGTATTGCAAGGACGTCGAACATCATTCACTTAAGTGAAAACGCTTTTGGAATAGGGTGTACGTGAAAGCCGTGTATTTCAGATCGGTCATAGGGTCCTGTTTAATGCCGGCATTGCATTTTGACTCGTTGTATATTGCGTGTGTCGTCGCTTCGGGAAGGAGTTCTTCCTAGCAACCTCATATGTGAGACGAATTTTCTCCCTTCTGTCCTTGTCGGTTACTGGTTACCGGTTTCATCATTAAGGGTTGTGGGCAATACCTAGTCAATCCTTTGACAAAAATTTGTAACAAATGCTTAAAAGCTGACTATTTCCCAGCTGGCTGGAAGGAGATTGCAATCTGTCCGATTTTCAAAACTGGTGACTCACTCGACCCAAAGAATTACAGACCCATTGCCATTCTCCCGGCTCTTGCCAAAATCTTTGAAAACATTTTATTCAGTAGACTTGTTCATGTGGTAGAGCCCTGGTTGGGTGAATGACAACGTGGATTTCGTAAAGGTAGAACTACGGGCGCTAAGAGAAGCTAATCTTCTCTTTTTCTTTGCTCATGTTGACAATGCTTTTAAAAATCAGAACCAAATTGATTGTATTTATTTTGATCTCTCGTGCTTTTGATTCATAACATTCTGCTAGATAAATTGTGTGACTTTGGCATTCTGAATTCATTTCATTCTCTCCTTGAAAGCTTCCTTCGAGATAGGAAATGTTACTCGAAGCTAACAACGTACTCACAAGTGGATGTTTCATATAGAAGATAGAGGTTCCCCAAGGTAGTTCCCTTGGTCCTCTTATTTTTTAACCTCTACATTAATGACCTTGCCTCTGAGTTAAAAATCAGTTGTCTTCTCCTATGTTGATGTCACAAAGATTTGTAATACCATCATGAATGATAATGATTGTGAAACACTTCAGAAAGATATTAATATATTTTTAAAATGGTGCAATAACAACGGCTTAAGTTATAACCAGTTAAAAACTCAAATGATGACCATATAGGAAAAATTGAACCGATTGTTTATTCCTATAAAATGAATGAAAGCTCCATTGAACGAGTGAATGTCTTTAAACATTTGGGGATCAACGTCGATTCACGCTGTAGATTTAGGGAACATATTGAATCTATTATCAATAAGCCTTGGATTGGCTGGATCGTCAGAATGGGAAAATTTAATTTATTTGTGACTGCCCATGCTGTGCTTTTTTAATGAAATTGTCCAGTCTCTCATTCGATTTGTTATTTATGTTTGAGGTCACTGCGCACCAACAGGGTCGATTCTATATTTTTTCTGTGTTTATGCTATAGATTTTTATCGTAGTGCTAGTATATACTCCTACACCCAATTTGAATCTAAACTTAATTTATATGACCATTGGGATCTGTTGAGAATAAAATGTATCAAACTTGTTGAAGATGTTTTGGTGGGCAGGATCTATGCTCCATGTATTTTAAGTGGATGTACTATCAACTGCTACCGTCATAATAGAAGCACCGTATTTTCATATCTTAATTCATGTCAAAGTTTCTGTTGTATAATTTTTTAACCAATCTGATGTTTCTTCTTGAGTTTGTATTTTATGCCTGTATCAAGGGGCTTCACGCCCTGGCTATTGCTGTTGGGTCTCGCCCCTTTTCTGCTTATGTCAGAATAAAGATTAATTTAATTTAATTTATTTTAATGATTCAATGTTTCGGATTACGGTTTAGAAATTCATGACCTTTTTTCCCAAGCGGAAGTTCCGCTACCAGGTTGAATCGTACGTATTTTAACAGCTTATATTTGGCAACTTGTATATCAGTTGTCACGAGCGAATGAGTCCCGAGTACAGTGGCTAGAAGTAATAGTGTGTTAATTGAATACTAAATGCAGCCTAGAAATGTAATGATGACTGATGACACCGCCAGATGGCATGACTATCTAATGTGCCGACAATTACTCTATAATGCATGGCATTCAATGTAAGTTTAACAGCATTTACGCTTTAAAAATCCTTGTTTAATAAAATAAAATAAGATTGTAAACTTGAAATAATATGCAGATAAACCAACGAGATTAATACAATTAGAGTGGAAATTAACTGGTCATCAGCGCCCCCACTATGAAGTCGTGGTAACTAGCGTCAGCCATTACTGTTGAGGTATAAGACGTATGCAAGCTGTAGCTAATAAGATGCATTTCCTTTCTTTGGATTTTATTCTAGCTTATTATTATAATTATTTAGCGATGTAGTGACATTTACGAGGATGCCTTACGCTTGCTCGGCGTTCAATTGTTCGAATAAGAGAGAAAAACGATCGGATATCACCTTTAACAAGTAATTAGGCCTAGCCCAGATTGATAAAAGCAAGAACAGATGATGTAGGCCTTCATATGTTCTTGATAAAAGCTAAGGTTAGCCTATCTTGTTCATTATAGCCTGTATTCTGAGTTCCTGATTAGATTAGCCGTTAATACTTACGGAAAATAAAGATAAAACTTAACGACATGTTAACGCACTAGCACCATATACTTTCAATCAGTATAATATCTTATGCAAACTCAAATTCATCATCGCTAAAAAGATGGTTACCCGAACCGCTACACTTAAATTGATATCTTAGGCCAAGTTCTTTAGTATAGCGGGCTTAAGATGTCCGGATAAAGAACGTTTAAGCTACGGATAAATCGGAATTTGCATAAGAAATTATATTGAAGAATATGTGGATTTCCAGTTTCTTACACAATTTTGGTTGAATTTTACTGTTTTCCACTGAAAACCATCCAAATGGTTGGAGTTTCTATTTCTTGCACACTTTTGGCGAAATTTACCACTTAGAGGGGCTACAAATTTTTTTGAGTGCATTAACATTTCGAATCCTCAATCAGTATGAGCCTTGGTATACGTATTAAAGTACACTTATACCAAAAGCATTTATACTCTTCCCACCCCGAGAGCAAAATTTCGATTGTACATTTGTTTAAAATGTAAATACTTACTTTGCCACCTTAACTATATCTTAACAAGAAATTAATCCTTCCGAGGAAGGTAGCGGAAGCCCTGAGATCATCTATATTTACCCTTTTATTTCACGTTTTAACCCCCTCTCAATTTTTTATTTTATTTTAATTGATTGTAATCCAATACGTCCATTCAGTGCCTATATGGCCGGAGGCCGACGAGTTGGGTCCCTGGATCGACCTGGATTAACGACAGCTTGTAAGATGGTCGCAGCAGCCTGGGAGGGAGGGGGGTGAAGATCGTATCTCACTGATGGTCGCCCTAGTGGAGCCTGATGTTGCTTAACTTCCCTGAAGTTGTGTGTTCAGTGGAAGCCCGCCAAGCCACCCCTAGTAAAATTTTTAAATAGTAAAATTGATTTTCTCGAACGCAGTATTTAGAAAGTGTAAAATAGCTCTATCTTCTTTCGTTTCTGATCATTTCCGAACGAATGATATATAACATGTCATATGTTGCCATTGTTCTAAAGAACAACTGTCACCCCCGAAACTTCGATTCCACTGGGCCAATCAAAAGCCAAACTAAATAGTGAAGATGGCAAAGTAATAATCCTCATAGCAAGTTACATTTCGAATTCCAACCTTCTACCTCAAAAATGTAGAAATTATGAAGGGGACGGGACATTGTGAAACCAATAAGTAGCCCCATTCTTCCGCTACTTAGTAATGATGTAAAATAAATAATCCCGAGAGCAAAAAGTATATTTCCTTTAGAATCCAAAGGAATAATTATTTGATGAAAAATAGGAAAGAAAATAATTTTTCTTTTTTCATCAATAATCTGAACAGCTGAGGTATGGCATAGGATAAAACCCTCACAGACCATTTATGAGTTATTCATAATAATATTATTATATACAGAAAGTAAATGGATTAAATTTCACAGAGATTTATTATTTTCATTTTATATTCATTTCCTGCATACAACACCATGATAAATATGATTGTAATAAACCGAATGTTTATACTTCTTATTATGACTTCACATCATAGTAATTCAAATTTTTACCTCAACAGCGATGGCGGACATCGCTTCAATTCGCTTCCAATATGGCGTCGTTATTTCCACTCTAATTATATTAATCTCGTTGAGATAAACCAATTAAATGAATTTCAAAGCAGTATTCGCTTTTTTTATTTTATTTAATCGAATAGCCATTTTTCTCATTTCTCGGTTGGTTTACATTTGTTTTACGGTTTCGTTGTGTGTCTCTAAATTAAAATTTAAAATATAATAATATAACCTAGGACGATTATTACTAATAATTCGAGTGGAATTAAAATGCTGAATTATTTGATTTGATTTTGAAAGTGGATGATACATTCACACTGTGAAACAGAATTGCATTCAGAAATGCTAAATGATATTGCAAAATGTTTGTCTATGTAACGTATTAATCCTGTTGGATGCAATCTCCATAACACTGCAGTAACAATTTGTTACTAACAAATAGCATTATCAAGTTCTACGTTCTTACGCGCTTGCATTTTCTAGTAAAAAACACTAAACAAAGAAAAAAAGTTCAGTACGTGAGAAAAGTAAACTTTTAAAGCTCAGACGTACGCAATAAAATATTACATATTTGTTTTTATTTAGTTACCATATGTAAAATGATTATAATAAAAAAACTAACCACACAATAAATGATTAAATAGGTTTTGTAATTAGATCGTAAAAAAGTATTTAGAAGAAAATGAGGAATTGACAATATTACTGTAAAAAACATAATTTATAAAATCACAGAAAACATAATTATAAATATGAAAAATTGTAAAATATAAAAAGAACATTTAAATTTAAAAACCATTACACTTTTCCATATAATTATCTTCTGCATTTAACTTTTTGTAACAATTAAATAATACTTTTTGTTATTCGATTAAATAATAAAAAAAACGAATACTGCTTTGAAATCCATTTAATTAGGTGTATCTACATGTTATTTCAAGTTTTCAATATTATTTTATTTTATTAAACAAGTAATTTTAAAGTGTTAATGCTGTTAAACTTGCATTGAATGCCATGCTTTATAGAGTAATTGTCGGCGCATTAGATAGTCATGCCATCTGGCGGTGTCATCAGTCATGATGACGCGAAATCAGCGGCACTTGACACTAGCAGCTAATTCTCGAATTTCTCCGACCAATCAGAAACAAACGTACGTGTTGCGCCCTCTTTTGTCGGTCTTTGAAGAGGCCTAATATCTCCAAGGCCATGACGTAAGATGAGCAGCGATTCAAAGCGTATTTTCTGATGACCTGAGTGAAATGTTTAAACTATAAGGATATAGGGATGCAACATCGAATCAAAACATCGATGTTTTTCTGTAGTAGTATTTTCAGTAGAATATTCAATTGCAAAAACAGCGTTAAATGAATATAGTTTCAATTGCAACACAAAACAAAATACAGGGTGAACATAAAGTCGCAGCCCATTTTCCAGATAAACTTTATTCATGAGGTTTATATTACAATAATAATATACAGCATATTAGTACTTTTCAACGTGATGTCCATCAAGTTCAAAACACGTTTCCGAACGGGTCAGTGTAGCTCGAAACACCTTTTCCAACATCGCCACGGTGATCTGTTGGCATGCGTGGCTGATGCGTTTTCTCAGCACTTTCAAATTTGCAACCTTCGTCTTGTAGACTTATTCCTTGATGAACCCCCAAGCGAAAAAATCCAATGGGGTAAGGTCGGGGACCATCTGTCTGGATAGACGGCCAAAGACGTGTGGATCCTCTTCCTATCTATCTGTCTGGATAGACGTCGTTGAGGTAAGCTCGAACGTGTTTTGAACTTGATGGGCATCACGTTGAAAAGTGTTAATATGGTGTATATTATTATTGTAATATAAACCTCATGAATAAAGTTTATCTGCAAAATGGGCTGCGACATCATCCGCGTAGTGCGTCCCACGGATTGCGTTCTTCATTGTGCCAAACAGATGAAAATCCGTCGATCTGCTCCAATGAGAGTGTTCGCATGTTCCGACATTGCAGGAGTCAGAGCTGTGCACGGCCGGACAGCTCGCGGGAGATCAGACAGTTTTGCTGAACTTGCGGCGATGATGACACACGCTTTGCCCAACGACTCACCGTGCTTTTGTGCACTGCCAGATCACCGTAGACATTCTGCAAGCGCCTATGAATATCTGAGATGCCCTGGTTTTCCGCCAAAAAAAACTCAATCACTGCCCGTTGTTTGGAACGCACCTCCACTGTAGACGTCACTTTAACAGCTTACTATAGCGCTGTCACATATCGGACGTCAATGAAACTTTACGAGACGAAGCGGAAATGTTTGAAAATGTTCCACAAGAAATGTCCAGTTTTTTCAACCAAAATTGGCCGAGAAAAAAAATGTGTTGCATTACTTATTGAACTCCCCTCGTAGATAACATTTTTATCATCTTTTTTGCATATCCCTATACAAGTGATATAAAACTTATTTATTTTGATATTTAAAATTATACAGATGTTCAGTAGTAAAAAAAAAGTTATTATTACAGGAGAAGAAATACATAAATTTAGAATTAAACTCAGGTAAACCAAAACATGATGACAGAGGTGATGAATGATGAGGTTGAGGTCAGAAATGGTAAACTATAAGAAAATTATAAGTGACTGAATTGAACAAACTTCTTCAATGAATATATAAATGACTTAATCAATATCCTTAAAACAACGTACTGAATCAATCGAAAGTTTCCAGCTACTTATACATGTATATTCTTTTAAACATTATCACCGACGTGTGACTGCTCACTGCTGCCAAATAAATGTCATATTTAAAATTGCTTAAAAATCTCGGTTTTTGGAAATTAAATTCAAATGAAAGATCTTAAAATGTTTTCAACAAATTTAAATTAATCTGCATTAAAATTAATATAAAATGAAAGTCATTTACTTAACTAAATAAGAAAATGATATTGTTTTTAAATGATTAGATAAATGTTCTAGTCAACGGTTTCATTTATATTAATTATAATTATATCTAACATTACATAAATTGTCTAATTTTATGGATAATATGAATTTATGGAACAACTTATTATGCAAAAATTATTAACTCTGACAGGTCAAAATATGAAAAATTGATTAATAATTTTTTTTTTTTCCCTCCTATTTAAAATAACGGAAAGTTTAACTTGCTTAAAAATCATCGAATTTCAAGTAAAATCGTTATTAAAAAATAAACAGAACTTTTAATTATTTAGCGTTTCATTTAGACGTTTATTTAAAATAAAAACTAACACTATAAATTAAGTATATTTTATTATAAATGCTATATAAAATTTCAGCATTTATAAAATTTGTGCAACATTTGTAATAACTTTAACTTTATTGGATTTTCTTATAAATTTACACGACTTTATAACTAATGTTTTACTCACGTATTGGCTTTATACTTCATTATTATTATGAACATTGATTATATTTATTTATTATTAATATTTTGTTCGAAGCCATTATTATTACAGCAGTTTTATTAATTGTAATAAATTGTAATTTTTTCAAGTTTGTAGCACTAATTGTAAAATCTGCGATAAGATTACATGAAATAAACTAAAAAAAGAGCGACGCGAGCAGAGCAGAATGAGTAAAAATGCTTGGGGAGGGTGGGGGAGTGGAGGCATAGAAGCGCATCACGCATGTCATCTAGTATATTTAAAGGAACGAAATGTGGCGTTTCTTGAATTGCAAATTCTCGGCAGCCTTCATAATATTCGTCCTATCTCATACTAGCTGCTCGATGCGAAGATAAAAGTGCTTAACATGTAGCATTTCTCTACGATGCGAAGGGAGCTCGCCATGTTGGCTCTTCGACGTTTCTCTGAAATTGGAGTGGAAACTGAAACCTTTTTTTCCTTTTGACGCTTCTGATTCGTCGGAGGAATTCGAGAATTAGCCGCTTGTCACTTGACATACTATTTCTTCTAGCCACTGTAGTCCCGAGCGAGAGGGGCTCTTGGGAATTCGAAGACAATATTCCAATATAACGAGATCTCGTCCTCCCGAGATTATGTTAATTCTCAGGCTACATATATATCGGGCGGGGTCTCGCTGATCAGGCAGTGTTTTCGAAGTCAGCGACCAGAATAAGATGCCTGGGCCACTCCCTGCTCGAAAGATGATAAACTGCAGTGTTATGAATGTAGAGAATGATCTCCTGCAATTTCTTCAATACAAACTGGCTTGAAAGGGTTTTGAGACACAGTAATAATTTTTTAATAATTTTCTTTTATCCAGTGGCCGCAATTATAGAGTCCCAACAACGAGCATGGTTCGAAAGTAAAAATCATCCGATCCGAGCAGTGGCAGCAAAAAAAAGTAATTCAACGTGGTTCGATGTATCTTCTGGCCTTCCACAAAAACTTATCTATTTCCCTCACATGGTAACGACAATAGTTCTCATTATCGTGACATTCCTAAATTCGATTATTTTCAAGTTTTCTTGAATAAGATAAACGTTATTCCAAACCGTTTAACACTTAGCAATTGTGATAATTCGAGGGACTTCTCCCAGATGTTCCCGGAGACCCAGGTCCTATCAACTACATCGGCAGTCGCCGGAATTTATCTGTTGCGGCTAAATTCAAAGAAATATCAAACAAGATATTTCTATTCAAGCGCAGCATCCATGGCGTCATTCGCTCGTCTACAGAAAGAAGCAAATGAGAGGATGGAAGACCGATCAACGCACAGGAAGGAAACGTAAGGCCACGTGATAAAAAAAAGAGAAAAAAATTAGCTCTGATTGCGGCCGGTCTTCCAGGTTAGCCTTTTCCAATTGGCAGTGGCTACGTACAGTGCAACCTTGTACGCCTTCCGTTCAATACAAAGGAAGTGACAACAAATTCCGCCATCTACCAACAGATTCAGATTCAAAACTAACTCAAATATCGAATAAGAATAAGAATGGCGGAATAAGAATTTAAACAATTTTATCTTAGCTTCGAATAGCTAATATGGGATAGAATGAATATTGTTAATGACGCCGATCATCTTCAAGTCAAGAAAAGCTACATTTCCTTCATATTTACTAGGTCCTACGCGTAGATGGCCCTCCCCCCTTCAAGCATTCTCTTCTCCTGTTAACTCGAGTTAGCTGTGATCACTTCGCTATCTAAATTTTGACTTTATTGCAATTTATTTCATGTAATCAAGAATAGATGAAGGAAGTTCATCTGTTTCTGATGTAATTTTAGTGAAAATTATTCAGGGCCTCCATCAATGTTTTGAGCTTCTTATTAACATCATTGATTTTTTTTGATTTTTTTTATTCTAAGTAATTGATTTATAATTATTATAATTATTCATTTGATAAAAAGGTAATAGATTCATTATTATTATAAAAAAAATTCTTTCTTCTTTTTATTATAAATATTCATTTATTGAATAACAGTTGTTTTTATTTCCACTCATTTTATTAATAATGTCATTTTAAGTTAAAATTAAGAATTTTACTATTTCTTCATATAAAATTTAAAAAAATAAAATAATTTAATTTTTTTATAATTATTATTTAGTTTGATACTTCTAAATATAAATGCCAAATAAATTATTATAGTAAAAATAAAACTAAAATAAATTATAACAAAATCCACTTAATATTCACTAGACGTCTTTGGATTTCCAACAAATAAATTTTAGGATGCAATACTTTGTTCTTGTGCGTATTAATATGGGATATCCACAATAGATGAAATGCAGGATGTCCACTAGTGGAAACAAGGAAATTAATAGAATAGCTGGTTTTTCAACAGTTTTTAATGTCCAAAGACAGCTTCTGTAGCAGTGGCGCCGACTTCAGGAAAAAAATGGGGGGGGGGGGGGCTACTTCTGTATACCCATCCAAAAGATTGCCCAAAATAAGAAAGATACTATGAGAAATTTGAAAAAATATAGCGCATAGAAAAAACATTGAGGAAGCATGCCCCTCCTAGCAAAATTTGGGGAGGGGGAGGGCAGAAAGTGTCATGCTCCCGCCAGATTCGGCGCCTACGTTCAGTAGTAAGATGGAAGTCACTTTTATGGCGCAGTAAAAGAAATTTAAAATTTATAAAACAAACAAATATAATTGACAGAATGTTTTCGAGAGTTATCTTCTCTCATCCCCAGTTATAGAAATTTAATAAGTTTCTTTGAATTAATCATTGTTAAATGTTTATAATCAAATCTTTTCTAACAAAAGAACCGCGCCCTAAAATTCATTTGTTGAAAATCCAAAGACGTCCATTGAATATTAAGTGGATTTTGTAATAACTTATTTTATTTTTACTATAATAATTTATTTGACATTTATATTTGGAAGTATCAAATTAAATTATTATAAAAAAAAATGTTAAAATTATGAAGAAATTTATATGAAGAAATTGTAAAATTCTTAATTTTAACTATAAAGTGACATGTAAAAACAACTATTATTCAATAAAAGAATATTTATAATAAAAATAAGAATTTTTTATAATAATAATAATGAATCTATTACCTTTTGATTAAATGAATAGTTATAATAATTATAAATCCATTATTTAGAATAAAAAAATAAATAAAAACGTTAAGGATGTTATACGCAGCTCAAAACATTAAGTGGGGCCCTGAATAATTTTCACAAAAATTACATCAGAAACAGATGAACCTCCTTCATCTATTACATGAAATAAATTGCAATAAGAGTCAAAATGTAGATAGCGAAGCGATCAGAGATAACTTGAGTTAACAGGAGAAGAGAATGCTTCTACACGCGGTGACCGATATACAGATCTAGTAAATTTGAAGGAAATGTAGCATTTCTTGACCTGCAGATGATTGGTGTCATTAACAATATTCATTCTATCTAATATAAACTGGTCGAAGCTAAGATAAAATTGTTTAAAACGTTGTATTTCTCCACTATGCGATGTGAATCCGCCTTGTTGCTTGTTTCGATAGTTTGGCATCTGATTCTGTTGGTAGATGGTGGTATTTGTTGTCATTTCCTTTGTATTGAACGGAAGGCGTACAATCGTGTACAAGGTTGCACTGTACGTAGCCACTGCGCTTCCAAACTACTTCCAATTCACCCAAGGACTGCCAATCGGTTTCAACGGTCGGGTTGAACATTGCAACCACAGCAAATAGAGATAATTTACTATTTTAAAAATCGCCAAGAGTGTTCATCCGAACCGGGACAAATGTGAGTGTATTATTGCTACGGTTCCCAACTGGATTAGGGAACTGCCTTAAATCATTTGAGTATACTTTTAATCTCAGTGCAACGTATTTTAAGCCACCACCTGTAATATTTGTGCATAGTGAAATTAATGAGAGCAGCGGATTTACTGGCATCTTTCCGTTGGGAATGCGTGCGTATTTAACTGACAGCCTAGGTTTTATAGCGGTGGAATAATATTGCAAATTGATTGCACAGGCTATCCAATTAATATTTATCGAGGAGTACTGTTTCCTATATCACTTATTTTTCTCTTAGGATTTCTTTTTAAGACGCCGTTCCAGCAGTTGAATAAGTGCGCAGAGGAGTTCGCCGACCTTACCTACTCATCAATGTGAGATTCCCGAAGTGGTTGCCAGAGGAAATCATCATACTTTAGGTGAATATGAACAATGGTTTGATTTATCTATTCCAAGTGAAATTCCAAGAACTGTATTTTTCATTCAAGCTAACTTAACTTTTGTTTCTTGTTAAAGGTTAACCAATATTTTATTTTAGTACTCCCATCATCTTCTGTCACGTGAGATGTTTTTTTTTTATCCCATGGGTAATTAGAGTTTTCTTTGCAGAAGGATTGGAATTCTTGATATATAGAGATCCCTTTCACAGTTTTGACAATAAGTTTTAGACAATAACTTAGAAAGCAGAGTGAACGTTGGTAGAAAAGGAGGGAGGAGACGATTATAACTAGCAAAAACATATTTATTACAATTCCTGAATGGATATTGAATTATTTTAAATTATAAAAAATTCACTTGTAATTATACAACTTGATTAATCAGAAAAGAGGATTTCTTCGTTTAATATCGTTTGAGAGCACTGGAAAATGGCGATCACTATAGGTTTGTCGACGGAATGGAGGAGGCTAATAGAGCAAGATACCAAAAGAAATGAAATTAGCATCGGTCATGTAATATTCACTACGTACACCATTAAAGTCAAATTAGTTATAAGTTAATTCGCGCGCCGTGGAGTCTAATGCCAAGCGCGGCATACAGAATGAGTACTCGCCCGTAATACCGGCCTTATTCTTAGGTTCGTTGCCTCGACAAAAACACTGCTGAATGTCTTCATTTGCGTCGACGTTACTGCTGGCCGATGCCTGGTGCGCAACGTATGTTGAGAAATCGATAAGGAGAGTTTTCAGAAAGTCTTTCACGGGTTATCATTTTATTTGGTTGGTTGACACCACGTATTTCTAACGCCTTTTCCGCACCCGTAGGAAGCAAAGGTGTAGATTTAAAATGTGAATTGCTGAACATCAAAGTGCTGAGATGAGGGTCAGTATAGTTTGTCCAAATGGAGACAGCTTTAAACAAAAGTTCGTCATTTAAATTTAATCCTCGAAATACTTTGCCGGGCTTTCTTTGGGCTGAACGTACAATTACTTCTACTATGCGAGAGTGCATCGGACGCTGATCAAATTAACGTTTTCGTATCACACGACTTTCGAACGATTGGCGATGGCTTCTGCTTCTTTCCGCAATCCCATTGCCCTTAGAGATCAGTATCTTTTGTAGCACGTCTTTGACTGGCCTTCCTACTTCTCCAATTAATAGCAGACGATCTTTAAATTTTGCCTTTCCACCGGCTGAGAAGACGCTGGTCTCTTTCATTTCCCTTCGGTTAGCTGCTATCGAATTCCCACTTGCCTTCGTATTTACCTGCTTCTGCCGCTCGTTCGTTAGTCATGCAATTTTCCTCGGCAAATTGAGGCCGCCAACGTTTCACCTCACTTCAGGAGAAGCAATTTCTCTGCCGAGGGGGCGAACGGCGCGATTGTTGGGTTTGTGCCATGTCAACAGATCCACGTGCTTTTGTGACCAGATTTTTTTTTCCTTAATTAGCGACGAAACTCTTCATAGAAGGTCACAATCTTCTATGCGAATCATCCTTGTTAAGGGCGGTTCACATTCAGCGATTTCGCCGTATCTGGCGCACTGGACGTGATTTTGGTTGCCGGAGCCGTTTCACATTCAGCGAATTCGCTGCGGAAAGCGGGTTAGAGCCAGAGACAAATGAAGAAAGAGACTGGCAGTGACCTCCCCTCTAGTGGTGCCTTCGCGCCGCCATTATGGGATTGGCAAGAAACGCTGATCGCCGGAGGCAATGCATGTGAATCAATCGCAAACAATTATTTTTTATAATATCTACCTAAGATATCTGGATGAATTTATTATGGGACTACCAGAAAGACTTGCTCTATTAAACAAAAAATAATCATTCAAATCGGCCCATCCGATAAAAAGTTATTTGGGGATAGATAAAGTTATTCTTAAACAAAAATTCTAAAAAAAAGTTTAAATGGAAAAGGAGGAAGAGTTATATTAAACAATTAACTAGTAAAATTCTCCTTTATAAATTATAATTTGAAAGTTAATAAAATAAAATATACAGTTCACTAATTATAATCCAAATTATTGTTGATTTATACGAGATGTACAAATTATAATCCCCCCTTCTAATAACTAACTGGACCACATTCTCATACATATTGGACAAATCGTTTTTTTAAAACGATACAATACTTCAGTTCACAAGTAATTATATTATTAGTTAATTGCTTATTACAATATTTGGATTAATAACTTGATTATTTTATTGAACTGAGAATTATTTCTTCCTTTTTGTTTTTTGTTTAAAAAAAAACAATTTAAGTACCTTTTCAAAAGTATTTTAGGTTATCAGATTTTCTTTTATTTTAAAATTTCAAAATATTTTAAAATCAATTAGCTAATTTTTGATAAATTATGTTAGGTTTGTTTATCGATAGCAATTAAACTTTTAAATATCCTTCTAGTTTAAATGTCCTGCCTTTACAAATATTCCATTATCATCAGATCAACAAAAATTAAAATTGCATTTTTTTATTATCTTATATCAATTTTGTGACACAGCTTTTAAAATTTTTTATAGTATAAACATCTGACATTTCAATAATTTTTATTCTGATGAATACATTAAAAATAAAACAAATAATGTCACTGAAGAAATAAGCACCAAGCTCTTACACCCGTGTATAATAATTATTTCAAAGCTAAACGAAAAATTAGAAAGTGAAACATTTGCACTGTAGATTTCCAAAGGATGACATTCTTCGTAAAAAGTGGATACACCTTTTATTACTGCAACAAAATGATACAGCATTTTTCATTAAACTGATTACATTAAATTAATGACAAATTGACTGACATTAAATTGATTGGCATTAAATTTACCAGGTTAAAATTGAGTGCAGGGCACAAAACATTAATTCATGTATAACTCTGATGAATATAATTTTGAATCCATAACAGGTATGCATCTCAATATTATCCAATCCCTGATATTAAAATCTTGTGATTCGGCAGGATTTGTTTCTAGGTATGTAATTCAATCTATAATCTGCATTCAATGTAAAGAAGCGCTGAAAGAGCAATATCAGAGCTGCCACAGCCTTAATTTCATTGAGAAAAAAAATAAAGAGGTCTTATCACACCATCGATAGATGTAGTAAACCTGTACAAAATTTCAGAAAAAATCATTAGGAGTGAATTTTATAATCTAGGAGAGCAAACAGCAATTAAATTGAATACGCCTATCAAAATTCTAACAAAAACAAAATTAATATTTTCACTAATTTAATTCACCATTCATTTGAGTCCTTCTAACGATCATATGCTTATTCGATATCACCAGGAAACCAAGCGGCTGATAGAAAAAATAAGTGGAGAAAATATACATAGTGTCTTATCACGAATTATTATATTTAAAAATCAATAAAGAATAAATCAAATTAAATTTTTTGTGTAACTAAAGCTACTTTCGAAACTCCACTGGTAATGATGTATGAAGAAGCTTCAAATTTACTTTTTATTTAGCAATACAAATGAAAATCTTTACTAGGTATTAAAAACTGATTAAGTTACAAGAATCAACTTTTTTAATAATAAAAATCAGTTAAGATTGAAAAAAAAGTTCATCCTTCCTCTAGTTTCATTTACTTTCACCATGGATGAAGAAATAACTTTGCTTCTTCATTTTTCTTCATCTATGCTTTCACTTGTCTAAGCCTCCATTATAACGATAGGAGTTGTACGTGCTCTTTTAAAAATTTGTAAGGCATTGAATCAGCTATTGAAAGTCATTAAAAGAATAAGTTATCGTTAGTTAATGCAATAAAGTTATTTTAAAAAAAATCCAGAAACAGGTTATGCTTACTGATACCTCCTGAAATCATCTACAAAAACAGCTGAAATTACATTGAAAACATACGCCGCCTTAGGTTTTTGCCACTCGCGATATGGCGATTGCTGCACTTCCGGTGGCACCAGTAGCGCTCAGCGAAATGAATAGGGCACTGCCAGTCTCTTACTTTCATTTGTCTCTGTTTAGAGCCGACAACGGCGCGGGTTTTCGAATTCCAACCGTGTTGGAATTTTCAGAAGTCGCTCCTAATGCGCAGCCAATCAGCTACGAATCAGCATTTATCCAATCCCAGAATCCTTAGTAACTGTTTCTAACCCAATTCTGCCAGTCAAGTCGGCCATATTGAAATTCGCCGATAGCGTGTTTTCTGTGCACTTGTGTCTCGTTTTCTGTCATTTTTGCTAATAAAAAATATATACCTGTACACGATGCCAAGAAAGCCATGTTATCATGATATATATACACAATGTCTAAAAAGCAACAGAGACTGGATGAAAGGACGACTCATCAAACATCCAATCAGAGCGGAATTCGCCTAGCTGGGAGGATGCAGGCTAAAAGCAGAGAAGGAAGTTCACCTAGCTCCCCGCTTCGTTCTTACTGATTGTGAAACGGCTCAGGATTTTAACACGCGCGACTTTGTGACGCCTAGAAAACACCTGGATTCGGGAAAACGCTTCACTCCGTAAAGTCGCTGAATGTGAACCACCCTTTAGAAGAACTAGTCTAAGTCTTTTCAGTCTTCCGAACTTTTTCCAAGAGTGTTTTGAGAATTCTCTTTGAAGCCATCGTTAAACTTATTTATTATGTCTATTATTCTGTGAAGCTTACTGCTTATACTGGCGAGATAACCAGCTATATACCTAAGTATGTCAGTTTTTCGTTCCACCTCCTAATTATTAAAAATGAACTTTTAATAATTAGTCACCTCTGTCTCCTCTTTTACGATTTTCCACGTGGCATCAATGTTACACCATTCATATTCTGTTATAATTGCACTTATTTTGTAGTGAATTTTCTTCTCTTCGTTTGCAATGATTTAGCTCTTTGTTTTAATTAAATCGAGCTATTTTGTGTTAGCTAAATAAAAGAAGACACGAGTGCAAGGGCAGCGGCGTAAGAAATAAACGACGTGGAATTCCCATAGACTTTCACTGAACGCACGCAAAATGGTTAAAGGAAGGTGAGCCAGCCTCGAAGACAAACCAAAATCCGGATGGCCATCTGTTATCGAAGATGAAGCCTTGCATGAACTGGTCGAACAGCAGCAAAATACTAGCATCCGCAGATTAATCGGCTCTTCGACCAACTCGGACTTGTGAACAGGCTTCTACCGAGAATTCCCCAGGAATTGACTTCTGCCCATACATAACGATCAGGTTATCTTTCACACGGCTATCAAGCGCAGGCGGTTCGAACGCGTCCATATCGTGTGGAATTTCGAGAATATGTTACAGTTTGAGCTTGTTTCAGATGGAGATGCTATGAAGGTGACCTCTATGCCCAACAACTGCAGCGAGTTCATAACGTCCTCAAATAAATTTTCGTTGTGAATTTGTGGTTTCCTTAAACTTTATTGACATTATTGCCAAGTTGTCCACAATTTGAGGCTTCTCTCGTTATGACGATTCCTTACTCAAATGCGTATCCGGTATTTCACTTCTCTTTTGTCTTTTTTGAATTAGCGGTTCTAACTTTCTTTATTGTACCATCAAATACCCCATTGGTCCACTTACTGCGCGAAGTACGGTTCAACAATATGGACGAAGTCAAGACTACCCTCAAAACCTCGGTATTGATATCAACGCAAAATCGAGTTTTTGGCGCAAAAATGGTTACCATGCATGGAATTTACTTCGATGAATAAACTGCGTTTTGTTTATCATTTGTTTGGACTTTTCAGTCAAAAGAATGAGAGAGGAACTTATATGTTCAAGCTGTTTAAGTTAATCCTGTAAACAAAAAGTACCTAACACAACGTTAATTTCACTTGACCAAACATTTTTCCATGGAATATTTTCTCCCTACCTTGTTCAAGTCTCTCACTTCTTTGTCCTTGGTCCTTCTTATTCACACGAATTATCCAAAACACATTAGCAATTGTTTATATGATTTATAGTAATATTTTTTTCAACAAACTTTCTTTTATATATTTCACCCAAATTTAAAAACCATAAATGGTGCAGTAAAAATGGCAAACCCCTATGTAATAAACGTTATATTCTTTGACTTTACTTTAAATCGCAATTATTATAAATTCAAAACTATCTTTTTCAAGCGTGTGGAAAAGATTTGTTGTTCTGTTTATTGACTTTTGTGGTGAATCTAAAGAGGCGAGATGTTTTTATCTCTGACTCTACAGGAGGAGACATTGAATCTCGGAAGACATTTGTTACTTGTCGGTTTGAATCGAATTGAATTGCCAGGGGGAGGGGAGAAATTGAAGTGGAAGAGCGAGCAAAATGAAGGAAGCAGTTGGAACTGAGCATTTCTTAATTTGAAGTGAAGCTTCAGTCTTGAGGAAATATCTCCCGGGTATTTCTTCAGTCCTTTCAGCGATTCTTTATAGGAATCTAGATTGAAGAATGGAAAGGGCGTGAAAGAAGTTTATGGAAAGATTTGTAAGAGTGTTCTTTTATGAAAGTAATTTTGGAAATGGTATGTTGCGAAAGATTAAGTAGAGCAGAAATCTTCAAATTTTCTTGGAGCGCAAGCATTCGAGATTTTTAGAGGTGCCTTACGGATCTCAGAGGGGAAAATATATATAAAATTAAATAGTAAGTCCAGATGATAAACTTGAGAATAAAATGAAACTCTTTTTCCACAACGAAACAGGAAATGAACAAAAAGAAAAAGACCGAAAATAAAATGAAAAAATACAACCTGAGTCTGTAAGCGCTTTTCGAAAGCTTTGCTTTCATCATTCAGCAGCCAAGGAGCACCTCGAGAGAACTTGAGAGAACTGACTTGGAATAGAACATGCTGAGTATTTATAACGGACAGAAGCCAATCAAGACAAAAAGATCCAACTGAATTTTATAGATTGGGTAAGTGCGTCGCCCATTTGATCAATGGTGATTCGCTAATAGGACCCCTATCTAAGTTGAGTAATAATTTTTCATCTGTTTTTTGAATGGCTAAGCTTTCGAAGGCGTCCAGAAGGTGTTTCTTGTTTATTGACTCAATAAGTTTTACATTGCTTAATAAAAATTCATGCCCGGTATCTAGCGAGTGTTTGGCTATGGATGACTGATTCCCTCTACCATATCTTGTGTGTCTCATGTGTTCTTCAAATCTTGTTTCAATATTTCGGCAAGTTTGTCCTTTATATCTCATGGGGCATTGGGAACATCTAGCTTCATATATTCCTGATTTCTGTAGTGGTGGAATCGGGTCTTTTGGATTGGGTAATAAATGCCTGGTCTGGTTGGGATTGCTAAAAGATAACGAAATATTAAAAGATTTAAAGACAGAATTGAGACCTTTGATTAATGATTTATTGTAAGGTAAGGATATGACTCTCCCTCTATTTTTAGTCCGGTTGAGGGTAGTGATATCGTCCATGAACTTTTTTAACCTCCTCTTCCTTACCAAATCGGTGATGGTACGTGTGCTATAGCCATTTTTAACTGCAATATTCTGAATCAAGGAAATTTCTTTTTTGAATGAGGATTGACCAAGTGGGAGATTAATAGCTCTGTCAATCATCGAAATGAAAGTAGATATTTTTTGATTCCAAGGGTGGTTGGAATCGCTTGGTATGTAATTCAATCCGTTCGTAGGCTTTCGGTATACCTCAAATGATAATGAATCATGGTTTCTGATGACTAAGATGTCGAGAAACGGCAACCTTTGATTGTTTTCTAACTCAAAAGTGAATTGAACGGACGGAAAAAAGCTATTAATATGTTGGACAAAAGTGTTGACATCGCAAGCATTGGTGTCAAAAATTGTGAAGACATCGTCCACGTATCTGAACCAACAATCGGGAAAGTAAAAACCGGAATTCTTCAGGATATCCTCGAAACTTTTCAGAAATATTTCAGCCAAAATAGGGCTAAGGCAAGAGCCCATCGGTGTACCGCCCACCAAGCGCTTACAGACTCAGGTTGTATTTTTTCATTTTATTTTCGGTCTTTTTCTTTTTGTTCATTTCCTGTTTCGTTGTGGAAAAAGAGTTTCATTTTATTCTCAAGTTTATCATCTGCATTATCCACATAAGATTTCTAGACAATTTAGTAAGTCCAGCGTTATCGTGCTAACATTAAAATTTGAAATTCTAAGAATAATATAGACACCCATACAAAGAATGGCTACACCCAAATGCGAATAGGAATGTAGTTCTTTCTTGAGCTTTCATCGCGTCATCGAATTGCTTCGTTCACACCTTTAATGGAATTTTCCCCAAGACTTCGCCATCGATCAGTTCGTTGCTAATGCCTCTTATCTGTAAATTAATTACTTTCCCATTACAACATGAAACTTCATCTCTCGTTGGTTTTGTCGCCTCTCAGAATGCCGATAACACAAAAACAGCCCATAGTAATAAACTTTATAAGCGATTTGTTCAGGCTGACGTTCGATGTCAAATGCGACTTCACTCGCTGATTAAATTCCAAGAAACTGTGTTTATCATCAGCTTTATTGTAATCTTTTTGTTAAATACATGTTTCTATTTTATAGTTTAAGGGAAAAGGAAGAAAGAGAGAGGTACAGGGTTCACACACTTTGCTCAATTTCAAATTCCAGTCTTTTTCCAGGCCTTTCCAGAAATGCTTATAACATTTCCAGACAAAGAATTATGACTGTATACATGCAGGAATCTAGCTTGAAATTGGTGAGTGCTGGTTAATTTTTTAGAGAAACGGGCATTTATATATTACAAAAAGAGTTGTAATCAGCTGCCGTTGCAACGTTTGGAATACTATTGATCTAATGAAAATAATGAAAACACTTTTCCAACATTAATAGTTCTATGTTGAAAAAGTATTTGATTGCATTAAAACTTCAATGTAGAAAAGTGTTTTCAAATAATTTTTATTGATTTTTGCATCCACAGTTTCGCGACCTATTTACTCTATGTAGCAGTGGTCTATTTTAAATCTTATTAATACGTACCTTATAAGCTACACCGTATAATTGCAAATTCGATATTTAACTTACAATCTGAGTGGTGGTCGCAGAAACGATAATTTTTATAAATTTATATAAATTTTTATAGTGCTGGTTACGCAGACCAGTGCAGAACGATTTCTGATATCCCCCCAAAATAGCCACAGTAGACCATGATATTTCAAGACGAAGTTCAGTAGGGTTTCTCGCAAGGTTGGACCTGGTCCAGGAAGAGATTAAAGCCTTACGAAACCAAAGGTGGATGAAAAACTGAAGTCTTTATCAGTCCAGGAGAACTCGCTCTGGGACTGTGAGCGTATTAAGGAAACAGGCCCATCAACTTGCCGCCACTGCTTACTATAGATGGCAGTACTGTCACTAGTGATCGAGAAAAGCTCAACTGATTGCCGACTCCCTGGAAAAACAATTTACCACGCCCGGATAGTCTCTCAAATACTCGACTTGTCAACGATGGTTGTATCGCTTATGGGCTCACTCATCGTGTTCCTACCCGTGTTCATCGTATTAGTATTCATGAAATTTCCCATGTCATCAAGCGTCTTAAAACCAGAAAGACAGCAGATATACAGTGCTGGCCAAAAATGTTTTGTAACACTTGAAACTAGCTAAATCTAAAAGGTACACACCTGAAACTATATGTGTATATTCACTGACCTAAAAGGTGTTGTTTCTGATAGAAATTACGAAATCACACGAGGAATTGCTTTGTTAAACGTTTATTTCTTGAAATGGTGGTAGACAAAACTTTTTGTACCACTTTGAATTTCTACAAAACAAATGAAATAAAGCACATACAGCAGAACAAAATCACTGGATTTGACCACCTTTCTTCTCGATTACGTTGAGAAGTCGTCCAGAAATCGACTTGAATAAATCTTTAATGATTGTGTTGGAAAAACGCCTGCTAGTGTCCATGATGGCATTAATCAACTCGTCACGATTGTCATATCTTCTTGATAAATAGCAAGTTCCAGCAGATGCCAGACGTTTTCAATAATGTTCAAATCAGGGCTTCTGGCTGGCCACTCTAAAACACGGATGTTATTACGTTCAAAATAATTCTTCACAATATTGGCGGTGTGGATTGTGGCGTTGTCTTGTTGCCAAACCCACTGTTTTCGAGGAAATTCTTTCTTGATCCACGGGAAAAAGACTGTTTGAAGATCATTAAGATAATCCTCTTTCTTATACTTTCCATTAACAACTGGTATCTTAACATTTCCATGAGATGTTATGGCTCCAAGGACCATGACGCCTCCTCCACCCATTTGGCGCTTCTTACGTGATGGACCCACCACTTCACCATTCACCCTTTCCATGTAGTAGCTCAAATTGTCAGGGCCATCCAGACAAAATCGTTTTTTATCTGAAATTATGACCAGGGAAAAATCTGTACGGGCGGTCACGTGACGCCTGGCAAAGTTAAGTCTCTCCTCCTTATGTTTTGCACTCAGTGGCATTTGTTTTTCAATGTGTCAATATTTTCGTATTGTCCTTCTCGATGCATTTACGCCTGTTATTTTCTTCAAAATTCGACTGTTAACTACCTCACCACGGGCGATGTTTACTTAGGCAATTCGTTTTACTCGATTTTTATCACGATTACTAAGGGCAGCTGGCCTGCCAACCTTTCTGCCTGTCTTCTGACTCCGATTTTTGATGATATTTATCACAGTTGTTTTGTGCAAACCAGTTAACGTTACAACTTTGTGCAAACTTTTGTGTTCCTTATACAACCTTCGAATTTCTTCCCTTTTTTCCTCTTAATACATGTCTAATCTATTCGTTAGCTTGAAATCAATATTAGCCTGTATAATACTGTATATACATTAAATATGAGCGTTTATACCTGATGAAATTCCCGAAACACCCAGTGGTACACACTTTTGACCACACGATTCCTAAGGATTCAACCATGTACTATTAGGGAAGGTTGAGAAGCGCTACTTCCTTATATATTCGTATCTTAATTTGCATATAATGTCTATTTTAACATTTCGTTTAACTATATTTTATTTAGTTTTAGAGAATCAAGTGGTACAAAACATTTTGGCCAGCAGTGTAGTTTCCATCAAAAAAGTGCTCTCAAGAATTTGCCTCCTAATGTTGTCTCGACTATTACCAGGTTATGAATGACTGCTGGAAACATAGTTACTTCCCTGACAAGTGGAAGGAGTCCGTCATCGTTACCATACCCTGGTCTAAACCCTGCGCTCGCTGTCAGCTACAGGTCCATAAGCTATCAAACGTCTAAACCCTGTGCTGTCAAAAGTCTTTGAACGCGTTATTCTAAGAAGGTTTAACGCTTTCTGTGTGGCCAACAATCTTGTTCGTGGGGAGCAGTTCGGTTTTCGCCAACTTCAGATCTGGAGGCTTGTTGCTGATCTAAATACTCCTCTTGAATGTGCTAAGGATGGTCCTGTCTTTTTGGATGTTTGAAAAGCTTTTGATCAGATTTGGCATAACGGCTTCATATACAAGCTGATTACTTTTGGTTTTCCTGACGATCTGATTGCTTTGATTAGTTCCTTTCTGACAAGCATGATATTTCGTGTCAAGGTTAGCTGCTCATATTTTAGACGTCAATGCTTGTGTTTCCTAAGGTTCTATCTTGGGCCCTGCATTGTTCAACTTCTTCATCCACGACTTCCCAGCTTTTACTAAGCGCAAGCTATATCTGACGACGCTTCCATCATGACTAGTGCCAAGAATCCCACTCACGTCATATCTCGGTTACAAAATGCTTTACAACAGTGCGAGAAATTGTGTGCTAAGTGGTGGATAAATCTAAACGTTGCTAAATGCTTCGAAACGTCCACCACCAAAGAGCTTCGAAAATCCCCGAAGTCTCTCTTCCTTTCTGGTAAAGAGCTCCAAGGGATGAAAAATTACAAATAGATGATAAATGCCAATCTAAATTGGGATGATCACGTTTCATATGCTATCAATAAGGCTAAGAAGGCAAAGTTCGGTATAGTTACTCTTCTGGGGTGAAATAGCGTGCTTGGAGTAGATAGCAAACTTTTATTAAAAATGGTACTCTGAACCATTCTTTTCTATGATTTACCTGCCTGGGTTACAATATGAAATCTAGATGGAATTTCCTTCAAACCTGCCAAAACGTTACCCGGAGGACCATTGCCCAACTTGAAAGAGAGTTGCAACTAATGCTTCCATTGCTAATGATTTCGGTATACCTCCCATTGGAAAACACGTCCAAGAGTCACTGCAGAAGCTGCTTCCGAAGATTAAGGACCATCACAAACCTCTGGTTGCAGATATTCCGCTGTAGTGGTTGGTAGATGAATTAATTATTCTATAATTCAACACAGTACTAACAAACGACAACCGGAATTGCAAGGGAGGGAGGGGTGCAGATTAAAAATTGCCTCCTACCTTTAACCAAAATAATAAATAATAAAAATGAAAAATGTGGATAATTTTAATGCAAAACTTAAAACAAATAAAAAACTCTTTCACCACAACGATTATAGATTGAAAATATACAACCTGATACTGGAAGTACTTTTCGGGAGCATTTGCTTCCATCATTCAGCAGCTCAGGAGCACCTCAAGGAAATTGAGAGTACTGCCTTTGTCTAACAATCGAACAGTGAAATGTACATTTCTTCGGGTGGGACGAAAGCAGTGCTTTCACGAAGCTCACCCTACCAGAATAAATTCCACATGAAATACATTGAAATAGGCAAGAAGCCTGACTAACCCCAGAGGTCTTCCACATTATGAAAAAATAATAAGATTGACGATTGTCAGAAGATTAGGAGAGGGGGCGGGGGATGGTATCACATCTTCCAATAACACTGGTCAACAGTGAAAATGTACTTTACTTAAAAATAGCCAAATCCGGACTAAAAAAGTGTCCTGAACACAAATATGATAACCAAATTTATTTTTTGGCTATAGTTTTTGAGGTACGACTGCTACGTGGTATGACTTATTCAACCTTTTATACAGGGTGTAAATTTTAAGTTGACAAAGCAGAATAACTCGAAAAATAAGCTTCACACGAAAAAATGCGTAGAATCCAAAGTTGATTATTTTCGAGGGGGCATCTGCTGGTGCTAAAATTAGCCCACCCCCCCCGGCCCCTGGGGGTGGGGCGGGGGGCAACTTTAAAATTTCAAATGGGAACCCCTATTTTTTATTGCAGATTCAGGTCCTACATAAAAAACTACGTACATTTTGTCTGAAACATTTTTTTTTATTTTTGGTAGATGGCGCTGTAATTCAAGAAAATCCATTTTCTCATTTTTGCGTGGAAATAACTAATTTATTATTCATTTCGATTCCTACATTGTTTTAACTACAATGTAATTTGAAGACATTTCGTCAACAAACAAATAACGTAAACATTGGCATTTTTTTCAGAATGTTTACATTTTAAATTCTGATCTTTAGAAGAAAAGATTGTAATTTTTCAACTGTTTTTGTGAGTGTACAACGCCGTATTGCTTTTGAATTTACATTATGAATTATCTTTCTGTGGAAGAAAAAATTGAGATGGTGTACATTTATGGAGAAAGTGGGAGAAATTTTGATAATGCAGTCGCGCTTTATGCTCAGCGTTTTCCTGGCCAAACGCGATCACGGTCTTCTTTTGTTCGAGTTATTAAACAATTTACTGCGGAAGGTAGTGTGAACCAGAAAAAAAGAACCCGTGCAGCTACTGTTTGTGGAGAAAACAATCAAGTGTCAGTCCTAGCTGCTGTGGCTCATAATCCACATGCGAGCACAAGAGAAATATCAAGGCAATCAGGAATTTCACATATGAGTGTTTGGAAAATGCTGAAGCTCCACAAATTTCATCCATATCATGTATCTATGCATCAGGAACTACATGGCAATGACCACCAAAACCGTCTAACGTTTTGTCACTGGGCACTTCAGCAGATGCAAACAAACCAACATTTTTTTGCACGAGTTCTTTTCTCCGATGAGTCAACATTCACAAACCACGGGGAAGTTAATCGACATAACATGCATTACTGGAGTGAACAGAACCCACACTGGATTCGAGAAGTCAACCATCAGCGACCTTGGTCAATTAATGTTTGGTGTGGGATAATTGGCGATAAACTTATCGGTCCATATTTTATAGACGGTAATTTGAATGGCAACAAATATCGTAACCTACTTGAAAATGAACTACCAGATCTACTTGAAGACCTGAGTATTGAACTTCGACAACACATGTGGTTTCAACATGATGGTTGTCCAGCGCATTATTCATTAGTAGCGCGCGAAGTACTACATCGACTTTACCATGGTCGCTGGATCGGCAGGGAAGGTCCTGTGAATTGGCCAGCCAGATCGCCTGACCTTACATCGCCAGATTTTTTCTTATGGGGTTACCTCAAAGATATCGTTTATAAGGAAACGCCAACCACTCGCGAAAACATGATTCAAAGAATAAGAGATGCTTGCGCTGCAATTACACCAGACATGTTATCAAGATGTGTTCAGGAATTTACAAAACGAGTCAATAAATGCATCGAAGTTGGAGGTCATCAATTTGAACATTTAATTTCATAAAACGGCGAGATGCAAGGGATTTAAGGACAACAAGCAGGCCGAAAGTGAGAGGCGAGGGGACTCACTGGAAATACAAGCACCCCGAAATTCATTTACTTGCAAGTATTTGCAAATAAGAAAAAATAAAACGAAAACAATCGGTCCTTTTAAGGACCACCAAATCTTAAACGGGAATAACTTCATCTTTACACAGTCTTTTACTTTTTTACTCTGTTAGTTAATGAGTTCACTCGTTAGTACGTAGGATGTTCGGTTAGTTAGTTAGCTAATCAGTTGATTTGTTTGATAATTATAAAGTTGTGTGGCCTCATGACCACGAAACAAAACAAAATTATCCTAATCCGCGGCAAAAAATAATAAAATAATAACTTTGCGGCAAAATTTACGAAGTAAATAAGTATTTTTTATTTCTCCGTAACCATTTCCACGCAAAAATGAGAAAATGGATTTTCTTGAATTACAGCGCCATCTACCAAAAATAAAAAAAAATGTTTCAGACAAAATGTACGTAGTTTTTTATGTAGGACCTGAATCTGCAATAAAAAATAGGGGTTCCCATTTGAAATTTTAAAGTTGCCCCCCGCCCCACCCCCAGGGGCCGGGGGGGGGTGGGCTAATTTTAGCACCAGCAGATGCCCCCTCGAAAATAATCAACTTTGGATTCTACGCATTTTTTCGTGTGAAGCTTATTTTTCGAGTTATTCTGCTTTGTCAACTTAAAATTTACACCCTGTATAATGCATATATAGAAAAATCAGTAATTATTATCACTTGCATAAATATTATATACTTGCAATGATCTAGTGTATTACAGCAATGTTGATGGCTTGATGAATGTTCTTGGAATAAAGCATGACTCAAAGGAATGGAGACTATTCATTGACTCTTCTAAGCTCAGCCTCAAAGCAGTTCTGCTACACAATGGAAACATTTTGCCATCAATTCCCATTGGCTATGCTGCACATATGTCAGAAACATATGAGAAAATGAAGCAGCTTTTACTTTGCATCCAGTACAACCAACATGGGTGGCAGATTTGTGTGGATCTGAAGGTCGTAGCCCTTTTGACTGGTATGCAGCTGGGCTTTACAAAATACAGCTGCTTCTTGTGTGAATGGGACAGCCGTGCAAGAGACCTGCATTACATTCAACGAGAATGGCCAAAGAGATCACAGTTTCAAGTTGGTCAGAAAAATGTGCTGCATCCCTCACTGGTTCAAACCAACAACATCATTCTTTCTGGGTAATGTCAGATCTGTCGATTACGTTCAGTATGTCTATCTCAGTATGTGTATATGCTATCTCAGTATCACAAACTTGGATGCAACAGGTCTGTGAAGATACATTTCCTCAGCTCTCATCTCGACTTCTTTCCCGAAAACTGTGATGCCGTCAGCGATGAGCACGGTGAACGGCTTCACCAGTCAATATCAACCATGGAGAAGCGGTATCAGGGCAAATGGTCAGCAAGTATGTTGGCAGACTACTGCTGGGCAATCAGTAGAGATGCTCCTGACCTTCAGTACAAGAGAAAGATGAAGAGACATCACCTGTAGGCAAGTATAATGCATGCTATGACATTCAAAAAGCGTGATTTTCGGTATATGACATTTTCTACATATTTGTAGCCAACTCAGAATTTTTGTTATGATATTCGTTTTCAGCAATACAGAATTAGTATAAAACGATCACTTTGGGTACATGATTTTCATAAAAATTGTTGTCCAGTGTAATCAGGGAAGGAAACGTTGCCAATGTCTTCGAAGTTGACATCAAGAGTATGCCTCGGTCTTCTATACTTTTGTATGCCACTTCATTTCCATCAGGTTGTTTAGTACTCCAGCCACCAGTTCATTGTCATGGCTCTTCATCGTCTGCACCATGTTCATCAGGAGTTCTTGGATACACTTACCAAGGTGAGTAATGTTCAGATCCGAGTGGATGTAATGATTTTTTACGGTCCTTTTTCCATGCTGGGCAATGGTCATCAGTGTAACATTCTGGAACGACTGGAGTTCACTCCATCTGCTTTTATATATAGTTGCCCACGCAGGCATGCCATAGCGGAGGATGGTCCGAAACTTCGTCTTGTACAGTAGTAACTTATTGTCGATGCTGAGGGAACTGTTCCGACCCAGGAGAGCTATGAGGCTGTACTTAGCCTTCTTTGTTTTGTTCAGAACGTAAGTCACGTAACAGTTCTAGGAGAGTCTTGAGTCGATTATAACGCCAAGGTACCTGTAATTATCGACCAATTCGAGTTCCTTAAAAACGTTAAGGTTCAGTTTCCAGCAAATAAACCAGTCTTCAAATTTCTTCAAGGCGTTCTGCAGACGAGTGATAACGTGAGATTGCTGGTGCGCCCAAGCCATGATGGCAGTATCATCAGCATAGAAATATAAATTACTTTTTTCTGGTTTTGGGAAATCATGTACAAAATAATTAAATATAACGGGCCCAAAGACAGAGCCTAGTGGGACACCAACCTTTACCTTGCGAGGAGTGGAGAAGTTTTTGCCAACTTTAACTTGATAGAACCTGTCGCTAAGAAAGGATTTCACCATCAAAATCAAATCAGGAGGAAACTCGTCTCTAATCCTCTTGTAGATTAGCCCTTCGTGCCACAACTGATCGAAAGCCTTACTGACATCAAGGGTCAGTGGGGTCATCAAGCCTTACTGACTTCGTGCCACAGTACCTTGAAAGGGTCAGTGGGGTGCTCATATCTTCAACAAGCCTCCATATCTGCATCTGACACGAATGGGCGGCACGAAAGCCGAACTGCTCTTTCCGAATTAGATCATTGGTGAGATAGGTTTGGATCGCTTTCTCCAAAACTTTGGACATCGACGGGAGTAGACTGATAGGTCGGTAGCTCGCAGGAATTGCAGGATTTTGCCCCTGCTTGGGGATATTTAACACAATAGATTGCTTCCAAGGAGTCGGGAAGTAAGAAAAATTCCAGCAATCGCTTATGATATTTGAGATGTCATTAATAATGATGTTCGGCAGATTCCTTAGGGCGTTATTGCTTGCCTTGTCTCTTCCCGGAGCCTTCCTCAGTTTGAGATTTCTGATGATGGCAGCTATCTCGCCAGTCTCGATGTTAATCTTCGATGTAAATTGCGGGATTTCATCAAGTTTGATAAGACCATCTTTCACACGCTGGGACATGAGTTGACCCTCGGGATTATTTTTATCAGGAGTAACAAACTGCATCTCTAGGGAATCTGCAATTATTTGCGCTTTAACCTGATTAGTTTGGACGTAATTACCTTGAGGGGTGCGAAGTGGAGGAAGCGTTTCATCCTTCTTCTTCTGTAGAGCTCTAACCATGCTCCGACAATCGACGACAATCGAACAGCGCAGGGAAAAACGAAACGAGCGGTCCGAAAGCAACGCTTTCACTGCCATACTCATCCAGGAAGTAACCAGGGGAAGTACACTGAACTAGGCAAGAATCCAGATGAGACCTAGTTAAGTCATCCAGTGGATAAGATTGGGTGCTTTCCTATAAGGACGAATAAGTTGATTGTTGATTGACGAGGGGCACGAGGAGCTATGAGATCCAGTAGTCGGGAAAGATGGCATTTTGGATGTCGTCAAAATTGATGTCCAGGACGTGTCGAGGCCTCCGATGCCTGAGGAAACTTCTAAACGTGAGTGGATGCTCCAGAATATCTGCAACCAGAGGATTGGGATGGTCCTTAGTCTTCGGAAGAAACTTCTTCAGTGACTCCTGTACATAGCTACCAATGGGCGGTATCTCAAAATCGTCGGAAATAGAAGTATTTGTTGCAACTCTCCTGTCAAGTTGGGCAAATGTCCTCAAGGCAACGTTTTGGAAGGTTTGGAGGTCCTTCCATCTGGACTTACATATTGTAGCCCAGGCAGGCATACCATAAAGCAAGATGGTTCGGATTACCGTCCTGTACTGCAATAGTTTGCAGTCCAATGCAAGCGCGCTGTTTCGTCCCAGAAGAGCAACCAGACTGAATTTTGCCTTCTTTGCCTTATTGATGGCGTAGGAGACATAGTCGCCCCAGTTTAGCTTGGCATCTATTACCACTCCGAGATATTTGTAATGTTTCACCCATTCGAGCTCTTTACCAGAAAGGAACAGAGGACTCGGGGGTTTCCGAAGTTTCTTTGTAATGAACATCGCCTTGCACTTGTCAACGTTTAGGTCGAGTCTCCACTTTCCAAACCATTTCTCGCACAGATGTAAGGTTTTTTGTAACCGTGATATGACGTGAGCTGGAACGCGGTCAGTGGTCATGATGGACGCGTCGTCAGCGAACAGATACAGCTTGCATTTTGTAAACGTTGGGAAGTCATGGATGAAAAAGTTGAAGAGTGCAGGGCCTAGGACAGAACCCTGGGGAACACCAGCTTTGACGTCACACGGGTTGGACATGGAGCTGCCAACCTTGACACGAAATATCCTGCTCGACAGAAAGGATCTAATCAAGGCAATAAGATTGTCCGAAAAACCACAAGTAATCATTTTGTAAATCAGGCCTTCGTGCCAAACCTGATCAAAAGTCTTTCGGACATCCAAAAATACAAGAGCACCATATTTAGCACAGTTAAGAGGAGTGTTTAAATCTGCAATAAGCCTCCAGATCTGGAGTTGGCAGGAGTGACCTGGTCGAAAGCCGAATTGCTCTTCACGAACAAGATTGTTAGCCACACAGAAGTCGTTAAGTCTCTTAAGAATGACGCGTTCAAACACTTTTGATAGCATAGGTAACAAGCTTATAGGCCTATAGCTGACAGGGAGAGCAGGGTTAAGACCAGGCTTTTGTATGGTAACGATAACAGACTCTTTCCACTGGTCGGGGAAGTAACCATGTCTCCAGCAGTCATTCATGGCTTTGGTAATGATCGAGACAATATTAGAAGGAAAGTTCTTGAGAGCACTGTTAGTGATGGAATCAATACCTGCTGCTTTCTTGATTTTAAGTCGCTTGATGATGTCGGAGACTTCTTGAGTACTAATGACTTCCTCAGGGGTGGGAACACGATGAATGCACTGGTAAGCGATACACACATCGTTAACTAGCTGAGTGTTTTGGAGGCTGTCCAAGTTTGTCTCACCAGGCGTGGTAAATTGACTTTTCAGGGAATCAGCGATCAACTGAGCCTTATCCCCGTCACTGGTGACAACGTTGCCGTTGCCTGCAAGCAGTGGCGGCAATTGGATTGGTCTGTTACCCTTTAAGGTCCTCACAGTTCCCCAGAGCGAGTTGTCCTGGACAGACAAGGTTTTCAGTTTTTCGCTCCACCTTTGATTTCGTTGTGCTTTAACCTCTTCCTGAACCTTGCGAGAAAGCCGATTGTACTTGGTCTTGAAATAGGGAAGTCGCTTACGCTGCCATAATCTTCTGTAAGAATTCCTTTCGAGAATAAGACGCCTGATATAAGGAGGCACGTAGAGATGTTCAGGACGCTTACGATCGATAGTAGAGGTACTGGAAGTAGTGGCATCGTTGACAACACGGGTGATAGCATTAATATTACTATTGATATCGTCCTTATCAATAACCTCCTTGTAAAGAATGCTATTATCTCTAAGAATATCCCATAAGAGCTTCCAGTCCTGTTTAGAGCGGAACACAATCTTCTTATCGATGTTTAAGCCCTCAAACATAAGCATCACCGGACGGTGGTCAGAAGATAAATCGTCGACTGTGAAAATATTATAGGGCTTGAGGAAACCTTTAAGAACTGCAATATCCAGCACGTCGCTAACAGGAGAGTGGTCGCAGTAGCATGTGTCATCAAGGGGACCAGCAACGAAGGTGTCAATCTCGTTTAAGGTGTATCCATATAATATATTGCCGTTTTGATTGGGGCATTTGGAGTTCCACGCATGGTGCTTAGCATTCAAGTCGCCCGCAATAACAACTGGGATGGGCCCAGACAGCAGCTCGTCAAGTTCGCACGAATCAAGCTTGTCCTTGGGTGGGTTATATAAAGAGATGAACTTGATTTCGCCTGCGTCCACATCGTTTATGATCACGGAGACTGCTTCCATTCCCACAAAGTCTGGAGTGACAGACTCATGATGATCAATGCTGTCCTTAACAATGATCGCTGCTCCACCAAAAGCGTGGCTGGCATTATTACCCAGTGGCCGATCCTTGCGTTAAACACGATACCCAGGCAAGGTAAAGACTTGAGTAGATTTCAGGTGCGTCTCGCACACGAAGGCGATGTCGACATTCCAGTTTGTATGGAAATTGTAGAATTCAATGCGCTTGCGAGCGATTCCTCTTGCATTCCAAATGTTGCAACGGAGTATCCCTTGATTAATGATCTTGTATGGGTGTCTGTCCATGATCATTTGTTGGATTCGTGAGAGGCAATCTGTGGCACTGCTTTTCCACTTTCCTTATACTGATTTAGCAAATTTCCAAGTAACCTGTAAACATCACGCAATTGATTGTGGTCGACCGTACGTGTTTCCCGAGTATCAGCAGAACTGGATGCGACCGAAGCATAGGATTTTCCTTCTACCACTTTGGTGCTTTTGATCCTTTTGACTTGTGGATATTTGGGACACTTTGTGTAGCTAGATGTGTGCTGACCAGAACAACGTATACATTTTGGGGGGTCTTTGCCTTTTATGTTGGTACAATCCCTCGACTGATGGTCGCCAGCGCACTTATTACATCGAGGCGATTCGGTGCAACCTTGGGATACGTGACCAAAACGTAGGCAGTTGTAACACTGCAAGGGTCTTTTGTTACCTCTAAATAGTTCTACAGTAACAGCTAGAGGACCGACACGTTTTAAACCGAAGAAGGACTTATTATGTTCAGTATTCTGGAGGATAACTAAAATCATTGGCATTTCCACTGAACCATTTGCTTTTTTAAGCCTTATTGCTTTCTCCGGAAAATAATTCGCCTTCCTGAGGTCGTCGGCAAAAAGTCTTCAAGGTCATACGTTGTGTCGACATTTCGGACAACGTATTTCAGCATTTTTTCGGATTTTAGTTGGTGATGCTGAATCTTAAGCACATCGTTACTTTTCACTCCGGACACAAGAGTTTTATGGCTCTCTTCGTCGTGACACCTGATCTTTATGGTGTCCTTTCGACCTGTGTGTGCGGTAATTTTGTCCAGAGGTACGTGTTTTTTGATCTCCTCCAAAATCTCCTTTATTGGCTTCCCATGGTGACGAACGATGATTGGCGGGATATATATTGCTCCCTTTTCACGGGTGACATTAATATGGGATAAACTGTGTTTAGCTTTGTTAGCTCGAAGGGCTACAGAGGCACTAGCGCTGTTCCTCCCTTTTCACAATCGTATGGAGGAACAGCGTTATCCACTAACATGGGCGAAACGGATGGAATGGCAGAGCCCATAAATTCCTTGATAGCATTGCTAAGATTGGCAATGCCGTTGGTAGTTTCCAAATTCGCACGCTTTACATCCTCTCTAAAACTATCAATATTTGTGTTTACACTGCTAATATCATTAGTCAGCGATTCCAACCTTCTTTCTAATTCTAGATATTTTTTGTTCAATTCCGAACGTAATGCCTCAAGCTGGTCATTTATAATGATGTCAAAAGCAAGAAATCTGGGGTCCTTGCATGCATCTTTGTAAGCTACATCACAAGGTAACACCTTACCGTCAGCATATTTAATAGTAATGCTAGCGGATTTCGTAGATGCAGCGCCTGATGTCGCCATGAAGCAGGTGTGGTGCTGGATTTTGCCGTCCTTAGAAGGACGCACCTACTCAGAACGACTCAGTTTCAAAGACTTAAAAAGTCTTACCTTGTTAGTCCTATCTACCTAATGCAATAGGTACGTCGTCGTCCGTCAAATGGTAGAATCGTCGCGCAGTAGCAGCACTGTGTCCAGACCGTAACCATGCTCCAAATGGAATTGTTCCAATATAAGGAACAACAACCAATAAAGATAAACATGAAAAATAATTTTCTCTGATTGGTTACTTGGGTCAACCATCGAATTAGAAAGGAGTCACTAATCGGGCCCATATCTACGTTAAGTATTGAATTTCTGTCCGATTGTTGGATCCAGCAGGTGTTTTTTATTTATTGATTTTATCAGATGTTGAGAGGAAAATCGTGGCCTGTGTCGATTGAATGTTTTGCTACGGAGGACTGGTTGCTTCTTCCAAACTTCCTGTGTCTTATGTGCTCCTTAAATTTGGTTTCAATGTTTCGAGACGTCTGCCCTTTATAAACCATAGGGCATTGGGCACACTTTATTTCTTAAATTCCTGACCTGAGGAGTGGCGGTATTTTGTCTTTCGGGCTGGGGAAAATATCCTTGGCTTGGTTTGGATTATTATAAGAAATACGAGTAGAAAGATCAAAAGACTTTAAAACTGTGTTGAGACATCTGATTAGTTGCTTATCAAAAGATAATGAGATGGTTCTTCCCTTGTTCTTGGTTTTTTCCATGGTGGTGATATCCTGTATGAATTTTTTGAACTGTCTTTTCCTGAGTAGGTCTGTGTTAGTGCGTCTGCGTTTCAATTCTTCGTTGCGATGTCCTGAATGGGGGAAATTTCTTGATTGAAACGTTCTTGGTTAAGTGGGATATTGATGGCTCTGTCCAACATGGAAATCAAAGTGGACATCTTCTGGTTCCAGGGGTGGCTCGAGTCGCTGGTAATGTAATTAAGGCTGTTTGAAGGTTTCCGATAAACTTCGAATTCCAGGTGATCTAGATTCCTGATGATTGTGAGTCGAGAAAAGGCAGTTTATGGTCTCTTTCCACTTCAAAGGTGAACTGTACTGAGGGGAAGAAATTGTTTAAATGATTTACAAAAGCATTGATATCGCATTTTTTGGTATCGAATATCGTGAATATGTCATCGACATATCTAAACCAACAGTCTGGGAAGTTAAAAATTAGAAATTTTGAGGATGTCCTCAAAACTCTTCAAAAAAACCTCGGCTAGGATAGGGCTAAGGCATGAGCCCATTGGGGTGCCTCCAACCATTCTGTAAACCTTATCCTTAAATCTGAAAATGTTGTTATTACTACACAATCTTGTTAGTGTCAAACATATTTCATGAACCTTAGGTGGAACCTAATTTTTACGCATAATATCTTTTAGAAATTTGATTGTCTCTGGCATTAGAATGCTTGGATATAATGAAATTATATCAAAAGATACCAAAATTTCCCCCATCTTTAACTTTTCTGTGCTGTAACTTATTGACTACCTCTACGCTGTTTTTAATAGAACTGTCGAAATCCGAAAGTTTTAGAGTTTTAAAAAAAAATCGCTAAAAATTTTGAAAGGCGATAGTCTCTGTTCGAAACTATCGGGCGTAATTTGTTCCCGGGCTTGTGTATTTTAGGCAAACCATATAAACGGGGTAAGGTAGGGTTTCTGATAATAAGTGAGGATGCTAAATTTGGCGGGATAAAATTAGGACTAGTCTTTATGGCTTCTTTAACATCACTGATCAAACCTGTTAGTGGATCCTTATTAATTAATTCGAAAGTCCCTTCGGATATAAGAGCCTCTACTCTATTGTAGTAATCGTCTTTTTTAAGAATAACTGTGGTGTTTCCCTTGTCGCTTTTTAGAAAAAAAAACTGTTTTTCGTATTAAGAGTTTTAATGATAGCTAAATACTTTTTGTCATTATCGGCAGTCACATAATTTTTCCATTATTCTCTGATGGCTTTTTTGCGTGATTCAGGTAGATGTCTAATGCCGCCTTCTATATGTCCAACTAACTCTTGAACATCATTCTGTTTGTTACTAAAAGCAAATTTTAAGCCTTTGGACATCAACCTGTTTGTTACTAAAAGCGACAAGGGAAACACCACAGTTATTCTTAAAAAAGAGGATTACTACAATAGAGTAGAGGCACTTATATCAGAGGCTCTTACTACAATTTCAACACCAATTTCAGAGAAGAAGTCAAGCATCAGCAAGAGTGGAAGCTCTTCAAAGAAAACCTCAAGGAACATGACTGCCAATTCGATAGAACAAACTGTACGGATGACATCGATCAACGTGTTGAAGTTAGTGCCACCAGGCGAATAAATAGTGCCACTGAGGCTAGTGCCACCAGGCGAATAAATAGTGCCACTGAAGCTAGTGCCAC
>JAHWFO010001255.1:831773-866060 GCA_023313115.1 Rhysida immarginata
GAGGACGAGTTATGATGAGGGTGAAAGAATCGAACTTTAAATTTACTGAGTCATAAAAAAAAAAAAAGAAATTATCAAGAATCCTTAAAAAATCATGGAAATATTCAAAATTTTATCTACAAATATTTAAAAACCATGACAATGAACATTTTAAAAAAATCATTACAATATCGATAGATAGCGATTCATTTAAATATAAAAGGAGAAACAACGTGAAAAAAATTTCGTAGTCTAGGAGAAAAAATAATTATACAAAGAAGGAAAACTCTGAAGGGAATAACATAATCTATAATAATAAATCTTAATAAATCAATAATAGAATAAGATACGCGTGCTTACAGTAATAATTAACAAGATTTTTAATTAAAAATTCAAATAATTAACCAACTTCAAGATGAACATTAACAAAGATCTCTTTAATCATATTTCACTCATTTACAGAATATTTATTTACTTTCCCCGCAGTGTTTTTTATAAGACAGCTAGCTTTATTTGAATAAAAAAACATGAAAAATTTAGGACGATCTTTTTAATTGATGGGCTTTATGAAATAAATGTTGTAGGATAGCTGTATTAACAGGGATGCCAGAAAATAATCCTGAAATGTAATTATAGTGAAGTTTTAATTAAAGCCGAGCTGTGGAAGATTAAGCGTTGTTGTGGCGCCGCCTCATTTGGCTCATCCACTGAAGTAAACTTCACATCCAATTAACACGTACTTTCATTACCAAATTGGAATGCTGTCATAAACGTAACAAAAATATAAGTAACCGAACTAACTACTAGAATAATAAATGCATGTTTGAGTCTAAAAAATAATTAACAATTAAAGAGCTACTCTGCTCAATATATGATGCATTTTTGGAATTATTAAAAGTTAAATGATTTTAAGGTATCTTTATCTCCTAAAATTCTTAAATGTTTATTATTTTATTTAAAAGCATCCGAAACTAAAGATCAAAATGAAAAAAGAAGCCTTATAAAAGCAGACAAGAAGAAGCCTTATAAAAGCAGACATCTATTCAATGAGTTATTTCACTCTAGACAGAGACTGAAAGTTTAAGTCAACAATTTCAACATTCCCAAATATAGAACTGCATTCAGAAAATTAAGAACTATTTTTTTCAGTGTAAACGATGAATGTCTTGATTGAAATTATTAAACTTCTATCTTTGTACCATTCTTGAATGTAATAAATCACCATTTATGCCACCTATGGCGAGTATAAAAATTACTTTTTATTTTTTAATAAAGTGACGAGAGAAATACTGAAGCTATGCTTCAAATTATAAGATTGAATAAAGATTAAAAAGGAAAGGAAACATTCCGCGACTTGATTCACTCAAAGAACCACATGTCTGGGCTACCGCAAGAGCACTGACCTATCTATACCCTCTCTCAGCTTCAATTGAGAGTGACATCACCGAAAAACTAGGGAACTCTGAATCCAGTTTCCCTACGAAAAACGTCGCTTATCAGACATAGTACACAACATCGTATCCTTCCGCCGTTAATTTTTTTTTTTTAAGTTTCAATTGGCTTTTCTGCCGATTCTTTATTTTCTCGAGGAGAAAAATATGAAATATGATTGCAGCCAGAAATTTTGAACTTTTTATACAGAACTTTATTCAAACTATTTCTTCCTGCTGACAAACTGTAACCGCTTCACTCGTGATGTCACTCTCAACTAAACTTGAGACACTATGTTCGCTAATAGTATGTTCGCACTGCAATATACAGATTAAGTAAATTTAGTTCTTGTTTATCTGGATATTTGCTATCCAGACTGTTTGAACTGCCCAGTCTCCACAAGTGCATAATAGATTATCTTTAAATTCCAGTTATCGTCAATTACTCGATCCATGTAATTTAACAAAATGGAGGAATTGATGTTGTTGGTTATGCCTATTATGCAAACATGAACCAAATAAGAAATCAGATGGTCATAAACAACAATCCTGGACGTCAAAAGGCCATTGGGTTCGAAGTGCGAACAAGAAGTGGGGAATGAAATTAATCTGGATAGCCATCTCCTCTAGTTTACAGAACTGGATTGATATTATCTAGTTTTAACTTTTTTTTAATCTAGATATTGATTGTCCACTCACTGTTCGCATTTCTGTTTGAAATTTAGATTGGCGCGCTTAACCTAATTAATTTAATTATGGACGCCCTGTACGTAATTAAATAAAATTAATGAAAGCGTATTATTATTGGAAATCTTAACCATCTTCTACAAATCTGTGGACATTTTTAAACGCATTCCTGAAAATTTTATATTTAATTATGGAGTACAAATATATTTTAAGCAATTATATCAATATGAAATCTATATAAAGCTCTTGAAAGTGTTGCTACTGGCTAAAAGTTCCTCTTACGGTAGCAAGCGGTATTTAAGAAAATTGGTTGAAAACCTATGCAAAATGACGATGGGGAATGAAGCTAAAGTTTGAAGTGAACTTTATTATAGCTGCCGCCACATAAGTTGAACGACAGGATGACGTCATTTCTAACGCCAGCCAATAGACGTTAACGGGAAGTAAATCGCTTAGCTATTCCATGAAACATCCGCTTTCGTTTTCGAAACATTGTTTTCGTATTTATATTTAGTTTCTATTTTCGTTTTTTCTTTTAAATAGATAAATGAAATTAATAAATTAAAAAATGACGCAGAATAGTCGACTCGAATGCAATTTGTTTTATATTATGACTTTTAATAGGCTTTCCGCGTTTCAACGATATCTCCACTATTACTATAGTAGAACAAGTGCATCATGGGTAAAATCCAGATAAAACATACTGATGCGCATGTCAAAAAGAACGTTCAACTTACGTGGCGGCAGCTATAGAAAGTAGAACTAACCTTAATAAAAGTGATTATGATAATTTCAATGTATCTGGAAAAACTCATGTTCGACGTGAAAGAAAAACGTGAAGCTCTTTGCATCGGTTGGTTAAATGAAAGTTACTCGAAAAAGAGCATCGCCGAAACGTTGACAGCCCCATAAAATGTTGCTAAACCACCCCTTCGTAGACAACCAAGGTTGTGCTCAATAGCTGGTGGGGTTGTCTGGGTGTAATCCACTATGAATTTAAAAAAAATATGAGATAACGATGAAAGTAAAGGAGGACGTCCTCTAAGCACATTCCGCAGAGTTGCAGAAAGCAAGCTATTGCAATATATCTCTCAACTTCAGGCAGCGTAATTGCATCGCATCATCATGCAGCACAATTGTCATTTCGGATCTTCATGCAACACCTTAAATCGAAACAAAAACTGAAGATCGAAACTACAAAACGCCATTTAGATTCTGTTGCCCAAGCTATAAAACCAGAAGTGATTAAACAAAAAACGATGAATTGGGTAGTCTCTTTCTCTGACAATCTGTTCTCGTGTGTACTAAAAAAATTTGGATTTTTGAAATTCTGACTTCGGATTCTTAAAGACCATCAAAGAGAAGAATAGAAATGTAACTAAGACCCACCCTCTATCTCTTTGTCTTCATCGATAAAATTGGGTTCAAAACTTTAAAAGTTCTACATTTTCAGTGCCTCTAATCTCCTAAACGGTTAGATCAACTAAAAAACCATCAAGAATAAAACATTTCTCATATGTTCTGTACAATCTGAAAATACCATCAAAATAGGGGTTTCCATTGCACAATTCAAGGTTGACTTCCATATTCGAAAATGCCGTCGGTTTTTTTGGAAATGGAGTACACATCAAAACACCTGATATAAAAGTACAGATTTGTAATTTAGAAGTTAGCTACAGGTGCGCTTTAGGTGAGACACTCTGTATAATAGACTTTTTTTCTTCTTTTAGACCAGTCTAAGTCGTGGTCATGTACAAATGCGACGCCTGTCTTAAATTTTTCAACCCATTTTTAAAATCTTAGCATTGCTCATACAGCCTTCACCGTACATCTCGGATATCATCGATGATTCTGTTGGGTTCTCACCTTCAGCATGTAAGAAACATATGACTGACTTAAGTAAGTTCTTTGAACCTGATTTTCAGCCGATCCGCCATTTTTAAAGCTGTGGGTTCTCATTATGAAAGCGTAGTCGGAGTCAAATGAAATCACAGAGAGCGCTATATAATGGTGGTGCAAGATTCATACTCCATCACACAGGTCCCATATACGGATTTTAACTTGACGCCCCCCCCCCCCTCTTATAAACGCTTTTTTATTTTTCATTTTATTCTATCATTTTATTTTGCGATCTACATATCTAATAACTTTTTCTTAATTTTTTATAACCATAGGACATAGTTTAGGCATTGAATTTATCAACGAAATGATCTATTCCAGTTTTAAAACTGATATTTTAAAAAGTAAATAAAGAATAGTCTGTGAGGATTTTTACACGACAAACCTCATATGTTTAAATTATTGATGAAAAGTATTTATGTAAATTATTAAGTAGCGGAAGAATAAAGCTACTTATTGGTTTCACAATGTCCGTCTGTCCGTTCATAATTTCTGCATTTTATGAGGTAGAAGGTTGAAATTCGGAATGTAGGTTACTATATGCATGAGTACCTTGAGTTCACTATTTGATTGGCCTACTGGGGTCGGAATTACGGGGGGTGGGAGTCATTGGTGGGAGTGGACCAAGTGATCTATGTGGTATTTAGGTATGTAAGAGAGTGAAATTCGATATGCATATTCCTCTAGGCAAAATCTACATTCCTATGAAGTTTGGGCCAAATTGTCCCAGTGGGGTCGGAGTTGTGGGGGTGTCAGTCACTTGGTCTTTAGAACTATGACAACAAATGGCGTGTGATATATCATTCGAACGAAAATGATGAGAAAGGAAAGAGGATAGGGTTCTTTTATATTTTCTAAATATTAAGTTCGAGAAAGTAAAGTTTTTGATAAAAAATTGGGGTTAAAAAGTGCAGATGAAGGGGTAAAAATTGATGAACTCAGAGCTTCCGCTACTTTCCTATACCTTCCTCGGGAGGCTTAATTTCTTGTTACTGATATTTTGATGTCTTCAACACGTTGATACTGCTTTCTGTCCATGTACACTATTCTTGTGAGGACCCTCTCCCCCAAGGGTTTTCAATAGCATTTAGGCCTGGACATTCCTTAATTACCAAATTTTGCTGCTGAAACGAAGTTTCCGTTACCACCAACACCTGAATTAATGCACTGCCATTGAAATTGATCAGCAGCTGGATGCTCAAATTTTTTTTAAATGAGTGATTCGTTGTTTTTTATATTCTGCTTCCTTCCAAAGGTCACGCCAGTGATCAGGCGCGCCGTAACGGTGCCAAGCACACTTGTGGAAAAGTATGTTAACAGACAGTTGGGCGCCTTCGTGCTGGGCACAACCTGTACACCCGCATGTGAGATCCTATCAGTAATATTGGCAATCATCTAGCAATTCCAAGTTGACTTTTTTCTCGCCAGAGAATACAACATGATCCCAGCTTTCAAAACACTTTCTCTTGAGAACATTTAAACCTTGCCTGGATGTGATGAATCTTTAAATCTAGGCTTGGTTTTTTATTTATAGATATACTTCATATTCTACATTTTAGACAAAATCCAATGCACGGTTGAGACATCCACACGAATATTCAGCTCATTTTTGATGGCGTTGGAAAATTGAATGGAGAAAATTTCGGATTGGGAAGCAGTGTTGATAATGTTGTGCACATCTTGTATGTGATATCTCGAAATACTTTCTTAAATTGTACAGCCTACTATATCAATCTTTAACTCTGGAGATTGGGGAGAGAATTTGGATTATATGCGTCTGATTTTACGCGGGTCACCCTTCCTTAAACCTAACTACTGCGGATAATCGGCCCTCCACTGTACACAAAAAATAAGACTCAAAATTAAAAATATAGATAATCCCTAATGGCGGTGCAGAAGCAAACCCACCACATATGACCATGTCGTCTTTACATATTCTGTGTCCATCCAAGAGTCGTTCACCAGCTAATCCCGAACCAGAGCAGTGCTCTTTTTTGTTCACCTACTCATTTTACTAGAGAGCCTAAGAGCTATTTGTCAGGTACGGAGGGTAGATCCTCGCTGACAAGGGGACCGCACGGACATGTACCTTTATTCCCACTTGGCTTATCTAGCACTGCAAGATAAACGTAAAATATTTTTTTCCGAAAAGAAAGGCCACTGAGTCAAATCCTTTTACACAGAAGGTACACTGCTTTGCAATGAAATTGCCCCACCAACAAGGAGTTATCCGACCTTATCCATATTTAGTGGGGGGGTTCGTCTACCTCCGACTAGTAAACGATTAGATGCATGCTCATAGGACATGACCATTTGGGTTGATACCGGATGTCCGGGTGCCTGTATAGGCTCATCAGTTCACACTTGTGCGAGACGTTCCATGCAGTAGAGGGGAAGCAACTGCCTCGTGAACATACAGTACTGTAATCCGCACAACGGTCTCAATGCCGCGACGACGACAACGCCAACCGTTCACGCAATTAACGGACATTGAACGAGGTCGGATTATTGGCCTCTCCGAGGCTGGATGGTCAACCAGACGGATTGCTGTCCATGTGTCGCGGGACGCACGGACGGTAGGCCGATGTTGGAGGCAATGGTGAGAGGAAGGCACACATGCCAGAAGGCCAGGCTCTGGGGCCCGGAGAAGCACGACAGCTCGTACCGATAGGCGGATACTGCGAACAGCGCTGGCGGACAGAACCATCATCCTGCGGCAACTGCGTGACAACATCACTATTCTCGGTACTGCTCCAGTGTCAATAGCGACAATAGCATGCCGGTTACACGCCGCGACAATGTCTGCCAGGCGTCCATTGTTGTGTTTTCCTTTGACACCTGAGCACCGCGCGTTATGACTGCAATGGTGTCGTGAACGAGTGGGCTGGCGAATGAAATGACGCCCGGTAGTCTTCAGCGCCGAATCCCGCTTTTGTTTGGACACAGACGACAGACGCGGACGAGTGTGGCGCAGACCATTGGAACGTGCCAATGAACAATGCATCCGGTATCGCCATCGTGGTCCAACATCCGGGATCATGGTCTGGGATGCTATCGGCTACGATACCAGAACGCCTTTAGTCACCATCCAAGGCACCCTGACAGCAGCACGGTACGTCACAGACATTCTGAAGCCCGTATTACTGCCCTTTCTGCCCCTTCTCCACCCCAGATACGGTCTCTTTCAGCACGGCAGTGCCATATGCCGTAGAGTTCCTTTGGTATCCGAGTGACTCTAAGGACAGTACCAAAGTTGGTCTTACTTCCATGGCTCTCTTAACCTGGATCAGGCCTTCATAGTATGAATTTTAAAGGGCTGTTTGGATACGAAAACTGTCCACCAAATTGCAGTAGTAACGGGACGCTTATCTTTGAAACATGGAAAGATATTTCTGTACAGCCGTTCCAGACACTATTAGAACTCATACAACAGTTAAAGAAGCTGTGAGAGTGATACTTTACAAGATAACGTTACGGCTCTTGGAGGTGTAACTAATGAAGTGATGAACTTTTTACTTCAAAAAGAATTTTTAAATTTTATAATTTAAATCATCACAAAATACATTTTAAAATTGGAGCTACCATTATCTTATATAGTCACTAGTAATTAATAAAATAAATTGAAATAGTGAAAGCTCACTTCAAGTGACAAAAAAATATGACTAACAATTCTTTGAACGGAAATAGAATTATCAATGGCGAATTATTATCCCTCTTTTTAATGAAAACTTTAATCTATAAATAAAATGTTAAAAAAGTTTTTAAATTCTATTAAATCTGATAAAAAATTAATCAAAAAAACGTTCATTTAAAAAGGTCTTGCATATTTTCAGTAATACATGTGCTCTCCCATAACTTATAAAGAAATTCAATTTATTCATCAAGATAACGCCTTCACAAACAATAAGTGAAGGCGTTATGTGCAAATCCCACGTCAATGGTAGAAATCTTTTGGTTTTGAAGTGAAAAAAATCATACAACTCTATATATTTCGAAGGCATCACGATCTCGGCAACAGTTGGAAGGAGAACGGAAGAGAGAAGGTTGAGAGACCAAACAGAAAGAGACCGACAATTAAGGAACCATCACCAGAAGAATAGTTATCTTAGAATAGAAGGCGGTTGAAAGGGAAAAATCCACATGGATACTCTGCGAATCTTGTGCATTTGCATCGGCCATTATCAAACTATCCTGACAGTTATGATTATCCAATTATCTGAACAGGTGATGATCAGTGAGAGACATGTCAGGTGAGTACGAACGATGACGCAAGGCTTCCCATGCAAGCTACATAATCTTTAAGCAGGTCTGTAAAGCTGTGTGCGATCTTGGATTGTCCTGTAGCCGTAGTGGACCTTTGCGATTTATCAATGCAGGTTCTTGTTGGAGGAGTTTCTCATGAGGCTTATGGATTATATTCACAGTAAACATGTGCTGTGATAGTTTGACCTTGCTGTAAGATCTCAAAATGTACTACTCCTACTAGAATTGGAAAATAGTCAACAACACTTTCTTGCTTTGTGGTCTTTCTAAAAGGTTCCCCTGATGCTCACCATTGGTAGGAGCGATGAATTTTTTGACTTTTTCAAAATGGTTATGTACAATTCCTCTATAACAGTGAGTTGTCTGGCTAATTCATGACAGGTTTGGCGTGAAATAGCTGTTCAAATGTTCATTAACAGCAGGCGGTCATCCAGATGAAGACGCACTGAAAGCACTCATTGCAGCTAATCCATACCAAACTTCCATCTCGAAATTTAAAAAAAACAAAATCAATCTTTCTTGCTGACAAGGCACCTTGTCCATCCGCTTGACATATATTTTGTAGGCCTCAGTTATATTGTGAACCAGTTTGAATTCAAAAAGCAATGCTGCCCGATTTTGACTTCAGTAATCACCATTGTAGACTCTCATTTATCTTAATCGCCATCGGTGGCTCATGGGTTGCGTGATCGCCTCTGATGCTCGAGGACGCGGGTTCGACCGCGGCCGAGGACGACGAGGATTTTTTCAGGGGGAAAATCCTGAGATCACGCACTTCCTTCGGTAGGGAAGTAAAGCCGTTGGTCCCGTGTAGTCGTTTGCCGGCTGCACGTTAAGGAACCCTTGCGAGGCAAAATTTGCGGCCCCTATAACGCCGTCCTGAAATGAAAATGGCAGTTGAAAAGGACGTTAATACCAAACCAAACCAAACCAAACCATTTATCTTGTTACTGCGATGAAATAATTTGTTTAAGGAATAGGTGGAGGATGCAAAACACGTAGGACAGAGACATTTCTATATAAGCTTCAGGTGCTATTCATTGTCAAAAACCAGGCTGCAGAAATTCTTAAGTAGTTTTTAAATGATCAGATATCTTGCGGCTCAAAAAGGCGGCAAAATTGTTTTGTCCAAAATGTCCGACCTCAACCCCGCTGAATATCTTTGGGATAAGGTGGAGCATCGAGTGTGCGTTAGACTAGATCAACTTCTAATCGTGCTCTGGAGAATAATAGCTGTATCCAAAGCGAAGGGAAGTCTAACTTCCGATAAACAACACAGCTGGACCCTCATGAAAATGTGTTTTCGTTGATTTTTGGTTATAATGGTGTCTTAAGTATGCATTATAAAATATTAATAACTTTTCTTCTTATTCTTTATAAGTGAACAGGTGATAACATTTCAAACAGGGACAAAAATGGTGGCTTTTTAATGGAGCGTGAATGAATTAGTAACCGTTGGGCTTACATAATTTTTGAAAAAAACTAGTGAAAGGAATAAAAATCATTGCACTTGTCAGTAACAAATTAACTTATATTTTAATAATATGGTTTTTGCTTTGGTTTTATTATTAAATTCAATTCTTTATATTGTGATGTTTGAATATTTTACACATCACATTACTTAATTTACCTTAATCGACTCTTTGCCATGAATTTCCTTTGGTCGGCCGACATATCAACTTATTAATTAATTTTCTTCTTTTGCCCCAGTTCCAGTTCCAACAGCAGCTTCCAGAGACAAGTGTGTAGTGCGTCCCCCCCCCCCTGATGTCTCCTGGGCGAGGCCTTCTCTTCTTTACCTTATTGAACTTTTAACATCATCACCATGGAACGCATGGTGATGATGATCGCCGACGGACCGTTTACCGCCGGTGCATTCATGAAGGGGTTGTATGCCCGAACAAGCATACCCCCTGTTCTTCCGTCGGGTTTTCCCGCTGTTTCGGTCCTGCAAAAGCTTTCCTCCACTGAATCGAGAATGCTTTGCAGGAACCGAAATGTTGCTGAGCGGATAGTAGAATCTGACCACGTCAAAGTTGGCCAGACTACTATCCACTTGTTTCATGCCGACCCCGGGCATTTCACCGTCCATGTTCGGGGTGCCTCGCCGATGATAGCGGAATCATACCTGAAGGACTACATGTCCGACTACGGGGAGGTGCTACGAGTGTTCTACCCAGAGAAGTCCGGCTTCCCCCTGCAGAAAAATGCTGACATTTTGTTGGACATGCGCTTTCAGAAAGACATTCTGACTCCTTTGTGTTGCACGGAGAACGTGTCTTCGTATTCTACAAGGGCCAGAGGCAGTGCTGCTGGTACTGCAAGAAGTCCTCCCACGTCCGGAAGGACTGTCCTCTCCTGAAGAAGTGCGACTTCTATAAGAAAATCGTGGGCAAATACCACCAGTGGCCAGAGAGGTCATGTACACCACCAGAAGCCCCAACGCCACCGCCTCGAGGGATGTCGTCCCAGCAGCCAGCAAAGATGACCTCATCGGCCAAATCATCTGAGCCAAGCAGAGCAACCATGCCTCGTCCTTCACCGAGGAAGTCTAAGACGGCCTCACCATCGTCGCCTCTTCCCACGACGCCTGGAAAGGAAATGCCACTTCCTCCCCCTCCTCGGCCTCATGTGGTTCGTGAATCCGTATCTCCTGCACCTTCGCTATGTGTCTCCCCGGCGTTGGAAGACGGTCCCACTGCTGAAGTCATCGCAGACGATTCGTTATGCTCCGGGTCGGTGTTTGCTGTGGAGGAATTCCTCCACCTGCGCTTTCATCGGCGTCGCAGCCTCTGCGAAACGCCTGTGCGCCTGCGCTTGTGAAAATTTCTTCAACTGCTGGGACCTCCAAGCCGTCAGCGTCAGCTCAGCGGGATCTTCTTCCGACGGCTAAGTGCCCTCGCAAGAAAAAGGCCCGACGTCATCGTTGCAAGAGGGAAGGGATTCCTGTGTCCTCTTCTTCTGAAAGAGATAGCTGCGCAGACCATGATCATCGCAGTCCCTCTTCCTCTTCGGGACATGCTCCTTCCCCTAGACGGAAGACTTCTGAGCCTCCTCCTTCGTCGGTGAGGCTCAAGTCTCCTTCAGATACAGGTCAGTCTCCATCAGCCTAATTTCGCAGTGAAGGTCTTTCCCCGAAACGTTCGTTCCCTTGGCTCGTCCTTCAAGCAATCGGTTTTGTCATCTTTCATTGCCCTGTACAGGGCGGATGTCCTTCTTCTTCAGGAGGTGAATCTTGCTGCTTCTCAACAGCTTGCTAACCTCCCTGGCCTTCGCAGTCAATATCCATCTGCACAGTTTTTCATCAACTCATCTTCTCCAAATGGGCAGGGGGATGCCTCCGTCATTTTCAACTCCTCCATCGTGGCGTCGAACTGTGTCTTTGACTGCGAGTGCAAGGTGATCTCGTTAGACCTCTTTCTATCTGGTCTAAAGCTCCGATTGCTTAACGTGTACGCCCCGTGTTCGCCAGCAGAGAAACTGTCATTTTTCGAAGACCTGGACAGCTACCTGTGCTCTTCATTGCCTGTAATGGTTGCTGGTGACTTCAATTGAAATCCAGATGGGAATGACATCTTGTCGTCTGGTTATGTTCACCAGCTGTGTCAGCAGAACTCACTTTTTGATCTTTGGTCACATTCTTCTCGTCCCGGCTCGTGTGGGTCCACTTTCCATCAAGGGCCCACGATGTCATCAAGCTGGATCTTTTCCTCGTGGACGATGTTTTGCTGGCGCGCCGGGTTCATTGGAGGTCATTCCATGCTCGTTTTCCGACCACAGTGCCATCAGGTGGTCTTGGAACCCTCCAATCCCAGCTTTCACTGCAGGCCTTGTTTCAAACAACTGGGTCTTAAAAGTTTCTCTGCCTGATATCGATGAATATAAGGGAATGATCGTTCGGTTTGTGGAAAGATATCTTCACAACCTGCCTCCGTCGCTTGCTTCGTGGCTTGCTTTGAAAATCAAGCTTCGTCGTTTCTTTAGGAAGATTGGGTTGGCTGCTGCTAGACGAAACTGGCGCCATCTCCTCATGTTACAAGAAATTTTGTGTCTCCTCCGCTGTTCCATCCAGAAGGTGGAGTATGCTAATGCCATCCGTCAGGTGAAGAGCGAGATCAATGCTCTCATGATCCGCAAAGCCGCCGGCGCAGCTCTCAGGATCAAATTGTCCTGGGCGTCTGACGTCAGGCATATGTCATCAGCTGTGTTCACCGAGGACAGGCACCGTGCCAACAAGAAAAGATGTCATCGTTTGGTGGTGGAAGATGGGACTGCCGAATCTGACTCTGACATCTTGTCCGCCTTCCACTCTCATTTTTCTTCATTTTTCAGCTACCCAGTCGTTCCATCCGATGCCACGAGGCATTAGATCGAGGCTCTAAGACCTTTCACTGCAGACGCTGACCTGTCTATTACCCGTCCCTTTTCCGAAGAGGAAGTTAAGAAACTTCTGTCGGCGGATGGCCGTCACCAGTCCAGTCCTGGATTAGACGGCATTCAGTATTCCTTCTTTAGTGCGTCCTGGAAACTTCTTGGGCCTTTCCTGGTGCAAGTGTTTATCTCAATTCTCAAGGATCCTTCCTCCAATATGTCGGACTTGACTGTGGGGGGGGGGGAATTATTTTGCTCCCCAAAGTGCCGGTCCCTGAACTTTTCACCAAGTGGAGGCCTATTACTCTTCTCAACACAGATTATAAGGTCATCACTTGTGTGTTTCAACAACGCCTTAAATGTTTTGCCGACGTGTTCTTTGATCCGGGGCAATCCTGCTCCATTCCATCTCGCAGGATATCCGACAACACTTCAAGTGTGTTATGGAGGGAGCGTGTGTGCGCCATCAGACTCTGGCCGTGTTAAGCCTTGACCAGGAGAAGGCCTTTGACTAGGTGAATCACGTGTTCCTTTTCCGAGTGTTTCACCATCTTCGTCTTCGGAAATTTGCAACGATTATCTCAGCACTGTATGCTTCAGCTACATCATGTGTGGTAATTATATGGCTCCACTTCGTCCTTCTTCGAACTCTCTAAGGGCGTAAAGCAGGGGTGTCCCATCTCACCCCTCCTATATATCTTCTATTTGGAGCCATTACTGCAGTTTCGTAATCGCCATCCAGATGTCCGGGGTTACGATCTGCCAGCCGCTTCAATTAACAACCGTACGCTGGCCTATACTGACGATGTGGTGATTTTTGCATATGATGCTTATTCCCTGGGCATCTATAAGGAATCTTTCGATCTCTTTATTACTTCGACGCGAAGTTCCATCAATCTCGTCAAGTCTAAAGGCATCGCTATTGGGAAGTGGACGGTGGACTATCTTCGAACTTTCCCAATGACATTGTGTGAGCATATTACAGTGCTGGGATATGTCTTTTCTTTTCTACCAGACATGGACTCTCATCACTGGCAGCAGGTAATTCCTAAGTGCATTTCCCGCCTTGGCAAGCAGTTTCCTTTCTTCACCTCGATGTTTGTCAAGGCGAGGTTCGTTCTGTCCTACGTGCTGCCTGTTTAATCGTCCAAATGCCTGTTCGCCTTACCTTCCTGACAGCTTTTGAGGAGGTTGCGCTGCGCAATGCAGTGATGGATTGTGTTTGGGGTTATTCATCGGCTCGCCATCTCATCCGTGCAGAGCTGTTGTTTATCCCCTTCGATGGTGGGGGCTTAGGTTTACCAGACCTTCGGCGGTATTTGATTGCCGCCAGAATGGCCGCTTTCATCCGTGCCTTTCTTCTCCCTCCACCTTTGTGGGCCAACTCTCTTTCCTGCACTTGCGCTTCTTTCTGAAAATGAACAGGTTGTCGTTTCCTTCCTCGCTGCCAGTGACCATCATTGCTCGTTCTCCAGACTTTTTCTGCCACATACAACGAGATCTTGCGAACTTTGTCTCGGCGTTCCAGAGGCTCGACTCGCAGGACTGGGGAAGCCTTCGCCTATCCTGGTTCTTCCAGGAGACCGTCCAGGGTGTATCTTCTGACATCGTGAGATGGCACCCTGAGTATCCATGGTCAGCCATCTTGAAGGCAATCGAATCTCTTGCCTTTGAAAGGTGCGTCTTTAACATCCAGTGGAGCCCACTGCACCATGGATTTTATACTCTCCAACGTCTGCATCAAAGGGGAATAGTCCAATCTGCTGGTTGCCAGTTTTGCAGGTCGATCGAGACTATTGATCATGTTTTTCTTTGATTGCCCGTACGCGCGGTCCATCTGGGATCGCCTGTCTTCCCACTTCGAGCTGACTGATTTCTCCTATCAGTCCGTCCGATTCTTGATGGACTGCTCCACTGGTGTTGTGTACAAGCTGGACCTGGCCATTTCGATCGCTTTTTTGAACTCTGAACTGTGGCTTGCTCGCGCGGGCAGTTTTCATGGCCCCCGCTTGCCGGTCGCCGCGGTGTGAAGGAGGGCTGCCTTCCATCTCAGATCCTTCCTCTATCTTGAATGGCTACGGCTAGGCCCAGCTTTGTTCCGGAAACGTTATTCATCATCTCAGCATCTCTGTAAGGTCATCAGAGGGAACACGAACAACATCTCGTTCCTCTTCACCTTTCCCCTCGACGTCGATGACCCACCGGTGGGTGGGCGGGCCTCCTTTTGCGGCGTTTACATAGGTGGTGCAGCCCTTGAGGGCTGCCCGTACTCCTACTGCATGTGCGCCTGGGCACCCTGCCTGTTTTACGATCTAAGGGTACCCCTCTGGAGCCATAACATCGGCTCCAGTTCCAACAGCAGCTTCCAGAAACAAATTTGTAGTGCGCCCCCCCCCCCTGCCTGGTGTCTCCTGGGGGAGGTCTTCTTCTCTTTTCTTGAACCGTGACTTTCTTCCATCATCACCATGGAACGCATGGTGATGATGATCGCCGACGGTCCGTTTGCCGCCGGCGCATTCATGAAGGGCTTGTATGCCCGAACAAGCATACCCCCTGTTCTTCCATAGGGTTTTCCCGCTGTTTCTGTCCTGCAAAATCTTTCCTCCACCGAGTCGAGGATGCTTTACAGGAACCGAAATGTGGCTGAGCGAATAGTAGAATCTGACCACGTCAAAGTTGGCCAGACTACTATCCACTTGTTTCATGCCGACCCCGGACATCTCACCGTCCATGTCCGTGGCGCCTCGCCGCTGATGGCGGAATCATACCTGAAGGACTACATGTCCGACTACGGGGAGGTGCTACGGATGTTCTACCCAGAGCACTCCGACTCCTCCCTGTAGAAAAATGGTGACATTTTATTGCACATTCGCCTTCAGAAAGGCATTCCTGACTCCCTTGTGTTGCACGGAGAACATGTCTTCGTGTTCTACAAGGGCCAGAGGCAGTGCTGCTGGTACAGCAAGTAGTCCTCCCAAATACGGAAGGACTGTCCTCTCCTGAAGAAGTGCGACTTCTATAAGAAAATCGTGGGAAAATTCCATCAGTGCCCGAAGAGGACAGGTGCTCCACCAGCAGCCCCAACGCCACCGTCTCGAGGGATGTCGTCCCAGCAGCCAGCAAAGATGACCTCATCGGCCAAATCATCTGAGCCAAGCAGAGCAACCATGCCTCGTCCTTCACCGATTAAGTCTAAGACGGCCTCACCATCGTCGCCTCTTCCCACGACGCCTGGAAAGGAAATGCCATTTGCTCCCCTCCTCGGCCTCATGTGGTTCATGAGTCCATCTCTCCTGCTCCTTCGCCATGTGTCTCCCAGGCGTTGGAAGACGGTCTCTCTGCTGAAGTCATCGCAGACGATTCGTTATGCTCCGGGTCGGTGTTTGCTGTGGAGGAATTTCCATCTCTTCCTCCACCTGCGCTTTCATCGGCGTCGCAGCCTCTGCGAATCGCCTGTGCCTGCGAAAATTTCTTCATCTGCTGGGACCTCCAAGCCTTCAGCATCAGCTCAGCGGGATTTTTTTGCGACGCCTAAGAGCCCTCGCAAGAAAAAGGTCCGCGTCATCGTAGTAAGAGGGACGGGATTCCTGTGTCCTCTTCTTCTGAAAGACAGCTGCGCAGGCCGTCATGCTCGCAACCCCTCTTCTTCGTTCGGGACGTGATCGTTCCCCTAGAGGAAAGACATCTGAGCCTCCTCCCTCGTCCGTGAGGCTCAAGTCTCCTTCAGATACAGGTCGGCCCCCGTCAGTTTAAATTTGCAGTGAAGGTCTTTTCCCTAAACGTTCGTTCCCTTGGTTCGTCCTTCAAGCAATCGGTTTTGTCATCATTTATTGCCCTGTACAGGCCAGATGTTCTCCTTCTTCAAGAGGTGAAGCTTGCTGCTTCTCAACAGCTTACTAACCTCCGTGGCCTTCGCAGTCAATATACATCTGCACAGTTTTTCATCAACTCATCTTCTCCACATGGGCAGGGGGTTGCCACCATCATCTTCAACCCCTCCATCGTGGCGTCGAACTGTGTCCTTGAATGCGAGTGCAAGGTGATCTCTTTAGACCTTCTTCTATCTGGTCATTTTTCGAAGACCTGGGCAGCTACATGTGCTCTTCACTGCCTGTAGTGTTTGCTGGTGACTTCAATTGTCATCCGAATGGGAATGACATCTTTTCGTCCGGTTATGTTCACCGTGCTGTGTCAGCAGTACTCTCTTTGATCTTTGGTCACATTCTTCTCGACCCGGCCCGTGTGGGCCCACTTTCCATCAAGGGCCCACGATGTCATCAAGGCTGGATCTTTTCCTCGTGGACGATGTTTTGCTGGTGCGCCGGGTTCATTGGAGGTCATTCCATGCTCGTTTTCCGACCACAGTGCCATCAGGTGGTCTTGGAACCCTCCAATCCCAGCTTCCACTGCAGGCCCTGTTTCAAACAACTGGTTCCTAAACGTTTCTCTGCTTGACATCGATGAATATAAAGGAATGTTCGTTCGGTTTGTGGAAAAATATCTTCACAACCTGCCTCCGTCGCTTGCTTCGTGGCTTGTTTTTAAAATCAAACTTCGTCGTTTCTTTAGGAAAACTGGGTTGACTGCTGCTAGACGAAACCGGCGCCATCTCCTCATGTTACAAGAAATTTTGCTGTTCCATCCCGAAGGGGGAGTATGCTGATGCCATCCGTCAGGTGAAGCGCGAGATCAATGCTCTAATGATCTGAAAGGCCGCCGGCGCAGCTCTCAGGACCAAATTGTCGTGGGTGTCTGACGTCAGGCATATGTCATCAGCTGTGTTCGCCGAGGAGTGGCGCCGTTGCAACAAGAAAAGATGTCATCGTTTGGTGGTGGAAAATGGGACTGCGGAATCTGCCTCTGACATCTTGTCCTCCTTCCGCTCCCATTTTTCTTCATTTTTCAGCCACCCAGTCGTTCCATCCGATGCCACGAGGCATTGGATCGAGGCTCTAAGACCTTTCAATGCAGACGTTGACCTGTCTATTACCCGTCCCTTTTCCGAAGACGAAGTTAAGAAGTTTCTGCCGTCACCAATCCAGTCCTTGATTAGACGGCATTCCGTATTCCTTCTTTAGTGCGACCTGGAAACTTCATGGGCGTTTCCTGGTGCAAGTGTTTAACTCAATTCTCAAGCACCCTTCCTCCATTACGTCGGACTTCACTGTGGGGAGGATTATCTCGCCCAGACACTGAACTTGTCACCCAGTGGAGGCCTATTACTCTTCTCAACACAGATTATAAGGTCATCACTGGTGTGCTTCAACAACGCCTTTAATGTTTTGCCGACGAGTTCTTCGATCCGGGGCAATCCTGCTCCATTCCATCCCGCAGGATGTCCGACAACCTGATTGTTATCAAGTATGTTATGGAGGAAGCAAGTCCTTCACCGAGAGAAGGCCTTTGACAAGATGAATCACGTGTTCTTTTTCCAAGTGTTTCACCATCTTCGTCTTCGTAAATTTGCTATGATTATCTCAGCACTCTATGCTTCAGCTACATCATGTGTGGCGATTAATGGCTCCACTTCGTCCTTCTTCGAACTCTCTAAGGGCGTCAGGCAGGGGTGTCCCATCTCCCCCCTCCGATATATCTTCTATTTGGAGCCATTACTGCAGTTTCTTAATCGCCATCCAGATGTCCGGGGTTATGATCTACCAGCCGCTTCAATTAACAACCTACGCTGGCCTATGCTGACGATGTGGTGCTTTTTGCATATGATGCTTATTCTCTGGGCATCGATAAGGAATCTTTCGATCTCTTTAGTATTTCCACGGGAAGTTCCATCAATCTCGTCAAGTCTAAAGGCATCGCTATTGGGAAGTGGACGGTGGACTATCTACGAACCTTTCCAATAACATTGTGTGAGCATATTACAGTGCTGGGATATGTCTTTTCTTTTCTACCAGACGTGGACTCTCATCACTGGCAGCAGGTAATTCCTAAGTGCATTTTCCGCCTTTGCAAGCAGTTTCCTTTCTTCACCTCGATGTTTCTCAAGGCGAGGTTCGTTCTGTCCTACGTGCTGCCTGTTTTATCTCCAAATGCCTGTTCGTCTTACCTTCCTGCCAGCTTTTGAGGAGGTTGCGCAGTGCAGTGGTGGATTGTGTTTGGGATTATTCATCGGCTCGCCATCCCATCCGTGCAGAGCTGTTGCTTATCCCCTTCGATGGTGGGGGCTTAGGTTTACCAGACCTTCGGCGGTATTTGATTGCCGCCAGAATGGCCGCTTTCATCCGTGCCTTTCTTCTCTCCTCACCTTTGTGGCCCAACTTTCTGTTCCTGCACTTGCGCTTCTTTCTAAAGATGAACAGGTTGCCGTTTCCTTCCTCGCTGCCAGTGACCATCATTGCTCGTTTCTCGGCGCTCCAGCAGCTCGGCCCGCAGGACTGGGGAAGCTTTCGCCTATCCTGGTTCTTCTAGCAGACCGTCCAGGGTGTGTCTTCTGACATCGTGAGATGGCACCCTGAGTATCCATGGTCAGTCATCTTGAAGGCAATCAAATCTCTTGCCTTTGAAAGGTGCGTCTTTAACATCCAGTGGCGCCTGCTGCAACATGGATTTTATACTCTCCAACGTCTGCGACAATGGGGAATAGTCAAATCTGCTGGTTGCCAGTTTTGCGGGTCGATCGAGACCATTGACTTTGTTTTCTTTGTGTGCTCGTACACGCGGTCCATCTAGGATCGCCTGTCTTCCCACTTCGTGCTGACTGATTTCTCCTATCAGTCAGTCCGATTCTTGATAGACTGCTCCACTGGTGTTATGTACAAGCTGGACCTGGCCACTTCATCGGCCTCGGTGGCTCAGCGGTTGCGTGATCGCCTCTGATGCCCGAGTTCGCGGGTTCGATCCCGGCCGAGGACGACGAGGATTTTTCAGGGGGAAAGCCTGAGATCACGCACTTCCTTCGGAAGGGAATTAAAGCCGTTGGTCCCTTGTAGTCGTTTGCCGGCTGCACGTTAAAGAACCCTTGCGAGGCAAAATTTGCGGCCCCTATAACGCCGTCTTGAAATGACCATAGCAGTTGAAAAGGACGTTAATACCAAACCAAACCTGGCCACTTCCATCGCCTTTTTGAACTCTGAATTGTGGCTTGCTCGCGCGGGCAGTTTTCATGCCCCCGCTTGCCGGTCGCCGCTGTGTGGAGGAAGGCTGACTTCCATCTCAGATCCTTCCTCCATCTCGAATGGCTACGGCTGGGCCCAGCTTTGTTCCGGAGACGTTATTCAACATCTCAGCGTCTCTGTAAGGTCATTGGAGGGGACACGAACAACATCTCGTACCTCTTTACCTTTCCCCTCGACATGGATGACCCACCGGTGGGCGGACGGGCCTCCTTTTGAGGCGTTTACATAGGTGGTGCAGCCCTTGAGAGCTGCCCGTACTCCTATTGCATGTGCGCCTGGGAACTCTGCCTGTTTTACGATCTAAGGGTGTCATAACATCGGCTCTAGTTCCAACAGCATTTCTTGAGTGTTTTGTGTGCAACAGCGTCCCCCCCCCCCCTGGTGTCTCCTGGGGGAGGCCTTACATTCTTTCAACTTTATAAACTTTTATTGTCACCATGGAACGCATGATCGACATGATTGCTGATGGGCCCTTCTCTGTCGGAATGTTCATGAAGGAGTTCCACTTCAAAACGAGTATTCCTCCTGTCCTTCCATCGGATCATCCCGCTGTTTCTGTCCTGCAGAAGCCTTCTCCGACCAAGTCGAGGATGCTCTGCAGGCAACAGAATGTGGCCGCATAGTGGCTGCTGACTGCATCAAGGTTGGGCAAACCACCGTCCACCTGAGTTATGCTGAACCCGGATGTGTTCCAGTCCTCATCCGGGGCGCATCGCTACTGATGACTGAAAAATATCTCCGAGACTACATGTCGCACTACGGGGTGGTGCGAAGAATTTCGTACCCCCTGCACCCAGATTCTCCTCTTCAGATGACGGGCGACATCGTGGTCTACATGGAGCTCCTTAGAGACATTTCTGAGTTCGTTGTGATGCGCGGAGGCAAAGTCTCCGTGTCTTACAAGGGACAGAGGCAGTGCTGCTGGTACTGCAAAAAGACTTCCCACGTTAGGAAAGACTATCCTCTCCTTCGGCAATGTGATTTCTGCCACAAGACCGTGCACAAATTCCACCAGTGCCAGGAGAGGTCAGATGCTCTATCAGCAGCCCCAACGCCACTGCCTCGAGGAATGTCATCGCAGCAACCAGCTAAGATGAATTCTTCGGCCAAGTCACCAGAGCCAAGCAGAGCAACCACGCCTCTTCCTCCACCGAGAAAATCGAAGACGACCCCACCATCGTGACTCCTGGAAGGGAAATGCCACCTCCCCCTCCTCGGCCTCGTGTGGTTCGTGAGACTGTTGCTTCCCCTCCTCCTTCACCATGTGTTTCCCCGATGTTGGAGCACAGTCCCTCTGCTGAATTCGTCGTAGACGATTCGTTGTGCTCCGGGTCGGTGTTTGCTGTTGAGGAATTTCCATCTCTTCCTCTACCCGCGCTTTCATCGGCATCGCAGCCTCTGCGAATCGTCTGTGCGCCTGCGCCTGGTAAAATTTCTTCCTCTGCTGGAACTTCAAAGCCATCAGCGTCTGCTCAGAGGGATCTTCTTGCGACGCCTAATAACCCTCGCAAGAAAAAGGCCCGACGTCATCGTAGCAAGAGGGACGAGGTTCCTTTGTCCTCTTCTTCTGAAAGAGACAGCTGCACCAACCATCATCATCGCAGCCCCTCTTCCTCTTCGGGACGTGATCGTTCCCCTAGAGGGAAGACATCTGAGCCTCCTCCGTCGTCCGTGAGGCTCAAGTCTCCTTCAGATACAGGTCGGCCCCCGTCAGTTTAAATTCGCAGTGAAGGTCTTTTCCCTAAACGTTCGTTCCCTTGGTTCGTCCTTCAAGCAATCGGTTTTGTCATCATTTATTGCCCTGTACAGGCCAGATGTTCTCCTTCTTCAAGAGGTGAAGCTTGCTGCTTCTCAACAGCTTACTAACCTCCCTGGCCTTCGCAGTCAATATCCATCTGCACAGATCTTCATCAACTCATCTTCACCACATGCGCAGGGGGTTGCCTCCATCATCTTCAACTCCTCCATCGTGGCGTCGAACTGTGTTTTTGACTGCGAATGCAGGGTGATCTCTTTAGATCTCCTTCTATCTGGTCTCAAATTCCTATTGCTTAATGTGTACGCCTCGTGTTTATCATCAGAGAAACGGACATTCTTTGAAGACCTAGACTTTTACCTGTGCTCGTCCTTGCCTGTAGTGGTTGCTGGGGACTTCAATTGCCATCCGGATGAGAACACCGTATGTGTCCACCGGTTGTGCCAGCGTAATGCACTTTTCGATCTGTGGGCGTCTTCTTCCCATTCCAGCCAGTGTGGGTCCACCTTTCACCAAGGGCTCTCTGTGTCTTCGAGGTTGGACCTTTTTCTTGTAGACGCCAGGTTCCATGGAGGTCATTCCATGCTCGTTTTCTGACCACAGTGCTATCAAGTGGTCGTGGAACCCTCCATTCTCAGCCTCCTCTGCAGGCCCTACTTCGAGCAATTGGTTTCTGAACGTTTCTCTGCTTGACATCGATAATTACAAGGGAATGTTCGTTCGGTTTGTAGAAAGACATCTTCAGAACCTGCCTCCGTCGCTAGCTTCATGGCTTTCTCTTAAATCCGAGATCTGTCGTTTTTTGAGAAAGATTGGGTTGGACGCCACTAGACGCAATCGGCGCCATCTCCTCATGCTGCAAGAAATCCTGCGCCTCCTCCTCTGTTCCATCCCGAAGGGGGAGTATGCTGATGACATCCGCCAGGTGAAGAGCGAGATCAACGCTCTAATGATCCGCAGGGCCGCCGGCGCAGCTCTCAGGGCCTAATTGTCTTGGGCGTCTGACGTCCGAGATATGTCGTCAGCTGCGTTCGCAGACAAGAGGCGTCGCCAATAAGAAGAGGCGTCACTTTTTTATTACATGTGTGCCCACGCCGAAGAGATAGTTAGTCCAGCAGCACAACGGACTACGAGCCTCACGCCGATAGAAATAGCGAAAGCCGAGCATTGCCCCAGCTCGGACGCCCAGCCCCGACCTTCTCAAACTTATGTCGATTTTGGTGGTGGGGAATGAGACAGTGGAAACCGACTTTGACATCTTGTCTGCTTTCCACTCTCATTTTTCATCATTTTTTGGCCACCAGTCTTTCCATCCGACGCCACGACGAAGTGGATCGAGGCACTTAGACCTTTCACTGCTGACGCTGACCTGTCAATTACCCGTCCCTTTTCCGAAGATGAAGTTAAGAAGTTTCTGTCGATGGATGGCTGTCATCAGTCTAGCCCTGGATTAGACGGCACCCCGTACTCGTTATTTAATGCGACTTGGAAACTTCTTGGACCTTTCTTGGTGCAAGTGTTCAATGCGATCCTCAAGGACCCTTCCTCCATCACGTCGGACTTTACCGCGGGGAGAATCTTCTTCCTCCCCAAGGTACCGGATCCTGAACTCGTCACCCAGTGGAGGCCTATTACTCTACTTAACACAGATTACAAGGTCTTCACTGGTGTGCTACAACAACAGCTCAAATGTTTCGCCGACGAGTTTTTCGATCCGGGGCAATCCTGCTCCATTCCATCTCGCAGGATGTCCGACAACCTGATTACCATCAAATGTGTTATGGAGGAAGCATGTGTGCGTCGTCAGACTCTCGCCGTGCTAAGTCTTGACCAGGAAAAGGCCTTCGACAAGGTGAATCACGTGTTTCTTTTCCGAGTGTTTCACCATCTTCATCTTTGGAAATTTGCTACGATTATCTCAGCACTGTATGCTTCTGCCACATCATGTGTGCCGATTAATGGCTCCAACTCGCCTTTTTCGAACTGTCCAAAGGCGTTAGGCAGGGGTGTCCAATCTCTCCCGTCTTATACATATTCTATTTGGAACCCCTACTGCAACATCTTAATCGCCACCCAGATGTCCGGGGGTATGATTTGTGATCATGTTAACTATGCTGTTAAAAATCCCTCGTTGAGAAACAACCGTACTAGCAAAAAATACTCCACACCATGACCATTAATCTTAACTCTTCATCTTTCTGCTTGAACTAAATCCTGATTCTCCAATCATATGCAGGGCCGCCGCGTGAAAAAGTGGCGTCTTTGTGCAAATTAAATTCCTGCGTCCCCAGTCTTTTTTTTGAGCGCCCCCAATCAATATTTTGAATGCTCCCAATCAATGTTTTGAACTCCAGATAATCTCTTTGACTTTTTATTTTTATTTTAAATTTTATCCCTTTTTTATATTTATTTTATATAAATATTGAGGCGCCTTTGTGCGGTGCGACGGCCCTGATCTTAAGTTATTTATGTATAGTTGAATAATACCAGAATGGAAAAAGAATAATGGTGTCATTTTAAAGAAATAAAGAGAATATTCCACAAAAATAAATAATTACGAACAGTAAAAAATTTTATGGCTTCAACTGAAGAAAAATTATTCTCCTCCTATCCTCAGCAAAAAGCCTCAATAAATAAAACTTTATCCTTAGGACATTAAAGTACATTCTGTTCAGTAAGACATATCAATTTGAGTAAGATCCTTCAGATGAATTAAGGTTGAAGATTTAAGAGAGTAGATGAGATAACTTTTATATGAATAGGATTATGAAAATTATCTGCCAATGTACGGTCATTGCTCTGAAGCGTATTGCTGATGTTAGTTCGTGGCTGACTACTAACGACACGTTGAAGTCGACCATAGTTGAGATCAAGGGCGGATTCGATGACAGAATATTTCTGGACGGTCAAAGACTACGTGGAAACAATGTTTTATAATATTTAGAATTTAAAAAACTTGATAACGCCACGCAATCCAATCATTGAGAGCAAAAAGGCGATTGAAATTTTTGTGAGATTTGGATCAAGTTTTTACTTTTTTTTATTTTTTTTTTATTTTCCGCCCAAGGATAATTAGACTTTCAAATATCAGAGAGATAAAGGGGATAATACTATACAAGGGACTATCAAAAAGTTCCCGGAATTGTAGTCTGGCCAGTGACTGGATACAGTATGCACATCGCGGCCTTAATCCCCTTCAAAGTGTCAGGTCTTTGCATATCAAATGTCGGATTGCAGAGGTCATATTTAATAGCCCTCTAGAAAGGACACCTTCACACGGGCTATTGGAAATAACCCCCATTGCAATCCAAACATTGTTGCCAATGATTTGGCAACTTCTCGAGCCCTCTCCGATAGAATCCATGGTCACGGGACTCAATAAACTCCCGGAATGCGTTTTCGACGTCTGCTTGGGTTTAGTAATGTTTTCCTCCGAAGAAAATTGTCCAGGCTCTGGAAAAGATGGTAGTCGGTAGGGGAGAGGTCCGGAGAGTACGGGGAGTGTGGAAGCACGTCATAGCCCAGAGCCTGTAGCGTCTGCACGTCGTTCGTGCAACGTGCGGACGCGCGTTGTCAAGCAGCAGAAGGACGCCTTTGCGATGCACAAGTGCAGGTTGTTGCTGACACAGTTTTGTGCGCATGCGATGCAGTTCACGACAGTAGGTCGCAGCGGTGATCGTCTCCCCGTGCTGCACGAAGCTGTAATGCACTACACCACGGATGCTCCACCAAACTGTAACCATGAGCTTCCTGGGGTTTAGGGAACTGTCGCGGGCGTTCATCAGCATCTAGCCACTGTGCTGACCGTTTCCTATTGTCGTATAGGAGCCACTTCTTGTCGCAGGTGACAATGCAATTAGGAATCCCCGCAACTTCATGGCGCAACAGCAATTCCGTACACACCTCCAACCGACGCTCTTTTTGGTTTTCCGTAAGTTCATGTGGAACCCATTTGTCCTGCTTTTTCATCTTGTCGATGGTCTTAAGGTGTCTACTAACAGCCGACGCTGATACAGCATGATCTCCTGCAAGGTCCCGAACAGTTTTTGACGGGTCCTCTTCCACAGATCGTTTAAGATCAGCGTCATTCAACACGTTGGGCGGTCTGCCGCGTGGCTCATTTGCCAGGTCCGTCACTCCCGCCCGGAATTTTCGGAACCAACATTGGACAGTACGTTCGTTTATGGTGCCTACACCGACTACCTTATTGATGTTTCGAGAGGCGTTGGATGCAGTGTGATTCAACCTGAACTCGTAATGCATTATCACACGTAATTCGTATGAAGTCATGACTATCTTCGCTTGGGTTCAAACGCTATTAAATATCATCGCAGACATGCAAATTTCAGGCAGCTGGTCGCTGGTAGGTTTATATCTGGGAATGTACCACTTTTTTATGGATACTTGCTACTAAACGTGGAAACCGTGCTGAAGCGCGGAACCCACCTCGAAATCCGACATTTGATATGCAACGACCTGAGAGTGCCACTCCTGAGAAGCCCGTGCGAACTCTTCCCGACCGCGGCTCACCTTCGAGACTATCCTGGCCCGCCTTAAACCGGTTGAACCACAGAATAACACAGAATGGACAGCTTAGCATTTCAATAGTAGTGACCTTCAAGGGATGGGTGGACTCGTGGATTCGCTTAGCAAAGGAATAGCATTGGGAGCTGTTTGGATATATTTAAATATTAAATTTATTTTTCGTTCTTAATTTTAATTTCAATAAATAAAAAGGTTAACTTTAAGTTTGTATATGAAATTGTTTCATCTATACAATGAAAATAAAATTATTTAAGATATGTTTGCTTAGCTATTAAACTTTCAAAGTGACCCGTTTATTATTATTAAAAAAGTTAACTTTTGATTTAACATATCTTTTGTAAAAGTGTATTCAGAATTTTTGTTTATATAGAAAATACAAGCTTTTTAGCGTGACGTTTACTTAATTCTATAACTAAAAAAATTGTCAGTTTCTTACGTTAATTTCATTAAATGAAAAATGAAAAGTTATCCTTTAAAGTCTCATATTATTAACGAAACTGTGATCAGGATTTTTTTCGGTGTACTATGAAAATAAAAGCATTTTAAACTTACATTTTGCTTATTTTCAAACTTGAAATAAAGCCCTTTTCTTCGGTAATTAAGCAAAGTTCTTAATAAAAATTAAAAACTTTAACATTTACCTGGTGGATTAATAAAATCTGGAAAAATCTTCTTTTTTATTTTTTTTTTTTTATTTTTTACTTTTATCACATGTGCTGGTTTTATAATAATCCTTAATCAACTAGATTTTTAAATATCCATTTCAAGTTCCTATTAACAATTGCTATTATTTGAATCAACCTGGAGAACTGTGCCTAAAAATTTCTGTAAATAAGAGATTTCAGTAAAGGAATTTAATCTCTTTTGTGTCCAATGCAAAATTAAATTTATACTGCTTGCAAATTGCAAGAAAAATTTTGACTCCTTGACTATTTTAATTTTTGGGCTTTTATGAATTCAAAATAAACGGTAACTCCTTTCCCAATGAGTTCAAAATCAAATGTAAATTAATTATAATCAACTGTCATTTTTTTGTATAAATTTTGTTTTTGTTATATTGTTGAAGTGTGAAATTTCTTACTGTTTGCCAACATCATTTACTTCCATGTATATTATCTATCATTAAATATGTTGTGTATCTAAATGTGCATATTTAAGGGTATATAATATATTTAAATGTTGCATTCTGACGGCTTTTGTCACTTATTTTGCTTATCACTTCCTCAATAAAAACAAATTAAAGAAGGTCAGATTAATTCCGTTGTTGAAATTAGATTAGTTTGCGAGTGAAATTACTATATTTCGGAAAAATATTAATATACATGTATTTGTAAAGTCTAAATGATTTAAATGTATACTATAAACTTAACATTCAGTCAGCTGATTGCCAAGCAAGTTATTTAATTTAATTAGGCGAATATCTATTTTTCCTCCGTGGGAAAATATTTTTTTCTTAATGCCAAAAGATTACATGTCATTCATTTCAAGCTTCTAAGTGGTCAGGACAGTCTCCGTTAATTACAGACCGAGAAATAATTAAAAATCTAGAAAAAGTCGTAGCAAGCTCTATTGAAACCCAGGTTAACGAGCCAGCAAATTCCCTCCATCCGTCGAAGGGCGCCACCGTCTGCTCACTGCCATCGCTTAGCATGGGAAACGCTGAAGCTGTCCATTTTGTGTTATTCTGTTGTTGAACCAACCAACCGCCTTAAACACAGCTGATTTCTTAAGGGCACTATCCCCGTACGTCTGTTTCAGTGCTTGCAGTGTCTCCGTCGCACTTTTTCCCAGCTTGAACATGAACTTAATGTTTGCTCTCTGCTCAAACTGTATGTTACACCCTCTTACAAGCACACGCTACATCTCCCGAATAACACGTCCGAACACGATGCAACCACACGTGCACGCGCTTGGGATGTAGAGGGCGCTGATTACAGAGCGGCGTTTTCCAGACTTATGGCGCTCACCGGCCAACTACAATTCCGGGAACTTTTTGATAGTCCCTTGTATGTCCGTTCTGCGGATGAGGCTTTTAATCCCAGAATTCTGGTTAAAACCATTATTTACCACAAAGACTTACTTACAAATGAACCTCTCCAGGTGATACATCTCTATTTGAATGAAACTTGGTTGGTATGCAGATCCCATAGGGGTATATGAAAAAACCTTTTTTTTTTACAATTGCGGCAATCAAAGCCCCTATGGGAGCGAAATTGACCCCTAAAAATCGCAGTGATTTTCAGTTTTTAAAGATTACTCCGTAGCCATCGGAGATAAAAATTATGTTCAAATACAAGTTTTTTTTATTATTATTAAAATTTTATTATATTTGCTGAAATTTACAAAGAAAATCTGGCATTTCCAGAAGCCATATTGGCTTATATTGGGAAAGTCGAGTTACAAATAAAATACTTAAAAAAAATATACAAAATCTGAAAAAACGTCAAAATCTTATTCAGAAGATAAAATAAAACTTATTTCGAATATTATTTATATAAACCAACAGCTTTTATCAATTATTTTATGATATTTTTATATTACCAAAGATTTATTTCTCTACTTCAAAACAATTTTTTTTTCAGTCTTTATAATTTATATGTAACCTTACCAAATCAATATACTTTTCTTGATTAGATTGTATGAAGTCAGGTTTAATATTCATTTGGAATGTTGTTTAAAATTTTTGGAATATAGCTTGTTCTTTCTCTTTTCAAAGGAACTATCCAAATATGTAGAACAGGCACCCTCGTCCCCTTCCAAAATAGTACCCCTATTTCCCAAATAGAAAGAGGTAAAAACTTTTTTCATTACATTTAAAATACTCCTCTCATTATGCTATTTAAAACGACTACAATATTTACAGGGTGACAATAAATTATGGCAACTCATTGTGTACAAAGTTTTTAATCCAAAAAACGAAAAATAAAGCAATTGACAACTAATAAATAGAACATTGTCCCTTGGTTTCGAAGTGGGCTCCTTTGGTGGCGATACAAAGACCCAAACGTGTCTTGAAATTTTCAGCAATGGGCTGCAAGTCTTCGGGCGACAATCGGCCCCATTATTGGCGCAGGGACTTGTTCAGCGATTGCAAACTGTTGTGGCGTTTAGCACAGGCCCTGGCTTCCAAGATCGACTATACGCTGTAATCCATAGGATTGAGATCTGGCGAGTACGGCGGCCACTGCTGAGACGTGAGGAAATCCGGAAAATGGCTCTTGCACCACACTCTGTGAGCTGGTGCAGAGTCTTGTTGAAAGGTCCAACCCGCATTGCCAAAATGCTGCCGAGCCCAATGAAGTACCACAGCCTCGAGAATGTCACGACAGTAAACTTGTTAGTTGATTTTGACTTCTTGGTCCATGAAAACGAGAGGTGTCTTGCCGCTGGCGTATATTCCGCCCCAGGCCATCATGGACTGCGGATTTTGGCGACGTTCGATGACTGCAGAGGTGCCGGATGCCTCCGCTGACCACACTCTATCGTTTGGGTGATTATATGCCTACTCCACAGTGAAGAGCTTCTCGTGCAGAACATGCAGTGATTGCAATGAATTAAAAATAATTTGGTGGCGCTTTAATATATTTGCGCCTGGACGCGTCCAATTCTGTTGCCATAATTTATTGTCACCGTGTAATAGCTTGTGACCTGCATTAACCTTTGAAAAGGCCCCAGTAGTACAAAATGCATTGCACATATGCCGCGATTTCTAGCTACGTGGCGCGGCGTGTTGCTTTACTTGTTAGAAATCACTTTCATTATTAGTATACAATAAAGTAATAAGATACGAGCAAATATAAAGTTTATATAGTGTTTATTTTTTAAAATATATTCCTGAGTATATTGTTTAATATACGAGGTCTGGTAGCGTTAAATGTGTTCTCTGACACATAACTTTGCAGCTGCCGTTTCATCTCTTCTAAAAATTGCGATGCAGTATGTCTCACCTTATTATTATCTTTTTATATGAGCGACTGACAAATTTTATGATTTTTCGAGAAACGGTTCCATGATCTCTTTTAAAATTCAGTATCCATGTTCAGGAAGCTTTAAAATCTTCTAACTGCACTTCTTCTTTAGCTTCTAAAACCCACATTCGTAAGGTTATATCGTGATTAATCAAATTTTCATCTAAATTTGCTAACAGCTTTTTAAAAACTTATTCATGAATTCTTCTTAACGTCTCGTGTTTCATACCACCTTTCTGCAAGTATTTTTACCATCTGTATACGTGTAGTTGGGATTTTAATTGCTGCAAGCGGTTTCGGATTTGCACACGTTACTTCACTTGCAGGAGCCTTTTTATACGTTCATTTATCAACCAAACAATGCTGACAAACGTTAAATACTGTGAACTGTAAATTACTATATACCTATCACAATGTAATATTGTACGTTTATTAATTCTAACATATGGTTATCAAAAACGGGAGAGAAATTTCACGGTACAAGAATAAGAATTACACGATTGTATCAAAAATACGTACGATAGCTCAATGCGTAAAGGACGTTACTTTTGAATTTAAAAACACATGGTGGATTAGAATTTTTAAATGAACAGCGATCAATTGCTACGAAAACTGTAGCAGAGGATGAATATGTTTATCTAGAAAATGTTGAACAAGTTATCCAAGAAAAATATGAGTCATCCTGCTCGGCTGAGAGAGATGGAGGTCTTATAGATGGAGAATACAAGAGGAAAGCGATTGAATTTTGGAAAAGTGGAAAGATTGAATTCGCCTTACAGATACCTTCCAAAACCGCTTTAAGAAAGTAAAGACGCGACTACAATTATACAGATGGGAAAATACCTGCAGAATGGTTGTATCAAACACGAGAAGTAAAGAGGAATTTCTTGATACAAGTGTACGTTTTAAATAAGCTAGTAGCAAATTTAGACGAAAATTTGATTATTCATAATATACAGAGGGTTGTTAGGGATCTATGATAACAATTAGAATAAATAAATTTGGCGTGCGCGTTCATTAAGTCAGGGAAGAAGGGCCATTTTCATGCATTTGTCAAGGAAATGAGACTTTTTCTGGGAAATGTCAGGGAAATATATTTTACTGGAGACATGTTATTTATCAAATAACTGACTGATAAACCGAATTACGATGGATGGTCCCAATGTAGAGACATGTTTTAAAAAAATTACGATTGTGTCAGGAAAATGAGACTGTCGATGTCAGGGAAAATCAGGAAAATGTGATTCAGAATTTCAGTGGGAATCCTGAAACTATCAAAAAGGGTTAGGAATGATAGGGCTACGTATAAAAGAGCTACGGCTCAGTGGTCACTGAAACAAAGGGACGGACAAAAAATGAACATAGAAGAAGAAAATTGTGAAAGAACATTAAAAACAGGAAATAACTGAGAAAAGATAAAGAAAAAGAAAAGGGCCCAGAAAGCCTACGATAAATTAGGGAATAGCTGAAGTTGTAGAGGAATATGGGAAAGGTAATGAAGGAATAGTGCCTTTGTTAAGGTTAATGCCATTAGGGGTGAGGGAATTAAATTTCCAAATGAAAAAAAGACTCGAATTGCCTTATTTCTTTTTTGTTATAGAAGTTATTGCGAAGAATATAAAGGCTGACGCCCTGCAAGGAGTGGCCAGGGGAATTAAAGTGTTTAGCGACAGGGGTGTCAGCATTGCTAAGGATGTCGAACTTATTATGTCTGGCGAATCTGGTACGTATAGTATTACCCATTTCTCCGACATACTGTTTCTGGCAAACTTGCAATGTAACAGGTAAATTAGGTTGTGAGAAGTGCAGGTTAGGTTCTGGTTAATCTTGAGAGTAAAGGAGGAAGCACTGCTGGAAATAGAGGTGGCAGGGTTAAGAAAATGGCAAACGCCACAACGTTTTTCATTGCAAGGAAAACACCCCTTAGTAGAAGTACGTGGTTTAGTAATAGCAGCATGGACCAGAATATCTTTAAAACTAGACGTCCGCTTTAAAATTAAAAGAAACTTTTGGTGGTTCTGGTAAAATGGAATGGAGAAGAGGAGAGTTGTCAATAATATGTTGAAGTTTCCTTAGGCCATTTTTGATACTATTGAGGGTTGGATGATAAGGAAGAACTAGCGTAGGTATTGCCATTGCTAGAGAAGGTTTGGGATTGCTGTTAGAACGGGAATTACGATATTTATAGATAGAAGAGCGTATGACAGATTTGGGGTAGCCTCTTACTTTAAGGGAGTGGGTAAGGGCGTTAGCATGGAAGTCCTTGTCAGTCCTTGCCGACTTTATTTAATAAAAGTTGTTTATTTTAGAAGTACTATCCAAAGATAACTTACATGACCTATGTTCTCATTTGAAGTTTCAGAGTTTATTCCAGTCCCCCCTATTTCTTGTTAATTCTGGAATTGAAACTATCAAAAGCGAATTCTTTATTATAGGTTTGTCAATAAAATTCTTTTTTCAAACATCTAGAATCAATATCAAAAAAATGGCTGATACGGGCGTTTTGGAACATCCTGTATAGACAAATATGTTTTATCTAAATAATTTTATAATGAAAATTTAAACTATCTAACCTATCTACATTAACTAAAATTACCGTATATAAATTGGTACTGTATTTTGTATCCCAACCAAAACTATTTTACTCAAAGTATTTAAATTTGCGCAAAACTGCTTTCAAAATCTTATAAATTCGCCTAGTTTGAAATGGATCCCAAATTTTATTAGTTTTTGCTCTGTAAACTAAAAGATAAGTCAAACTTTAAATATAGGTAAAGTTCTGTATACCACATATTACTTGTTAATTTGTTAAATCTTGAGAACCATGGATTGCAAAAGTTCAATGTGCTTTATCACAGTCCCATTATGGAAACCTTTGAAATTGCTGAGCTAAGGTGCATAGATCATCAATATTACGCCTCTTTTAATGATGACGATAAGCAACATTGCATTTTGTGTACAAAAAAAAACCAAACAAACAAGGAAACTGACATTGATTTCCCCATTGTAAATCCTTTAAATTGCAAGAAAATTACGAAAAACAAGATACAATATTTAGGAAAAAAATTATCATAGAGAAGATAGTGTTCAGAAGAGATAAGAGGTTTTGAAATAATAAAACAAATAATGGTTTAAACAGTGCATCTGTACTTTCTATCATTTAGTTCCCATCGTTCTTTTTAATTTCTTTTTTATAATTCACAGTGAGTTCTACTTCCTAAAATTTAATATCAAATTATTTTGAAATATTAGAAAAATGTGCTTTTCCCTTAAAACTAATCCCATTGGAATTTTTAATTTTATAAGATATAGGAAATTACTGAAGCGAATCATATTATCGCTAAATAATTTAAGTCAATGTCGACGAACGCAGTAGAATAAAACCTTAATTTTTTTTCTTAAAAAAAAAAAAAACACGGTCACCCGTTCATTCAACACTTTCCGTGTTTTTTTTATTCCTTTAGATATTTCCTAATAGTTAACGACTCGCTTAGTATCACGTAAACAGTTAATTATATTATTTTTTTTTCTGCTTGATGACTTACTCGTTATCATAAATAATACATATCTCGAAAATTCCGATAAGGTTGTATAGAAATATCAATAAAGGAAGATAAAGTGTTTCAGAAGATAAATATACAATAAAAAACAAAAATAAACATTCCTTTTTTTATATCTTATATTTTTTTAATATAGAAAAAAATGGCTTTGCACAAACTTTTGTCTTTTGCTGTTTCTCCGTATGAGGAAACGCTTTTATAAAAGTGGGACATTTCAGTGCTTTTGCAATCGAAACACGTTCACTCAAAACATGATAGAACAAGTAATATCAGGTTATTTTATGGATCGAGAGCCTAAATAGCAGCATTCATTAAATAGCATCGTCATCTGTAATAAAATGAATGCTTGATAATTAAACGAAACAACGTCTGAAACTTGAATCCATTTTGATGAGACTTTTGTCTTTGCATACATCTCAAACTATCAAATTTTATAAGCTTATTCTTTATATTATTGTTTCTTTACTCACGTATTTTATCAGTACTCCAGCCAAATTTTACTTGTAAAAAGAAAAGAAAGCACATGCTTTATCTTTTATCTTTGGATAAGACGGATAATACCGGATTTTGCAAAAGATCTATTACACATGTGAGGACCTCCGCAAAAATGACATAACCACTTGTGTGATGTAGTTAGACACCGTTTTTATTGTCAGACTTGATTTTGGTGTATACACAATGCATATTAATCGATGTAAC
>JAHWFO010001255.1:891060-924929 GCA_023313115.1 Rhysida immarginata
GTGATTGTTGTTTGTGACCTTGAGGACGCGTTCCACAACGTGAGAGTACCACGTGATACGATGCTTTTGCGCACGCGCGCGAGAAGTGGCGTTATATCAGTCATAGTTCTCATGCAAGAATAGAGAATCGCTTTGTTAGAAGTTTATTTTGCGGAAAAATCGTACCAACGTTGCATACAGAGCTTTTAAAGAAGAAAACCGCCCGACGGGCCATCAGTGTTTTTTCGCTTGTTGTAAACAATGAAAGTTGGATTGTCAGCCCTCGTTTAATGACGCAGTGAGCAGGCTTTGTTTTTTAGGTGGCGTTGCTACGGGTCGACTAATGATGATGTAACAATGTATGACGTTTCCGTTATCAGACCTTCTGTCTAGGAGGTATTGGCCGGGGCCTGTCTTTCTCGTTGGCTACGTGTAACATTGTAATGACGTTTCAGCGCCCAGGCCTTATCTTTAGGTGGTGTTAGTGTGACCCTGTATAGGTGTTGTAAAGTTCCACAAAGCTTCTTTATTTCAACTTCGGCTATTATTAGGAGCTTTAGCATAAAATCTACTTATAAGAATGCGCCCTTGGTCTGTACGTAAAGGCGTGAAATTCAGTATCCAGATTCTACTAGGCAAGATCTACATTGCTATGAAGTTTAGGCCCATTTGTTCCATTGGGATCGGATTTGCGGAGGTGGCAGTCACTTGGTCTTTAGAACCTAGGCAACATAGGGCATGTGATATATCATACGTTCGGAAATGATGAGAAAGGAAAGAAAATACGAGCTTTTTTACATTTTCAACATATTACGTTCGAGAAAATTAATTTTTTGATTAAAAAACTTGGAAAGAGGTAAAAAGTGCAGATAAAGGGGTAAAAATAGATGACTGCAGGACCTGTTACTTGCCTTACCCTACTCGGGAAGTAGGGGGTTAATTTCTTTTTAATAAATGTATAAATGTATTTCTGCTTCCCTGCTAAAGCTCCTCCTTGGAATGATTACAAGATTTTATTATCAATTTAGCTTTGTCCCAAAGTGATTACAATTAACGATGCACAGTGGGACAAGGAGCCCTGAAAGTTGGCATTAAATCAACTTAATGTCTGCGTTTTATATTTCTTTACAGTTGTGTTAGAAGTGTTGTAGTAAGGTAAACATATTTTTTTTGGTTTATATTTGATGAAAGTATGATATAAAAGTTTTAAAAATTTACATTCAGAATTTACACTTTCGCAAATAAACATTGAACATTGTAGTAACCTTTAAAATTATATTTCATCTTCAGAATCCGAAGATACATCTTCATCACTGTCAAAGTTATCATCATCGTCATCAACAGCAACAGCATTATCACCACTATCACCATCACCAGCAGTTTTGTGTGGTTGGAAATTTTAGCAACTCTATTGCTTCTTTTGGAAGGTGTTGAATTTGTTTCTTTTGTAATGTTCTCTTGTTAGCGATTAGGGGAAGTTAAGTTAGTTTTGGGCTATTTTGGATAGAAAGCAAGCATGATTTGTGTTTTGTCAACATTGATCTTTAATTGGACGCGGTGAAAAAAAGAGCAAATATGAGCAGAAAAAACAAATGAACTTATAATATACAATGAATACACATTACGAAAAACAAAAAATGAAATCTTGATCTGCCTTGAAACATACGCTATTGCTCATAATGTTTCCTCTGACAATATGACATTTGAAACATTGTACCAGTCACTATCTTCCACAACTGTTTCACACAATAAAATTTAACATACCTGAAATTGAAGATTGCATAGCAATAACTTCAAAAATTCAAAAAAATTTGCATGCACATTGGTGTAACGTCATCAGCTAACTCGCTTCAACTAAGCGCCCTGGCGCAAATACGCGCTACACTAAAAATAACTTTCTATTATGCATAGGACGGTGGTGTCCTGAAAAATATTAAACACGAATGTCTATATGCTATTTCATTTTTTGATTTAATGTCAACTCTATGCGACGCCTTCTGTATTCTAAAGGCTTCAATAAAGGCACCCATACAGTATACTCCGAAACGCCTTATCAAGTATCCAAGGCGCCTTGTGACCAATTAAGGGCCCCTGACAAATCGCCTAATACATATTAAAGTTCATGTGGCAAAAACAAGAACAAAACAATCTGGAAGGATTTTAATAGTGGTAATTTACTTATATCTGCGTTCATGAAACGATTCCTAATTATAATGACAATATTTCATAATCACATCCTTTCAACTCAGAGAATATTTAAAATGAAATCATTAATCTAAGTTTACTTAACAATTATCTGTCTTTATTGCTCTTAAAATCTATGTTTATGAGCAACAACTTCCTACATCTCTTTATATTCTCTCTTCTTGATAAGAGTGCAATTATCTGATAATCGTTTTTCAGAATCCGAGACGGCGGGGAATTGTAAGTTTCCAGCACTTTCTGCATTCCCAAGGATAAAAGCTACCTAGAAAAGCGGGGAGAAATCGCCACTTATCATTTCTTCGAAATTTCTGTTAAAAATTCACGATTCTTTATTTAGAAGGATTATTAAGAAAGAGGAATGAAAGAAATTGAATTTTATAAAAATAATTTATACGTATAGAAAGAAACGGAACTTAAAATATGATCCTTTTTTAACAAATAATAAACTCGGAATGGTAGATTTTTTTAAGATTTTAACGAGCAAAATGAAAGAAATATTTGTAAAAAAAAAAAATAAATAAATGGGGATATTTTTTTAATTATCTTTCATCAGTATTTATTTTTCAATATCTTAAAATAATTCAATTATTTATTACAGTTTTTAACCCACTCTTTACTTACATGTACAGGGTGCCTATATTTGAGGACACACCTTCGTTTGGCTACTGCTGCACTATAGTAAATTGTATGTCCTTTCCGTTTCCGGAAAGCAAAATAGCGGACCACCAAGTAACACAATTCATGAAGAGACATGCAGTAATCGTGGCAATAAAGGCAGAGCACAGCGATTTAGAGATATCACGATTTCTGAAGGTCGCAAGATCATTCTAGAAATTTGGCGTCGACTACTAGACTACTATGGTCATTATGCGCCTTTTATACAAGTTATATCTGTACGCAGCCCGGGACAAACACAAACATCCATGCCCACGGCCAGGCGGACTCGAGAACTAGAAAGCCTACGCCCTAGCCCTCTCGGCCACCTGGCCGGCGACCGAAGATGGCAATGTTGCACCAGTAGCAAAGCGTAAAAAGCATGCCTCACGCTCTGACATCATCAGAACACCTGAATTTATTCAGCAAGTGCAGCAGGCCATCGATGACAATCCCAGAACATCCATGAGATCACTTGCCAAAGATCTCCATGTGTCGGAAGGAACAATCAGAAATGTTGTCCATGAAAATATCAGATATCACTCATATGTCATGCGAAGAGATCAGTTTATGTCAGACAAAACACGGTAAAGTCTCCAGTGACACAGGAATGGATGGCCGACAATTTCCATGATCACGTAACCCCTAACTTTTGGCCTCCTAACTCCCCTGATCTGAATCCGTTGGACTACTACATATGGAGCGTTGTGGAGAGAGAGATCAATGAATACTCCCGTAAAACCAATGACCAATATGAACCACGACAATTTGATTCGCGCATGTCGACGGTTTCGATCTCGCATTGAAGCAGTTATAGAAGCTGAAGGCGGATTCATTGAATAGCCATATAACAAGAAGGTTTCTTGTGTATGCTCACGATATGTTTCGATAATAAAGCTATTATCTCGACTTATATCTCTGTTTTCTTTCTTGACGTGAATCTGTCCTCAAATAACTTACGCACCCTGTAGAATACTGAATAAACTCAACCCATATAAATCTACCCTTTTAAAAGGACAGATATTACCAATACGTTATATTTTGAAGACTTCACAATTTCCAAAATATTTGTTTTTATTCCGGCTAAAATAAAATTGCTTTCAAAAAAGGTCAACACTATAAATATTTATATTATGGGTTTATGTAACTATCATATCTGGGCTTGCATCATTAAAGATTACAGCTACCAGAGGCTACAGCGGGTTGAAGATTTGTGACTATCGAAACTGGAGCGGTCTTCTTATTTTTCAGTACATTAAAATGTCTTTTTATAAGTAGATATAGTCTATGCAGCTAGTACGTTCAGAAGTTTTTATTTATTGCGAATGTACTTGTGGCGTGTTGTAGTTCTTGTGGTCCTTTCAAAAGATCGTTAGGATTATTCACTACTATAGCATTGCAGAGAAGTTATAGTTGTGAATTTGGGTTTACCTACTGGGAAAAATTTTTTAACTCTGAATATACTGGATTAAGATGTTGGTCTTGTTGGTACTGATCGAAGCGATGAACCATGCAAATCTTATGGCTCATAATCTGGACATTATTCCTATCAAGTTTGTTTCCTGTCTATAAACAGTTTCCTGTCTAGGGTGGGTTAAATAGGGAAAGTTTAATTATAACCACCCTGTACTTTTTCTTTATCGACGGGATTTTTGAAGAATTTAACTGTAATTATAATTAAGTCAATGATAATTACCAAGAAGATTAACTATTTCCGTAACTCCAGTATAGTTTGGAATACTTACTTTCTCTATGACCGCCTACATTAATGAAAATAGGAGGTACAGCCGGTTCTCTTTATAACGAATCTTGATATAACAAACGTCTTGATTTAACGAACAAAGTAGATAGTTCCTAGCGAAATGCATATTTCTCCCATGTATTTAGCCTCTCAATATAACGAATTCTCTGTATAACCTGTTACGCTGTTCTTCTGTTTTCAAACAAAAGCCGTTCGAACGACAACGGAGAGGCGACGAAAATTACGAAGAACGACGTAACAGCGAATAGACCAATCAAGAGCGAGGGAAGGTGAAATGGTTTGGTTTGGTTTGGTTTGTTTGGTATTAACGTCCTTTTCAACTGCTATGGTCATTTCAGGACGGCGTTATAGGGGCCGCAAATTTTGCCTCGCAAGGGTTCTTTAACGTGCAGCCGGCAAACGACTACACGGGACCAACGGCTTTACTTCCCTTCCGAAGGAAGTGCGTGATCTCAGGATTTACCCCTGAAAAATCCTCGTCGTCCTCGGCCGGGATCGAACCCGCGTACTCGGGCATCAGAGGCGATCACGCAACCTGCTGAGCCACCGAGGCCGATAAGGTGAAATGGAAAGAGAGAGAGAGAAGAAAGGGGATTTGGACGACAGATACCGTAGGCGAAAGGTGGAATGGAAGGAGCAGAGCGACTAAGCGGGAAGATACCCAAGATGGACGATTAATGAAAGAGGAAAGCCTTGGGAACATTAACCGTGAGGAAAACTGTCCGTCGAGCACCGAAAAGGCCGAGCGAATTGGCAGCAGCTCACGGGAGGTATCCGCAGAAAGAATTCACGCTTCGCGTCGACGAGAGAAACTGCTGAATCGTTCTCATCCGAGCGTAAGTGTTAGTCCTTCCTACCTTTAACAGTCTTACATACAGTTAGACTTCTGGTTTAAATTCGCTAGCGAAGAAAACTCTATTAATGTCGAATACGAGCTGCGTAGAATTAAGGGCATTTTCCCTTATGGGATGAGCGGTTTCGTCCGAGGAGGAAAAGGTCGTTGCTCTCGCCATTAAAAACGACGTATTTGGAATTATCTGCTCGTTCGGAAAAATACCGAGTTACAAGTTTTTGGAACTGTTGTTAAGGTGGATTTAATTCTACTAATTTATATTTATTGAAATTTTGGCTATTAAGAATATTTGAGCTCTTGCGTTCTAGGATTCATTGATTTTATTCTTTAGCTTTTGCGTTAATGGGGATTCATTATGTCAAATAGATTCCTGCTATTGATGCATTAAAATTAATTATATTTACTTGTGACAATCCCGAATATTTGTGCGTTAAGTGCATTTATTTTATTCTTTGGTGATTTATCTACTTCATGCCGTTGAATTGCATATTGAGGCTGATATTTTCTTATCCCTTAGTTTGAAGGAATTTAAGAATTAACTTCAGTGATTTATACTCTGGCTTCAATTTATTTATTGTCTCAATATTAATTTGATTGCTTTTCTGTATCCAGACGAGCGTTCTTCGTGCTTGACTACTTTATGAAGAATGGAAGCTGAACTTTTCCAGTTGCTGTCCGGGATAGGATTGCGTCGTAGATGCTAGCATTTTCCACTGCGTTGATTTCTTCAAATTCCCTGGTTTTGGCATCACGACTACGTTTTCGGTCAACTACTGTATGGAGATTTAAAAAGGGCCCATTGGGTTGAAGACATCGCAACCAATTGAGACGAATATTTTCTTGTTTACAATTATCTTTGTTATTTATATTTACTGCATTTATCTATCGAACGATTTATTTGTTTGTGTCTCTTCAATTCAAATCGAATTGTATGACCTTACTGAGGTTGAATTAAAATCTCTGCTTATTTATAAATTGACTACTATCGGCTCAGACTTCTGTTCGGTTTACATATTAATTTTATTACCTATTAATAAAATTTATCCCTTACAGAACCACTTGCTTTAACGAACTATTTCGATAGTCCCTTCAGTATTCAACAATACTAATTGGCTCTTTTAATAACGAACGGCAATCTGATAGGCCACTGAGCAAACACCGCAAAGATACAGGGTGATTCAGTCAATTTCTGACCATTTCAGTACTATGATTTATTGACCCATTAATGTTACAAACTTAGCATTTCAGTATGATATTTTAGGCAGTTCGGAGTTTTTATTCCCGTGGAAAAGTCTTGATGATATGCTCAATGTGACCACCACGAACGTTTTCAACTGCTCGCAGCCGAATGGTGAAGTTGTTCATAACTCTATCCAAGATTTCTGCATCCACAAGGGTGCAGCAGTCGACGATGCTTTGTCGCAGCTGGTCTAGGGTTCTTGGTGCTGTAGTGAACACACTGTCTTTAAGGAACCCCCAGAGATAAAAATCACATGGGTTTAGGTCAGGACTCGTAGGGGGCCAACGAAAGCCACCCCCGCATCGATCTGGAAACCTATTTGAAATGACACGATTTCCGAATTTCTGATTGAGAAAGTCTAGCACTTCATTAGTGGTGTGAGGCCTAGCCCCATCCTATTGAAACCATTGATGTCGAAGCGGTATACGCCTCCTTCGCAGCTCGGGGATGAAGAAGGTTTCCAACATGTTAAGGTAAGCCTGTGACGTTACGGTGCCATCAAAAAAGAACGGACCAATGATGCCTCTTTTGGAAATCGCGCACCAAGTCATAACCTTTCGTGGATGAAGACGTGACTTATGGATCTCATGAGGGTGCTGGGAACCCCAAAAACGAACGTTGTGTTTATTAACTTTACCTGACAGATGAAAGGTCGTCTCATCTGGCACCCACAGCTTGTCCACAATGTCCTGATTGGCTTCCATTTCTGCTCCAAACTCCATCGCAAATTGTTGTCGCTTCTGTCTTCCAGTGTCTGTTAACTCCTGATAAACATGGATCTTATACGGGAACAGGTGTAAATCCTTTCTCAAAATTTGCCACGTCGTGGTATACGACAGCCCTTCTTCAATGGATAGGCGGCGAACAGATTTTTTTGGTAGGGGAATCGACCAACCTTGTGCGAACATTTTCGACAACTTCGGCCGTTCGAACACGAGCTTCGCTCCCACCTTTTTTCTTGCCTTTAACACATCCAGTGGAACGAAATTGCTTGACAAAATCCATGATTGCTTGCCTGCCTGGTGAATCTCGACACTTATACTCCTTCTGGAACTTTCTTTGCACGGTTATAGGTGATTTTGTCTCGAAATACCATTCGACAACCTTGCATTTCTGCTCTGTTATAAAGCGGGCGCCATTTTTCAACAATACGATTTTCATGCAGCGCCGTTGCAACAACACAAACTCCAACTATTTAGAAATTCGATATGGCGCTCATATTTTTTCAATTGTTTATCCCTAATGCACGTCATTCGAGTGAAATGGTCAGAAATTGACTGAATCACCCGGTACAATGTGGAATTAAGCTAAAAAAAAACGTGTCATTATCATTGCGATGGTAATTCATAGCTTATCTTGTACTTTTGGTTTGCATAACTGTTACTTTCCATCAAGCTGGATAAAAATACCTGTAAAACGCAAATCCATTGATTAGAAAGTTGGTTGGTTTGGTTTGTTTGGTATTAACATCCTTTTCAACTGCCATGGTAATTTCAGGACGGCGTTTTAGGGGGCCGCAAATTTTGCCTCGCAAGGGTTCTTTAACGTGTACCCGGCAAACGACTACGCGGAACCAACGGCTTTACTTCCTTCCGAAGGAAGAGCGTAATCTCAGGATTTCCCCCTAAAAAATCCTCGTCGTCCTCGGCCAGGGTCGAACCCGCGTCCTCGGGGATTAGAAAGTAGGTTGCCTACAACGGGTTAATGTTGTACCTGTACTTTATTTTAATTGTAGTACTAATCCTAAATAATTGTACTGATTTGAAAACGAAACTCAAAATCATTGCTGATATGAAGAAAAGGATTAGTTAAAATAAGATTCAGAAACAGTTCAGCATTGTTTGCAATGTGTCACTTTATAAAGTATACAAAGGTGTTGTGCCCGGCGCAACCGAGCAGAGGCAATAAGCAACATTAAACACCCATAGATTATACGAAAGGAAGTATATTTAGTAACTCAGTATCCCTGATGCTGCCTTTGCATAAGCAACTCTGCATGCTGCGACTGAATGGAGATATTGAAGGTTGAAGTCACATTTAGATCCAGGCCCAGCTTGAACATTGAATGCCGTTCGCCCGTCCGTTAATTGAAGTGTTGCAATTCCACTCGTTGCCGTTGCCAGAGCAATCTTGCCTTCTAATTGAACAGTCGCCGGCACTTTTTCCAGCAAAAATGATTTACCGGTTTCTCCAGGACCATAAAGAAAAGCAGTCTCCCTTGTAGCGTCTCATTGCGTATCGCATTTAATAATGTGCTGTACACAATCATTTAAGAGTGATGTTTGGTCCACCAACTCTTGAAATCTTGCCCGTGTTTGTGCAGTCTCCGCCGATACCAGTGGATTTGAATTCCTGGAATGCTTCTACTTCTTGATCAGCGAACTGGAGACATCTCTGGATAATCCTTGTTTTATCGGCGTTCAATGTTCGTTAGATATTGGTCCAAATCTCTTAATGTGATATACAGCACTGCAAGATTTGTTGCATCTGAGCTGAGTTGATTCTGATAGTCTTCTGACAACGCGTCTGCACAACTATTCCACATTCGTTTAGGTTGCTGGGGCTTACGGTATAGTCAGACCTCGAACATTCGTGTTTCGTGATTCGTGAATTCACAGATCCGCGAAAATTTCATTGGAACTGAATTTATTTGCATCCGCGATTGTTTCGCACATCCGCATTCGTTTACTCATTTTACCTTACTGTGAATGGAAAAGAAAACACTAGCCAATGCCTTTTCTTTGATTTATTAGACGATCTTCGAAATAGGATGGTCGTAGAAACAGAAATCAGGGGTATCGACTTCCGTAAAGCGGGTTTCACAAATAACAAGCAAACACCGCAACAAACAAGAGAAAACCATCACGCAACCGATCCCACCATTCCTGCGGGACGCTCGCAAAAGAGCGGCCGCATTACAAACTACACACACCCACGGAAAACAATTCATTACACGCATTCAAAAATCAGACGATCCCATTTACGCTAGCGGCGGCGGCTGCGGCGCCGCGAACCTCGCGGATCCGCTTCCAAAAGCGGCAGATAGTTAGTGAAAACCGCAAACACTTCTCGTTTCACGAAAAAATACGGCACAGCAAGCGTCTGCATCTGCTGCTTCAATCCGATTGGTCAGTGGTTATGACGTCATACAAATCACAACAGCAACTCCTTGCTTGTCCGCCATTAATCACCCACTTGCCGTGTTTATTCTATTCTCGACTGAAGTGAAGTCGGCCAACATGCAGGTTCAAACCACAGTAAACGGAAGGCAAACTTTCCCTTCCCTTGACTATGTTCAAACTGCTCCTAACTCTAATACTATGTCTGTGCATGGTACGTGCTATTGCCTTCCCAGAATTTACATGTAATTAAGTTTTTCTGAATGGCTGAGCCACTATTGCTGCTGCCGCTGCCGCCCAGGTTCAACACACCGAACTTCGTTCGCAAGCTCTGCGGACAACGCGCGGCGCTCAACCGCTCGGCTCGAATTATTTGTGAAACAGTGTGCGGTGCGGCGCTCCAGGCGGACGCCGCGCCGCGCCCAGATCCGCACGCCGCAAGCTTCGCGGATCCGCTTCCAAAAGCGGCAGATAGTTGGTGATAACCGCAAACGCTTCTCGTTTCACGAAAAAATGCGGCACAACAAGCGTTTGCATCTGCTGCTGCAATCTGATTGGTCGGTGGTTATGACGTCATAGAAATGACAACCTCAACTCCTTGCTTGTCCGCCATTAATCGCCCGCTTGTCGTGTTTAAGCGGGTTTCACAAATTCCTTACGGCGAGCGGATCTAGGCGCGGCACGGCGTCAGCCTGGAGAGCCGCTGCGCAAACCGTTTCACAAATAATTCGAGCCGAGCGGTTGAGTGCCGCGCGTCGTCCGCAGAGTTTGCGGACGAAGTTCGTCGTGTTGAACCTGGGCGGCCGCGGTGGCTCGCGCGCGTTAGTTGAGTAGGGTAAATTTTTCAATGTGACTAAATTTGACTTTTTTGCCAGCTTTGACTAGGGACCATCCATAAATTACGTCACACGAATTTCATGATTTTTGGACCCCTCCCCCGTCCTTGTCACAGATTGGTCACATTTGTGTGACCCCCCTCCCCTGGTGTGACGTCACATATTTTGCAAATTTAAACTTAGAAATTATTAAATTAAAACAACACTTCCAAATACATACAAAATGACATACATAAACACTTCCAAAATTATTTATATATTTCTATTTAAAATCTTTTTTCATAAACTCAACAATAAATCAAACATTTTAGAAAATTTACAAAACAACCAATCAAATGAACGATCAAAATTTAATCGTCTTGTGTCCATGGACTTTGAACCCATTCCTTTATATTATTTATGACTGGTATAGCAGTTTCCTCGTTCTCGATTTAGATAATGTTAAGAACATTCGATGTGTCAACATCTTCTTCATCCAAACATACAGCTTCGTCATGGCAGGCCCGCCGCCAGAAATGTTTGGGCCCCTGACAACTGGGTACGTGTGGGCCCCTCTGGGCTCTGCCTCGTGCCTGATCAAGCGTGGCTGATGAGGCCCCCCTTTCGTTGGGGCCCCGGACTAGAGTCCCATTTGTCCCCCCTGGTCATGGTTTATCAAACAAAGAACTTCCCCGGCACGTACCAAAGGCGGCCGACGCGCTGACCTAAAGGTAAAGCGAGCGTGAGCTCGCGCGGCCGCCACGTGCTAAAAAGCGGTACAAACAAATTTAAACCTTATAATATGAGAATTAATCAAAAAGCGCCGACAACATTCACCGATTTTAAGGATGTTGCCTGTATGTCTGTAATTGCAACGTGTTTATTGTCGTGATGGCTCAGCAACTGATTGTACACTGATTGAATAATCCGTTTTTTGTGGGCGAAAGGCTTAAATTGCACTGAAATCCATAAGGAAATTTACAGTGTCTACAGGGATAATGTGATTTCTCGTCCTGTAATTGTGAAGTGGTGCCAGCAGTTCGAAAATGGGCACTCAGATTTGACGGATGAATACCGCGCAGGAAGACCAACCACGCCCAACACTCCAGAGCACATTGCCTGCATTAATGAGATGATTCTGAACAATCGACGAATCAGAATTAAGGAAATCACCAGAACGCTTAGCATTTCTTATGGAGTGTAGAGTTCTCTCACTGTAAGGTGAAGTGGAAGAGTTCACTTGATCGCGCTCAGTAGGTAGGGACATCATAGAGATAGTATACTTTATACCCTCATGCGCGATCTGTGAGCGGCTTTTTTTCACTCAAGCCTGCTCGCAACCGCTCGTTGCAGCCTATTGTTGAAGTGCCAGGACTTAAGAAAATTAGAGCATTTAAAAAAAATTTTCCCTACCTATCCCTACCTATTGAGGGCTATAAAGTGAACTTTTCCATTTCACATTACAGTGTGAGAACTCTACTGACATGGTTGAGAAACGCTGGAGTGGCTTTTTACCGCAGCGACATGGAAAAGTTAATTTGACGTTCAGAGAAGTGTTTACAATTATTGGATGATTATACAGGGTGATTCAAATCGTGCGTAAAACAATTTAAGGGGGTATCATAGAGGTCAAGGTAAACACAAAAAGTCCTATGAACATGGGTCCGAATTTGAACGATAACTGAGATATGAACAGAAATAAAAATGCCGCCACCAAGATCAACAAGTTAATCCTAAAGCCTAGATTAATGAAATTTGGAGGAATAACAGCGTACATAAGACTGTGTATACCTTTAAATTTTATCGAATTCCAACGAGATATTTCAGAGTTACGCAGTCAAAATTGTAACTAGTGCTGGTTAGTACTCACAAGTGAACACGTGTTATGATTTTGAATGAGTAACTCGGGAACTTCTTATTGGAATTCGATCATATTATAACGGTATATACAGTTTTATGTATCCTGTTATTCCTCCAAATTTCATTAATCTAGCCTTTACAGAACCTGAGTAACTTGTTGATCTTGGTGGAGGCATTTTTATCTATGTTCATATCTCAGTTATCGTTCAAATTCGGACCCATATTCATAGGACTTTTTGTCTTTACGTTGACCTCTATAATATCTCCTTAAATTGTTTTACACATGATTTGAATCATCTTATATAGAAAAGTGAAATAAATGGTGCAAGTTTCCTCAGAATGTGCGTATGGGATATTAACTTAAATCTGTTTTTACTGTTTCAGAGTGTAACTTACTTTCTGATTCACCATCGTATTATTATATTGATAGAGTTGGTAATATTTTAAAGTTTTTCGTTTGAGCTTTATACGTGAGATATATGTGTGACGTCAAGAAGCTTATGGCTCGCCCCTCCCCCCCTTGTCACACAATGTCACACATTGTTGACCCCCTCCCTCCCCCTTAACGTGTGACGTAATTTATGGATGGCCCCCTAGCTGTATAAGGTTTAATTCCCCATGATAAAATCCGTTGCTTAATAAAATGTCATATTTTTTGTAATTGGCCTACCACTCTCTAAGAGTGAAGGCCTTTGTTTTCGTTTCAGAAACTCAAATTTTTTTTTGAATTCAGAAACTCAAATGAAGAAATGGCAGAAACATTCATTTCAAAGCTCCAAATACAATATAAACGGCATGAAGAGCTTCCTCTTATTGAAAAATACAATTTTCTTTTTCATGTAGAATCCAATATTTTTCACTACACAAGGACAATGCCTCCATAGGACCGCTGCCCCCAAAAGTTTACTTGTGCACTAAAAAATTTTGAATTTTTGAAATTCTGACTTCGGATTCTTAAAAACCATTAAAAATAGAATAGGAATATCTGTAAGACCCACTCTCTATCTCTTTGTCTTCATCGATAAAATTGTGTTCAAAACGTTAAAAGTTCCACACTTTCAGGGCCCCTATCTCCTAAACAGTTGGATCAATTGAAAAAATACTGATAATAAAACATTTCTCAAATATTGTGTACAATCTGAATACACCATTAAAAATAGGGGTTTCTATTTAACATTTCAAAGTATCCCCTCCCCTCAGCCTTGTGAGAGAAAAAGGAAATATTTCTACGTCAAAAAGAAAATTGCATTTTTCAATAAGAGGAAGCTCTTCATGCGGTTTATATTGTATTCGGAGTTTTGAAATGAACGTTTCTGCCATATCTTCATTTTTTCAAAAAAAAAATTAATTTCTCTAAAAAGGCTTAGCCCATTTCCATTAAAAATGGTCAATATAGAGTTTAAGAACCCCACTGTCTGAATTTCTAGAAAATAAAAAATAAATAAAAATAAAAATATATCTAAGACCCACTATCTCTTTGTCTACATCGATAAAACTGGGTTCAAACTTTAAAAGTTCAGCACTTCCAGGGCCTGTATCTCCTAAACAGTTGGATCAATTGAAAAAGCACCAAGAATAAAACATTTCTCGAATATTGTGTACAATCTGAATATACCATTAAAAATAGGAATTTCTATTTAAGATTTCAAAGTAACCCCCTCCCCCCAGCCCCCCTCATAAGAGGGGGGGGGGGTAATTTTTTAACTAATGAATTTCTTCCGCGAAATAATTCACTTTTGATTTTGGACATTTTATCGTACAATGTTTAGTTTCCGAGATATTCAGCTGTCTCAAGATAAATGCCTCGCCCTGTATATGCGACAGTTTGGGACACAGAATTCATATTTCCTTCTATATTCATAAACAATGAATTTGGATATTCGTGTAGCCTAATGTTTGTGATAGAGTTTGTTTTGAGAAGGACTTGAAGCACCCAGGAAACAGAAGTTTGATTTCTTAGCTTCATCACTTTCATCAGTCCTGTGTGAAATATTTCATGCTGTGTAGAACAAATATAAAACTATTCAAAAATATGGTATTATAAGTTATGAGAGAGCAGGCGTTTTTGCAATTTTTTGAAATGTAACTCTTAACGAATGTGAACTTATACTGACAGACTGGTCTAATTATAGACGACTGATCGATGCTGATATCAATGATATTTGTATTGTTAAAGCTTTGTACAATGATGTAGTAAGATCTATGCAAGGAAGTGTTTACTCTGAGTGGCCAGATTATTATGACCACCTGATGTTTGTAGTCTAATTAGCTATGATTTCGTGCTGAAGTTGCTAAACAGCCGGACTAGTGTAAATAGGCAAGCAGGTTGTTTACCACATTGGAAGTGATTTGGTTCAGAAGATTATAGGTAAACGAAGCGATTTAGCAGCCTTTGATAATTGTTGGCGATCGGAGCCATAGAGCTAATATCAGCAAAACGGCTGCATTCGTTAAATGTTCAAGAGCAGCTGCTGTTAAATTGTTACAGACGACTGTCTGCCGGAAAACTGGATCTGAACGTGCCAGTTGTGGCCATCAATGTTCGGGCAGAAAGGAGTGGCAAGACTGGTACAAGACAACAGAAGGGCAACAGCGCATCAAATTACCGCAGATCTTTATCAGGGATCCTCTCAAGTTATCTCTGAACGCACTGTTTGCCATTCACTGCATAGTATGGAATATGGGAGCCGAAGGCCAGTTCGAACACCTTCGCTATCTGCAGTTAACAAGATAAAACGTCTGCAATTCGCACAGGAACGCAAGGATTGGACAGTTGAGCATCGGAATAAAGTCATGTGGTCTGATGAACCACGTTTTCAGTTGCATCATGCAGACAACAGAATGAGAATTTGACGGAAACTGCATGAAAGCGTGGACCCCACATGCATGAGTACAATCGTTCAAGCTCGTGGGGGCAGTCATGGTTTGGGGCATATTTTCCTGGCATAATTTGGGTCCTTTATTTGTGTATAAAAACGTCTGAATATCAGAAAATACCTAATTATCTTTGTTGATCAAGTTCATGCATTCATGTTGATGGTGTATCGTAATGGAGATGGCTTTTTCCAACGTGACAATGCGGCCTGCCACGCTACTCGTATTTTGCAAGAATAGTTTCAAGAACAAACAATTCCTGTGCGTTGTTTGCTGAAAAAAAAAATTTTGCTACTGAATGTATGCTTTAACCCCTATATTGATTCGACAATTGAAAATGATAGTAAGGCGAGATTGTTGCGATCGCCACGAAAGACGACGAACCTGGCTTAGGTGGCCCCCATAATAACCAAATCTCAATTCAATTGAGCATTTGTGGGAAAAAGTTGAAAGGCCATCAGACAGGTGGTTCCAAAACAACAAATTTCACACAACAGGACAGTCTTATTAATCAGGCAAAGACTGTTATGACAGCCTATAAGAAGCAGGGAAAGACATCATCTGCGAAGCACAACATTGCCAGAAAGTCAAAGCTCACTGATAGAGACTGAAGGGGTTTGAAGCGGATTGTGGCCAAAAAGCACAGGACAACAGCATTCATGGTGTCAGATTTCTCGCATCACCTTTCAACATCTCGTGGAGTAAATGTGAATCGACGCAGTATTGAAGGCACAAGGTGGCCCAACGAAGTACCGATGGGGTGGTCATAATAATCTGGCCACTCAGTGTACACGTATATTCATCCTAAAGTGTCGATATCTGATATTGAAATGTTGTTCAGTGCGATAATGAAATATTCACCAATAACTAGACCAGTCAGTGACATGGAGGTGGATATTAATATTGCAATTATGACAGTTAGCATTATCCATGTAGATGCTACATTAAATTTATATGCTCTTAACTTTATGAAGAAACATTTTAATTTAGATTTCAAACCCATAGAATCACTTATTACATTTGGTGGCGGTACTATAAATTTGATGTTTCCGCGAAATATTGGTTCTTGTCTGTTGCCATTTCTAACATACTCCCAACACAGCCCCTTAATTCTTTGTATCCTTATCTCGTGGTAGGCCTGTGCGAATGTACCATTCCGCCATACCAATTTATTTTAATACTGTTCAATGTAAGAGTGGATTGTTGTTTGTTAATATTGGATTGACATATTGCTGTAAGCAGTATTATTGTTGAATTTATAAATTTAAATATATATTGTTGCGTGAAAAAGGGGGGGGCTGTTCACTCATAAAACCCTTGAAATCTGCGGAAATCCCTGGCAGGTTGTGAAAAACCTTTCCCGAACTACATGAAAGGTTTGACGCCTATAGTTTCGCGAATACACACACACCCACACCCACACCCAAACACATTGGTTTTTGTTAATATAGATAGAATATGATTCCCACTGTATTCATGTTGACTATAGTGAGACTGTATTCAAAATGTTGTAGTGAGAGACGATTGTGGAATGCAACGTAGTGTGGCTGATGTAGTGGCAAAGTCAACGTTGAGGTGGTTTGGACATGTGGAACGCATGAATGAGGAACGACTGACAAAACGACTGTATGTTGGTAATGTTGATGGCGGGCGAGGAAGAGGGAGACCGAGAAAAGAGTGGAGAGAGCAGGTGGATGAATATCTGAAGCTGTGTGGGTTTGAGAGCCTGAACAAGAGACGTGCGTGCATGAAGAAGAGAATGGCCGTGGAAGAAGCTGGGATGGTGTGTAGAGACCGGAATGTGTGGCGCCGATTGATTAGCGATGTATGATTTGGTCGATCCGCTTTTGTTTTTTTTTTGTTTTTTTTTTCTTTTTGTGTGCTGTCCACTCTTTTTTGTAGGATAGGGGCGTGATGTTTTTTTGTTTGTTTGTTTGCTTATGATTCCCACAAACACATTTTTAAAAAAATGTAAACTTTCGCGAGTCCTTTCACTCATGTTTAAGATAATTTATTTTTCTTTATAGCTATGAGACACACTTTATTAAGAAACAAAAAGAAAGAAAGAAAGAAAATGGAATGGAAATGAAATTGTACAGTCGGCTACAAAAGTATCTATCCACCTTGCAAGGTTATTTCTATGCAAGGTGGCTAAGTACTTTTGTTGCCGACTGTACATAAAATGCCTTGAAAAACTTGTCAAGCAAGAAAAGGGACAATAAGAGACATGAAAGAAAAAATTATAAATGATATAAATGACAGATTAGCTGACATTTACTGCTCGCTTCAAATAAGCCAGTTTTCAGGATCTGGTGATGAGATTTTGGTTGCTAACGCCAGAGGAAAGTTTATTATCAAAATGGAGACCCGGAATTTTTATATAATACCTTCCAATTTCTGCAACTCTGTTGCTTAAGAAAACTATACCACAAGTGAGTAAAATTAGCCAATAAAAATTTTAAATAGGCAATACAGTATTTATAAAACTAATGAATTTAACTAAAAGAATTTAGCTGGTGTCGACAACAACCTCGGAATTCATCTCCGACGGGTTCGCCCGATTAATCACACGTTGCACAAGTATGTGGAAAGGGTTGGGGAGACTATGTCGAAAACTAATTAGTGCATTACACGTGGGGGAACAAATGTAAGTATACGCTATAAAACTAATTTTGCAAATAAATGTTACAACCTAGGGAGGCAAAAACTTTTCAAAACACCCTCGAAGATGGTTAGTAATTATTCAAGTCGAGGGAAGTTGATTAGTAATTATTCAACTCACCTTAATTTGAATTTTTATTAATTTTGTCTGTCATGAAAAATGTTTAAAAATGAATTTTGTTTGTCATTAAAATATATTTTATGGATACAAAGTACGAGGGGTGATCAAAAAAGTAAGGTCACAAAGCCTGCAGTGAAACGTGTAAATTTTATTTCATACAACAGATACAGCCAACTGATAGATAGTACATACGAGCGTACATTAGGTTATTTTTCGACATAGTCTCCATATCGGTTTAGGCACTTGTCGGTTCGTGGGATGAGTTTGAATATTCCCTCCTGGTAAAAATCCTGTCCTTGCGTGTTCAGCTACGTTGTCGCGAAGTGTTTCACCTCCTCGTCTGAAACGAATCGCTGGCCTCCTAGGTGTTCCTTCATGTAAGGAAAGAGGTGAAGGTCGCTTGGAGCGAGGTCCGGGCTGTAGGGAGGGTGCTCGATGATATCCCAGCGAAACAGATTCAACAGCGTGGTGGTCTTCTGGGCTGTATGGAACTTTCACCTCTCTCCTCACTTGAAGGAGCACCTAGGAGAAACGTTTTAGAGAAAACTATATAAATATGAAAAATGAATTGTAAATTCCTAAATAATGAGACTAACGAAAAACTAGAATTTAAACGAATAAAACTGAGGAACCAATAGGTTAAATAAAGAGTTGTAATTCTTTTTTATATTCGAGCAGATAAATGCATAACGAAGCGTTATCATAAGCATACTTATGATAATGTTAAATGAGGCGAGCATCAATTGTTGAACCGTTCTGTGTATGCGTCGATTATTTCTTCATATACTATTGCTAAAGTGTTTCTACATACTCATATACGGTTGAAGCGAGCGATTAGCTACTTGCGATTAGCTTTGACAACAATAAGTCTAATTAGAATTCAGACATTGATAATCTTAAGCCTAACAGCAATTTGCTCTTGATAGCAATTAGCTATGGACAACACTTGCTATGGACGTTACGAGTTGTTATATTACATGCCGTATCTTACGCCTGTAATCAGAATGAGCGATTTTGCGGTTTAGGCACTCAAGACCATCGTTGAATACAAATTTCATATAATTGAATTCGTTCTCAATAATGGTTTAAGTAAGAGCAAGAGCATGAACACTCATTCTGAATACGGGTGTTAGCATTGAAAGTTTCCAATGGTACGATCAGGATACGTACTACTAAACTAATTACCACTATCATTAATTACTCATTACTTTCATTTATATACGACTTGTTTCATGTATTACATGCCATATCTTAGCATTGAAAGTTTCAATTACCCTTTGGTACCATTAGCATACGTACTGTTAAACTAATTACCACTATCATTAATTATTCTTTATATTCATTCATGGCACTCCGTTACGAGTTGTTTGATATATAACATGCCCTATCTTAGCATTGAAAGTTTCAATAGTACCATTTGGTACCATTAGAATACGTACTGTTAAACTAATTACCACTATCATTAATTATTCTTTATATGCATTCATGGCACTCCGTTACGAGTTGTTTGATATATAACATGCCATATCTTAGCATTGTAAGTTCCAACAGTACCATGTGGTACGATTAGGAGACGTACAACTAAACTCATTTCCACTCTCATTAATTGCTCATTATATTCATTCATGGCGCGTCTTTACGACTTGTTTGATATATTACATGCCATATCTTAACACTGAAAGTTTCAATAGTACCATGGGTACTATTAGAATACGTACTGTTAAACTAATTACCACTATCATTAATTACTCATTATATTCATTCATGAGATGTTGTTACGAGTTGTTTGATATATTACATGCCATATCATATAATGGAAAGTTCCAGGGTACCTTAAGTTACCATTAGAACACGTAGTACTAAACCAATTCCAACAGTTATTAATTACTTTATATTTTTATTCATGGCACATCGCTATGGGATGTTTGATATAAAACATGCTATATCTTAACATTGAAACTTCTAAAGGTGACATATGGTACCATTAGAACATGTACTTGTAAACAAATTTCGGCCATCATTAAGTATTCGTTATATTCGTTCATGATACGTCCTTACGAGTTGTTAGATATATTACATGCCATATTTGGTCATTGAAAATTTTTAAGAGGGTATCATAATAGTCCCATTAGAGCACGTGCTATTGTACCTATTCCGGCTATCTCACCTTCAAACTTGTTCGTGCTCTGTCTCATATTAATGGAATGGTGAAAACAGAGTGTGAAAAGGTTAATTCGATTTCAAGTTATCGTAATAAATAATAAGCTCCCTACGAATAAAGAATTTTTGGTTTAAAGATATCCCCTTTCTACAATCGTCAATCACGTGCGTCCTTGACGCGTACCATCACAACGTTTAGAGCACGCGCGGAGGCGTTACGAAGTGCTCGGCACGCGTTTTCCCCAGTGTAAGGCTGATTCGTCTCTTCTAGCAATTCTCCCCATTCGAACACAATGCATTGTTGGAATTGTGTCCACGGACGTCGGAACAAACCGATCGCATAAGCTACTTTTGTATTTATTGTGCGAAAAATGAAATCCTTCACTGGAGAGATGAACAGTTATTAGCTGGAAAGGTTTCCAACGTTTGTTTAATGCAGTTTTAAGTTGGAAGTTCAAAGCCAAATACTACCTCCTATCGTCGCAATTTTTTCCCTTAACCGGAAGTACTTAAGGAGAGAAACCAGAGACAAATGAAAGTAACTCAATTGTCTCTGAAAGAAACTCAATTGAAGACAGCGACTTCTGTTGACGATTTCATGAACCTATCATTGTTTGTGAGAAAACGCAACACGTGGAGACACCTGCCGGAGTCATTGGAAACACAATCACTTCCGTTATTTCTGGACATGCTATCTCTCTATCCGCATGAGACTCATTGTTATCCATTATTAAGGCGATTCCCATTGACTTCTTTACGAAATCGGATTTACATATTTGCTTATTGATTAATTTTAATCAGACTTGAATGCCTTTATAAATACTCATTGAACGACATGTCAAATTTAATGCATGTCTCTTTTGGTTAGAAAGCAAATGTATTTCGCGATTTTTTCAGTGGATAGTCAGTAATCGACTTTATTTAAAATTGAATTTGGTCGTTAAATTTTTATAAAACCTATGTATAAATTTTAAGCATAAATCTGTACAATTGAAAACGAGTTACTTCTGCACACGTTAAGATGGTTGATGAGCATAAGCACACGTTAAGTGAACAACCCCTTCAATTTTAACGCGCATCAATACCAAAAGGTATTAACAAGGTATTTCACATTTTGTTTTTCTTTTCTTTTAATCAATAAAAAATTTGCCATAACAATGAAAAATTTTAAAATATTTTTAAGAAAAAATGTAAGAGATAAAAGGAAATACATGTTATATAGAGGAATTGCTATGTTTTCTAACAATGAATAAATTTTATTGTTTACATAATGGAAATTTCAGGAATAAAATAAACGTATACGTCAAACGAACTCCGCATCTTTTATTATGGGAAAATTAATTACCAATTTATTATTAGTTTTAAGAAATTTTTGTTATTAAGGTAAATGTAAGGTAATGGAAGATACAGGCACTGAAAGTGTGGTGTCTTTGGATTTAAAGAAAAAGCATAAAACAGAAATTGTTTCTAAACACAATGGATTATAATCCAAACACACCACACTTTCAGTGCCTCTATCTCTTAAACGGATGGATCAAATGGAAAAAAAAGCAAGAATAAAAAGATAAAAGACAATAGTCTGAAAATACCATTAAAAATAGTGGTTTCCATTGCACATTCCAAAGTTGACTTCCATATTCAAACATGGCGCGTCGGTTTTTTTGGAAATGGAATATCAATGGTAAAGGGAGAACTCGTATCATAGTGGAATACACATAATAAAAACTCCTCGTATAAAAGTACAATAATTCTTCCATTGAAAGTACTCTGTCAGATTTGTTTTAGAAGTTGGCTATTCGTTTAATTTAGGTCTCACCCTGTATACTTTTCCCTTGGTCTCGACCCCTTGAAAGCTATTTCTATGTAAAATCCAACCGTTTAATATACAGGGCGTTTACTTTGAAGTAATCCATCTAAATATCTACAAATCTATCAAAATTGTCAACAATCTGTTAATATAATGCTATAGGAAAGTGAGGATGCGCAATCTGATGCTCACGTCAAATTTGATCTTTGACCTCTTTGAGGGGTCAAATCATAGCGTAATTTTTAACCGTGTAAGATACAACAAAAGTGGCAATGGAAAATTAGTAAAACACACTAGTTTACCCTAAATCACCAGTTTTATATAGCTTATTTTTTTTATTTCACAAGAAAATTAGAAAAAAGCCTTTTTAAGACAGTTTATTGAAGTGATCTACTACATATGATTTTTCTCTTACCCTTCTCCCAAGTGGACAGTACCGTTGTTTTGTTTTTTTTTTAGTAACATTTAAGAGTAAAATAATAATGCATAATCAAATGTAGCAATGCACATACATTAAACAGATACAAATGGTCAAAAATGCCTGCCTATAGTAATGTAGAAATGCTGTAAATTATTAATATTTATGGTGAATGCAACAGAAACTATCGTGCTGCTGTACGGGAATATTGCGCTAGATTTCCTCAATCCAATGTCACACATTGCACAATTTCAGGAGTAATAAACAGATTACGAAGAACCACGGTTGGTTTGTTTGGTATTAACGTCCTTTTCAACTGCTATAGTCATTTCAGGACGGCGTTATAGGGGCCGCAAATTTTGCCTCGCAAGGGTTCTTTAACGTGCAGCCGGCAAACGACTACACGGGACCAACAGCTTTACTTCCCTTCCGAAGGAAGTGCGTGATCTCAGGATTTCCCCCTGAAAAATCCTCGTCGTCCTCGGCCGGGATCGAACCCGCGTACTCGGGCATCAGAGACGATCACGCAACCGCTGAGCCACCGAGGCCGATAAAGAACCACGGAGATAGAAAGAAATGTAGATGCCCTGATGTCATAAACTTGAAGCCAGTTGCCGCAATGATCTAGCGAGAATGTGTGTGGTTGTTATATTAAAAATTGCAACAGACTGTTTTGAGGATAAAATAAAAAAAAATAGCCAAATTACCGTAATTTTCGGCAGTAGCGCCGCAGCGTTTCTGTTAATAATTTTTATTCTTCTTTTCAACATTTTTATGTCTTTGTAATATCCTAATTTCACCTGTAGTAAGGATACTTTCAATATTTCCTTTTGCTCAACAAATTATAAAAGAAAAGTTACAGATAAAAAATAAATAAATATTTATTTTCTGAAAAATGTTTGTAAAATAAATAGAAATAATTAAAACATAAAAAAATTAAAATATAATTACAAAATTTCTGTTTTAAAAATTATATATCCATTCGGAATTTTGAAACAGATCCTCATCCAAATACTCTTCGGAATGTGGGTTATCATGCCGAAGTATTTGGAAAATACAAGGTGATTATAATTAAAGTCCCTTTGTAAAAATGCTATAAAAAAACAACCATGAGTCCGAATGACTTCAAATTTGGACTGAGCATTCTTGAAGAAGGGGCATTTGATATGGGATAAGAAAAAAATAGTTCCAAAATTTATCACTAGATGGCGCTGTAAGCGGCATAACGGAAGCGGATTCAGCTAGAAGTGACATTTTGAATTGAAATACGACGGCTTTGGCATGAGTTGTTTATGGCATGATGTTTTTACATTAAAGTTGGTCAAGGAATGCAATTGACACTAAAACAAGTTAAACATGATTTTTTTTTTATTATACAGTACAGTATTAGCAAAAAATCAGCTGTACCGGTCAATGAACATGATTGCTTCGGGTTTGATGATGGAAAACATGACTTTCAAGTCATTTAACAGTTGTGGCACTGTTAGTGCAAAGCCCATCCACCACGGCAAGGTCGTACCACATCGGATGGGAAAAATCGGTTTTTAATTGTCCTTGGGCCAAAAACCGCATAAAAAGCAACAATGGAAACGCCTATTAATTATCTCGGGACTTGCGCAAGACATGTTCAATATGCTGTCCACCATTTTCCTCCACAAGTTTTAACCGATAAACAGCATGTTCCACAACAGACCGGAGTGTCTCCGGGGTCACGTTGTGAACGTGGTGCGTAATCCGAGCCTTCAATTCCGCTAAATTTGCAACTGGGCCACTGAACACATGATTTTTAAGGTAACCCCAGAGCCAGAAGTCACAAGGATTGAGGTCCGGTGATCTTGCAGGCCAGGCTCTCGGAAAATGACGGCTGATAATTCTATCATCTCCGAAATGTGTCTTCAGCAGTTGCTTCACTGGCTTTGCAATGTGCGGAGGAGCGCCATCTTGCATGAAAATTATTCTATCCACGCATGCATGCTGTTGAAGTGTTGGAATTACCTGGTTGCGTAAAAGACACGCATACCGTTGACCATTGACTGTACAGGTAACGGGACCCGCAGGACCCACTTCCTCGAAAAAAAATGGCCCTATAATCAATGATGCTGTCATCCCGCACCACACAGTTACCTTTGCAGAATGAAGCGGTATTGAAACACATGCGAAAGGATTTTCCGTTGCCCATATCCTGCAATTTTGTGTATTGACAACGCCGTGGAGATAAAAATGGGCTTCGTCTGTCCACAAGATGTTCCATGGCCATTCATTGTCCACTTCCATGCGAGCTAGAAATTCTAAAGCAAACGTGTGTCTAATTGGCAGGTCAGCAGGAAGTAACTCCTGAACATGGGTAATTTTATAGGGATAACAATGCAGGATATTGCGTAAAATTTTATTGACCGTGCTCACAGGCATGTCTAAAGTTCGGGCAATTCCCCGTGCACTGCACGTTTGCACACCACTGTTCGACACTTCCTCTAATGCTTCAGCCACATCTTCTACTGACGTCAAAGCAACTGCTTTCCTCCCTCTGCCAGATTTCACTGCAAAAGAACCTGTCGCTTCGAATTTTTTAATCATACACCTCAGAGCCTTTGCAGACATCGGACCACATCCTTTTTTCATTCCCTTTAATACCCGAAATTTCTTTAAAGCTGCTATGGCAGAGTCGCCATTCTTGTAAAAGAGCTTCACAAGCAGAGCGCGATCCTTCATTGACAGACCCATGGCAAGCTGCTGAGATACAAATATGACGAGAACGCCATGAGGCCTGCGTTTTTATAACACATGCAATGTCTCATGCGCATGCGTATCTTTCAATTTGCATAGTACAAATCCTCCTAGGCATAATATGCCGCTTACAGCGCCATCTAGTGATAAATTTTGGAACTATTTTTTTTCTTATCCATATCAAATGCCCCTTCTTCAAGAATGCTCAGTCCAAATTTGAAGTCATTCGGACTCATGGTTGTTTTTTTATAGCATTTTTACAAAGGGACTTTAATTATAATCACCTTGTACTTACGAACATAAATATCATCCATATCATCTAACCCCTGTTCATGCACTTGAAAGAGAGTAGACCAAAAGTTGAGGATGGATTTTTGTAACTTTATGCTTGCTAGTCTCACTATATGAAAAAAGCTGCAAAGCAGTGTGGGAAAGCACGTCACTGCTTTTTCACCTCTGCCCCGTAAAGTAGTCTCCGACTGCGCACGCGTAGTGCTCAACAACATGAAGCACTGTTTCAGTTTCATTTTAGCCTCTATGATTTCAGTTTCTTTTTTATTGGCTGCGCGTGATCTGAATGAGATGACAATTGGTAACGTGGCTTTCCCATATTGCCTTGCAGCTTTTTGCATATAGTGAGACAGACTTTAGACGTCAACAGTCATAAGTGTATTCTCTGGAGTGATGAGTCTACGTTCACTCAAGATGGTATTATAAATAACCATAATTTGCATACGTAAACCAATCCACACTTTGTTTGGAGAGAAACAAACAATTAATATAGATGGTCAACTAACGATTGGTGCGGGATGTATAATTCGAAAGTAATTGATCCAATTTTATACGAGGGTACATTGACTGGTACACACTACCCTTATTATTCAAAATGTAGTTTGTGATTGGGAAGAAAGTTTGATTTTGGCTGAACATCGTCAAGTATGGTTCCAGCAGAATAGGACACCACTCCACAGAACTACTGAAGTGTTACAAATCATGAGAAGTGCTTTTGGAACATATTGGATTGGACAGTTTGGTCCTGTTCGGTTGCCCCAAAATCACATGATTTGACGCCAATAGATTTCTTTTTTTTTTGGGGGGGGGGAGGTTTGTGAAGGATGCTATACAGGGTGATTCAAATCGTGTGTAAAACAATTTAAGGGATCAAGATAAATACAAAAAGTTCTATGAACTTGGGTTCGAATTTGAACGATAACTGAGATATGAATAGAAATAAAAATGCTGCCACCAAGATCAACAAGTTAATAACTCAGGTTCTGTAAAGCCTAGAATAATGAAATTTGGAGGAATAACAGGGTAAATAAGAGTGTGTACACCGTTAAAATTTGATCGAATTCCAACGAGAAGTTTCCGAGTTACGCAGTCAAAATTGTAACATGTGTTATGATGTTGAATGAGTAACTCGGAAACTTCTTGTTGGAATTCGATCAAATTTTAACGATATACACAGTTTTATGTGCCCTGTTATTCCCCCAAATTTCATTAATCTAGGCTTTACAGAACCTGAGTTATTAACTTGTTGATCTTGGTGGCGGCATTTTTATTTCTGTTCATATCTCAGTTATCGTTCAAATTCGGACCCATGTTCATAGGACTTTTTGTGATTACCTTGGCCTCTAGAATACCCCCTTAAATTGTTTTACACACGATTAGAATCACCCTGTATACTAAACTCCTCCCAGAGACTCGGATGAATTGAAAACCAATTCAATACGCATGTACAAACATTTCTCGAACAACATTTAGTAATGTGTATGAAAACGAGGTGTTACGATTTCAATTATGTATTGCTTCAGATGGTAGCCAAATTGAGCATTTTCTGTAATTTTCTTGTGAAATAAATAAATAAGTTATGTAATAATGGTGATTTAGGGATAAACAGGGTGTGTTCTGCAAGTTTTCCATTGCCGCTTTTGTTGTATCTTAAACGATTAAAGAGTTACATTATGATTTGATGCCGTAAATAGGTCAAAAGTAAAATTTGACGTGAGATTCAGAATGCGCATCCTCACTTTCCTATAGCATTGTATTAATAGATTGCTGACAATTTTGATAGATTTGTAGGTATTAGGGTGGATAACTTTAAAGTAAACACCCTGTATAATAAATAGAGAAATGGCCATTTTCCAATTGCCTTGTATAATGTTTTTCTCTCAAGTTCCGGATAATATATTTTTTTGTCTCTAAAATTAGGAAATTTATTCCAAAAAGTGAATTATTTGAGATGTTTATAGAAAAAAGACTGTGGAAAAATTTTTTCATTAGTCATGCGGTTATCTAAGCACGTGCCATGCAATAATTCCGTTGATTCTGATTGGTTCCATTAAACACAAACAACGAAGCACATGTTATTGGATGATCGCGAATTCTGATTGATTTTCAATGTTTATATAAATTTGTGCATTTCGATACATTGATCAGAATTAGCAATAGCTTTCACCTGAGCCTCCACAGTTGCATAGCATTGTAAGGAAAGTAATTTCTTACAATTATATACGTTCATGCAGACAAACTTTGATAAAGAAGTTTTTTTCCCAAAATAAATAAATAAATAAATAAATAAATAAATAAATAAATAAATGCGTCAAATACTCAAGCTTATTTCAGAACACAACACTATAGCCCGGATAATATACACTCACATGCCAAAAGTCATGGGATAGCACCAAATAACTTGTGGGACCTCCTCTAACCCGGCGAAGTGCTACAGTTGCCCATTACAACTGGAGAGCTTCCCACAATTGCCCATTACGGAGCCACCATCGGGTTGCAGAGTGTATGCTTGACAACTTGGGTTCATGGCCTCATGGGGCTGCGCCACACTTGAGCCCTACCGGCTAGAATCGAGACTCATCAGACCAAGTCACACGTTTCCAGTTGTCAAGTGTCTAGTCGATGTGTTCATGGGCCCAGGAGAGACGTTGCTGACGATGTCTTGTTGTTAGCAACGGCACCCTCGTGGGTCTTCTGCTTCCATATCCCATGGACACCAGATATCATTGCACAGTTCACATCGATAGAGCTCTTGTATCACCCTGGTTAAAATCTGATGTCATCTGGCGTAGTGTCAGTTGCCTGTTAGCGGTGACCATCCTACTCAGACGCCGTTGGTCCCGTTGATTGAGAAGGTGGTTCACCACTGCGTTGTTCATGGTGGGAGGTAATGCCGTCAAGTTGATACTCTCGGTAAACTCTTTAAACTGTGGACCGTGGCATGTTGAATTCTTGAGCCACCTCCGATATTGAATGACCCATACGTTGTGCTCCACATACCAGGCAACGCTCGAACTCTGATAGTTCTCGTCGCGTAGCCATTGTCACATTGAACACCTCACCCTTTACTTATGACAGTGTAACTAAACCTACTGATACTGATTTGCATATTTATACTGTTTGCACATGATGCTACTGCCACTTGAAAAATAATCCACTGCTATTCCATGACTTTTGGTATGTGAGTGTATGTCCTAGTTAATTTATGTTTTTTGTTCGGTCCCTTGAAATATATAGGGTGATCCAAAAGTCAGTTCACCCATAGATATATACAGGATGTTTCAAATAAAGTGTAACGGCCAAATATCCTAAAAACCATGTTAAAAAAAATGTGGTCACCATACGACTTTCTTATACGTAAATGTCCTGGTCCAAATACAGAAAAAAATTAAACTGTCTAAAATAGCTACTTAGGATAGAAATTTTGAAAAAGTTTGTGAATAAAAGTTACTTCAAATTAGCTTCTAAACACTTTGGTATAGATTCCAAATTTTCCTATACCATCTTCTTTCGCCTATATTAGCAAAAAACTGAATTTTCGCTAAACTGGTATTTCCGGTTGGAATTTTGAAAAATTTCGTTAACAAAAGTTGTTTAAAATTGTAAACGTAACACTTTTCAATCCTTTCAAAATTTTCATAAACGCACTGGTTAACGAGATATTTCAAAATTTATATTTTGGCGCTGGAGTAAACTGATACTTCCGGTTCACCGATTCCACTAGAAAACTAATCAAGACCTCCCGAGGAAGATTATAATCTTAAGTTTAAAGTTTGGTCTCGATAGCTTTAGCCGTTTGGACGCTATCGTGGACACACACACACACACACACACACACACACAGATTGACAGACACACAGACAGACACACAAACACACACAAATATTTTCCAAAAATCACTTTTTCGTAATCTAGGTACCTGAAAACGTGAAGATCAGTGAAAATCTCGAGATCGAAATTTTTCGTGATTATACTACGTAAAGAAAGTAAAATTGTTAGTACAGTTCTATAGCAAATAACACGTGCCGAATTTCACGGTAATTTCAATGCAGAGCATGGTTGAATTAGTCCGAAAATCATGTTTACAGAATAGCTTTGGTTAATGTTTGAATGATTAATGCTGAGAATGTTTAATGTTTAGAATGATTAAGGTTTGAGAAAATTTGAGACATTATTTTGTGAAAGTCTAAATTTCAAGACTTTCTATACGGTTACCCACAGAGTTCAGAAGATAATTAAAAATGAATTGACCTTATTTTTAGTAAAAGTATTTTACGAATTTTAAGAAATTGTAACAGTAATTGATATTATTCATATTCTGGAATATTCCAATTCCAGAATAGGGGTTGTCTGACTAATAATTTCATATTCCAATTTACATGCTGTGTATATACTATTTGTCTCCTTTTGGAGGAAACAACTAAATACTAAAATGCCTGCATTTACGACAAAACGATTAACTGAAATGGTGATAATCGGCCTCGGTGGCTCAGTAGTTGCGTGATCGCCTCTGATGCCCGAGGACGCGGGTTCGACCCCGGCCGAGGACGACGAGGATTTTTTAAGGGGGAAAATGCTGAGATTACGCTCTTCCTTCGGAAGGGAAGTAAAGCCGTTGGTCCCGTGTAGTCGTTTGCCGGCTGCACGTTAAAGAACCCTTGCGAGGCAAAATTTGCGGCCCCTATAACGCCGTCCTGAAATGATCATGGCAGTTGAAAAGGACGTTAATATCAAACAAACCAAACCAACCAACCAACCAATCAACCAACCAACCAACCAACGAAATGGTGATAATTTATGGTGAAAGTCACAGACATTTTGTGCAACTGAAAGTATCGTTTTCAGCTGCTAAGTTTCCAAATGCAAGAAGAGCCAAATGCAAAATACCATTCGTAGAGCAATCACAAGATTAAGAACAACAGAAACATTTAAAGTGCTTCGTAATAGAGTTAGAAATAGCCTATTTTATTGCATTCACAAAATGTTTGTCTCAAATTTTCTCAAACATTAGCCAGATCAAGCTATTCTGCAATGATGATTTTCAGACTAATTCGACCATGCTCTACAAATTTCTCGTTGACATTTTTACTTTATGTCTTTTGGTTTCCGAGATAAAAATCATGTGACCCCTTAATTGACGTCGAACATCAAATTTTAACAGTACCATAATATTCGGCACATGCCAGTTGCTATACAGTTTTTTAATTGGAGTAACGGTTTTTAGGATTTTGGCCATTATGCTTTATTTAAAACACCCTGTATGTAAAATGAAAACCATTAAACATACCGAAGTCAAATTTGCAGTGGTTATTCTTTAATCAATGCGACACTAATTGACCCTACACTAAATGTCCAAAGTGGACCCGATTCTCTTGCTTGCACAAACGAACACGACGGCTCATATTCATGGAGACGCATTGCACCACTGTTAATGCGGAACGTTATTACAACACGTTCAAACAATTTGTAGAGCAGTTAGATGATATTGAATACAGACAAGGTTATTATCAGCAGGAGGGAGCTACAGTTCACACAGCCCGAGTCTCAATGGAACAAATGCAATCTGTTTTTGAAAATAGAGTAATATGTCCCGTCGCGTTGGTTTATGTAAGCAGAAGAATGGGGGTCACTTAGAACAATTACTATAGGCTCGATTAGTGTCGCATTGATTAAAGAGTGATTAATATATATCTTTGGGTGAACTGATTTTTGGATCACTCTGTACATTAACGAGGTTCGACTCTAAATAGTATGCCACTATAATTTAGTATAAACCCATTCTTTTAAATAAGTGGTTATGAAAAAAAATATATAAGCTTACATGAAAGATTTTAAAAATGTCTAGTGTATTTCTTGAAATTTTTGTCGAAATCATACATTTTTTGGCACTTCTTTTGCAAGTTATCTTCTCATTCACGGGCTTTAAAAACGGTCGAATACGTTCTATTTTCATATCTCGTAAAAATAAATGTTATTGCTTTATTTTAAGGACTTTACTGTTTTATAGCTTTGAATGCACTACTTTTATAGCCATAAACTTAGATACTACTTAAAAGCATTTAGGCTTTCATGTTCTTACAAAGTACCAAAAAAGTCATATGTTGCACAATATAACTATATTCTTTTTAAATTGTTTATGCAACCTTTTGGAAAGGTTTACAAAGTATTTTTAAATGCTAGAATCATTTATTAATCGATCTTATTCTAACATGGAATTTGTTTGCAATTTAACTTGTTTATTTTAAAAATAAACAATTCAGAACACAAATGCAGTATATAGTTTTTTAGTCTATATGCAGATATAATAATAATATAATCCCAATTCCTTTTTTTTTTTTTAGTATCTTGGAAAAAGAATGTGTAATATCACTACAAAATAACAGTTGATAAATAAAACATTCTTTCATCGAAAAATATTAAAAAGAAATTTTGGATGATATCAGATTTTATTTTTGGATGACATATTTTTGTAAAAGGGGGGTGAACTTACTATATTAATTATAGCAAAAGTATTTCGATTAACTGCGAACGGAAAGAAGGGAGAAAAAGAAAAAGAAGAAAAAAACTGATAATAAATTTTGTGACGTCATTATTCAACCGACATAGAGAACATCCGAAACCATTGAAAAGAGAATCCCATATGGAAGCCATTGTAAAAATTTCTATGGTATAAAATTAAAGATCATCCGATACCGAGATTGTCCACATAGTTTTTATTCAGATTTGAATCGGATGTGAAAATAATGCTCACTGCTTTTTTCTTCTTTTTTTTCTTTCTTTTTTTCAGCTTAATTTATCTCGCGAAGAAAGTCTATGAACTCCTGTGCCTAAAGAAGCCAGACAAGCCATTAACTACCACGCAATTCTTCGAAATGACCCTGAATTGCTCAGTTTTGTCTGGCGTTTTTTTTTTCTTTTTATAACAAAGTTTTAACGAAGACTATTTCACTGCATTCTGTTTAAGGTTAAATTATCAAAGCATTTTTAATGATTTAATCTTTGTCAGGGATATCACTGTAACGGTAATGAACTTAATTAAGATTACTTAAAGTGGAACGCTTTATTGGCTTATTTTTGAACTCAAATATTCAGGTTATTTAAAAAAAAAAAAAAAGTAAAATGTTCTCTTTAATGATTAATTTTGTATTCTTTTCTAATAAAGATATATTTGGACTATACGACATGATGGATTGAGAGCCATGCTCTTCAACAATGAAGTGCTCTTGAAACAAACGAATTTAAAAGGCTAATTTAAAAATTTTCTGGGCTTTATTAGATAAACAAGAAGGGGCAAGGGCATTGTAGCTATCTTGATGTCAATGGCAAATAAGTTTATGTAAAAAAAAAATGAAGTTTGATTTTTAATCAATAAATTCAGTAAAATGTTTTTCGAGAATAAAAAGTAATATGTTAATTTAAAAACAGAATAATAAAGTGGTTTCTCGTTTTTCTACTATTTGGCATTTACAAGTTTTCGCTTACTTAAGGAATCCTAAGCATTAAAAATGTAAAAAAAACTCAAAATTTGAGCAGGGAAAAAAAAAATAGCGTTGACGAGAGAGTCGTTTTCGTTGTTTCCGACCAAATTAAGAACATTTTATTCTGTGAGAACGATAGGATTTGACCTACTTTTTCTTCTCTATTAACTGACTTGGATACAAGACAGTGAGATGAAACTTTTTATTCTTTTTTCTTTCCTTGCCTCTCTCTCTCTCTTTTTTTTTCTTCCGATATTTCTTTTAGAGTAGATCTATTATGAAATGTAGAACCTTGAAACTTAACTTTTAAATTGTAATTTATAATTCCATTCAGCGTGTAAAATTCTTCTTAAAGAGGACAAAAATAAGTGTTTAATATTAAAATAAGAATAATTTTATTCTTTTTGCTCTTTTCTATCGCACAAACGAGATGAAAATTCATATTTTCGAGAAAAGCAGTAAATGTTCTTATTCTTGATGTATAAAAGCAAGAGAAGGGGAAGGTATATAGATAATTTATAAATTTATAAGTTGTGTGATTTTCACATTTTTTCATAGGAAAAATTAATATTGGCCTGATTTTTTTTTAATTCAAAAATAAATAAACCTTCAAGAACCGTTAAAAAGAGACTGAAATATGCAAGATATCGACAATTTAAGAATCGTATAAAACAATATACAATGCAATATCTTCATTATACAGGGTGATTACAAAAGAACTTCACACTTTTAAAAAGTTATTACATCAAAGCTATTCAGAATATAAACACACCACATACGGATTCTTAAAGAAAAACTCTTGAAGTTTATTGTGACATAGTTAAAGATGTTCAATATACCCCCCCCCC
>JAHWFO010001255.1:925029-970851 GCA_023313115.1 Rhysida immarginata
AACATGTCTCCATCAATCCCACGTATTGCTACCGTAATGCGTTCTTTCAGCTCGTCTAGGTCACGGGGAAGGGGTAGGGTGAAAACCTTGTCCTTTACACACCCCCATAAAAAGAAATCACAAGGTGTGAGGTCGGGGCTCCGCGATGGCCACTTTGCAAGTTCCAGGTTATTATTTGCTCGACCAATCCACCGCTGTGATTTCTTTTTTTGGGGGTGTGTAAAGGACAAGGTCTTCACCCTATCCCTTCTCCGTGACCTAGACGAGCTGAAAGAACGCATTACGGTAGCGATACATGGGATTGATGGAGACATGTTAATGCGGGTTTGGGACGAATTCGACTACCGGGGGGCATATTGAACATCTTTAACTGTGTCAAAATAAACTTCAAGAGTTTTTCTTTAAGAATCCGTATGTGCTGTGTCTATATTCTGAATAGCTTTGATGTAATAAATTTTTAAAAGTGTGAAGTTCTTTTGTAATCACCCTGTATCTTTATTTAAAATGAGTCGCCAATATAAATACAGTAAAACCTGTCTAATCTGGAATTGCACTAGACCAAAAATTATTTCTAGTATAGACAGCTTTCCACAATAGGGGGGTGAAACATATACCTATACGTCTGGTTTGGACCGTATTTTTTTCCAGAAAGGACAGGTATCCAGATTACAGAGGGTCCAGTTTAGACAGATTTCCCTATATTTGGTAAACTAGTCATGCGGATTAAAGAATCGATTTAATAAGTGCTCGCTTGTGCCAATTATAGCATGTTTTCTATCTGAAATGATAACGAAAGCATTAATTTACAAAAATAAATTTTCCCGTTTGGCCGCCCGCCGTTTGTACGATAACTTTGTCAAATTCCGTTTTCAACAATATTACCTACAAGGTCTTGTTGTTGAGGTGCTTTCCTCATTTTTGAGGATGGATATGATATATCTTGGTTGGTTGGTTTATTAGAATTTTGGCGTCGACTACTAAGGTCATTTTGCGCCTTTTACACAAGTTATATCTGTACAAACACAAACATCCATGCCGACGGCGGGATTCGAATCCACGACCAGGTGGACTCGAGAACTAGAAAGCCTACGCCCTAGTCCTCTCGGCCAACTGGCCGGCTGATATACCTTGTGATGAGGCGTATATCATATACAGGGTGTTGCAGATAACTACAGGGCAGTATAACGGGAAGCCTACCCGCTCGATTACAGGGGCCGGCTCGACATCAAATGATAATTGGGTAATTTTATCAAAAACATGACAGTTTTGACGTTAACCCCCCTCCCCGACTGTGGAAACTGCTGCTTGCTACAGGCCACGTTCATCTCTCTCCATTCTGCCAATCGACCAGGGCCGGCCCCTGCAATCGAACGGGTAGGCTTCCCATTATACCGCCCTGTAGTTATCTGCAACACCCTGTACAGGGTGATTCAGAAAGGTAGGTCAAGAATGAAATACCATGTACAGATTGTAGCGAGGAGCAAAATTTTTCCTATAAACATGGGTCCGGAAATGCATCCTTACAGAGATAATGCAACTTGTACGAGGTAGGAATGACATTACAGTAGGTGTTTAAAATGCCGACCCTGAGCCTCGAAGCAGGTGTCTCGAAGTCGTTGGTCTAGTGTTTGAAACGCCCGGCGATGTGGGTGGTCACGGTCTGGAAAACGCTGTTGGTAAATCCTTTCTGTTTCAGTAGCATTACCCTGTGCCTCGCCGTAGACGAGATGCATGTCCGCCAGTTTCGCGTTAGTCAAGCGATCCATTGTATGACAATGGAGTTACAGGTTTCGTTTCCTCTCTTTTAAAGTAGAGAACACGAACAATTTAAATGTTTAGATCCTAATTTACATGGACCCTACCATTGCCGTCCGGGTAACGCACATCCATTCCTATCTCGTACAAGTTGCATTATCTCTGTAAGGATGCATTTCCGGACCCATGTTTATAGGAAAAATATTGTTCCCCGCTACAAACTGTACATGGTATTTCATTCTGGACCCTGTATACTTTGGGGATAATTCTGCACAAGGGCCCCAAGAACCAGGTGCAGTTGAAATGATGATGAAAGGATGATAATGAAAAGGGACAAACACGAACATCCATGCCCTCGGCAGGATTCGAACCCGCGACTCGCTGGTTTCGAGAGCGGAAAGACCTGCGCCTTAACCCTCTCGGCCACCGAGCCTGCCTTCAAGGTCTTAGCTCAACTGCTTTCCCTTCTAGCCAGTATACTTCAAGTCATCTGCATGTGTTTTAATAGTAACCGTTAAGAATGCCAAAATATTGTATGTGATATATCAATACATCGTATTAAAATATCGTATTGATGAGTGATGAATGAATAAAATGTTACTGTTTGTTTATCGTTTAAGCATTATTGATGTCGGCTTGGGCACATATTCATTTCGTTTAACAGATAAATTCATTAAGGTTCCTGACAAAACACCAGGAAAATGAAATTAAAATTTTGAATAAATCTTGATCGTCTTATTGTCTACTAATTATGGTACATCAATTGACAAGTATACTAAGCAGTGTCTCATGTAAAATAGAGAGTGAGGACAAACGGATAATAACAATCGATTCAAAAATTTATTTTCTCACAATAACTGAGGAGAATCGATGATAATCGAATATTCAATAATAATTATTTTGTAGTAATATTGGGATGTAGAGAACATGAGCTAAGCTAAGCGTTTAATAAATTATAATAAAATACCACATGAAAGTCTTTTGAGTTTGCAATTTTTTCACGTGCAGCTCTGCGTGCACTACATCGTCTGCTTCAATTGCTCATATAATAATAATTATAATGCACGTGTACTATAATGATAATGCTCATACAGCAGCTGCCATAAAGCGATTTGTATTACTGGGTTAATTGGAATTGCTTTGTAAATGTGAGCAATAAAAAAGACGTAAACTTGGAAGATATTAAATACATTTCCATTGCTCATTAAATCTTTAGCAAAAATTTAAATTTCCGTATTTAAAATTACTTCTGCGTCACAGCTAAAGTTCCGTCTTGGAATGTTTACAAGATTTTGATTATTTTCATTGTTTTAAGTTTTTGGCTTATAACAATTCATTAAGTAAAGAGATAATTAAATCCACTTATAGTGAATTTGATGCACACGTTTAAATGACATTATCCGTTAACAATGGAACTCGAAGCTATGAAGTGTGCTTAGGTAGAATTACTTTTAACTTGAACAAAATTTTGTATGATTTTTAAATTAATAATAGTATTGTATTTATTTCAAATTTTTATGTAAGTTACAAACATAAATTATTCAATAAGTAAAATAATTTTTTTAATTATTACTTAATTATATATCATTAAGAACTGAGATTTCATTAAGGAGACGTCGACTTCAAAGTCGAAATAAAAGTGTAGACATTAGAGTAGAAATATTGAAGGAGAAAATAATAAAAGTCTCAGATGGTCTGTCAGAGACACATTTTTCCCCTTTTGGTGAATTTCATCCCCGTAGAAAGGGAATTGGATCCGTTCGTGGTGGCTTTGACAGTCAACTGTGAAAATGACATGTGCAATGAAAGCTGCTACCCAGCCACATTTCGTCACCACGAGATTTTCCCCCCGTGACATTCCAGCGGAAGAAGAGGAAAGTTGTTTTATATTTCCCCGTCCCTATTTCCTCCCTGAAGCCAAACGTACTCGTAAAGCAATCTGTGCTTTCGAAACTGCACAATCAATCGTAGGAAACTGTCGATGGAAAACTATTACCGATGAAGGAGGAAAGCCATCGAAACGTGAAGATAAGGCCTACCATCTCTGTCTAAAATTTTAAAATCACTTTGATGAAGTGCAAATGGCTAAAATTACTTCTGCTAAAGACAAGAAGATTGGATATATCGTATGTGAATTCAATAGTGTATGATCAGCTAAAGAGAAAGAGTGCCTCAAGAAGAAATAATCGATTTTTAAATTCAAATTTTCCATGAAAACATTTGTTGAGGTTTCAGCTCTTATCTTATATATTTGTTAACTGAATTGTAAACAGTACACAAGATATTCAAATATTTTCAAATGATTTTCAAAATAATAACTTTTACAGAAAACTCATCAGTAAACAAAACCAATCGGTATGATAACCAATAATAGTTGACTTATAGTTTGCTTGTGACAAAACGCAGGTAAAGTCCTTTATTTTGGTTTTATTGTGTAATTTTTTCGACAAGCTCCATATTTCTGAGCCCAACATAATTTTTTTTAGAAAACAGCTTTTAAGACTTCATTAGTTTTTTTGTTTTTTTTTGAAGCAGCGCAATTTTAGTATCTCTACCGGGGCCTTGGTCTATTGTTGTTTTTCTTTCTTCTTTCTGATACAGTCTTACTTTTCTTTATCATTCGGCTTATTCCAGGTCGTTACATAATTAAATGAATATTTTTTAATTATTGAAATCTTCGTACAGGATGTCCTCGACTTACGATGTTTCAACCTACGACGTTCTGCACTTACGACATTTATATACAGTTGAACCTCCAAAGTTGACCATCTCCCTATGTTGATCTAATATTTATGGTCCAGACATTCATCCCATGTAAACATTGCATTTCCAACTCTGCATCTTGACCACTTTGGTCATGACACATAATGTTAATTTCTTCTCTATAACTTGGCCAATGTAATCACAAATGTCGCTTATTAGCGAAGATTTTCCACTGCTTTCTTCAAAAGTTCCCAGACTTCGCCAGAGGCTTTAAGGATGAAGACATCTCTAAGGCTGACAAGTGCAGATAATTTTTTAAAGCAATGCCTGACAGAAGCGTCGTCATGAAAGGTGGAAAACTTTCGAAAGAATGTTATACAGTTTTCTTTGTGTTAGCTAAAGAAGCTAAACCCCTTTGAGATTGGGAAATCAGCAAGGCCACGTGCGTTTCAAGAACCTGAATCCTGACAACTTCTCAGTGACTTGGAAATCAAACAAATCAGTATGGATGACTGGTGCTCTGTTTGAGAGTTGGTGAGGATTATCAACCAAGACATGAAAAAAGAGGTCCATTCTACTGATAGTAGACGACTGTCCTAGCCACCCAGTGGGACTCACAATTAAACCATCTCACGAATGTGACACTGAAATTTTTGTTTCCAAATACGACTTCGAAAATCCAGCTTCTTGACCAAGGTATCTTTTGAAAGGCATTACTGAACTCAGCTAAAACGCAAGGTTGTGGTCTGGCTGCAGAAGCAACTGCAGCTGCCGCGTCAGTCAATGCTCTGGACGCTGTCCTCTGGCTCAGTTACGCTTGGAATAAAGTTCAGCTAGAAACTATTCAGAAGTGTTTCAATGAAGCTGGATTTCTAGCAACGTGGGGGAATGCAACACCAGTAGATTTTTCATCTCCTTTGCAGAATTCAATGGAGTATATTTTGAAAGTTTTGTTGCAATGGATGATGAATTGGCAACCTGCAAAAGACTCGATTCAGAAACAATTTCTCAAAAATAATGGACAAAGCTACAACCCAACAAAAAAACCGTTGGAAGCAGTTGATTTATCGGAAGAATCAAATGAGGACGAGTAAGAAGTTGCAGAGACTCCAATGTCAGGTATCTGATAATGCAGCTAAAATCGTTTGCCACAGAAAAATGCCCGAGTATGCTAAGTGATGTAGCAAGCATTGAATGTACATTCTCCTGTATCTTGTAACAAAAATAAGAAACTGACCTGCATAGGCCTCTTTTTTCAGAAAAATAACAAACAAACAATAAATGCCTTTAATTTGTACTATAGTTCCTGTATGTTTTTATTTTGTATGATACATGTACATATATTAGAATAACCTTAAATAAAAATGTCGATTTGTCTTCAGTACATTTTCCCAAATGTTGAATATCTCTATTAGTTGACCAGGTTGTTGAGTACTGTATTCCCACTACTGTTTCGGCACTTGCTTCGCACACACGCGACAAAAGAAAAATGCGGTCTCTTTAAAAAATTTTCCTTAAAAAATGATGTTTCGACTTAAGATACGCTTTTCGCGAGGGCTCCCTGCATTACATAATTATTTCCCTGACACACCCGGAATTAAAATTGTATTTTGTACAGGAAATGGTCCAAATGAAGGAATATAGTTCATTTCGTTTGAGGGATCTGAATATGGGTATAATGTATACATCTCCGAAAACATTTCCCTATGAATATCCCCTTAAATTTGACTTTTATATAATTTTTGGTTCTTGCACAATTTCACTAATGTCATGTACAACTTTTAATAATCTGGAATTCACAAGAAATCTTAATTTATACGAAATCAAATTTTAATTTATTCTTATTAAAACCATAGGGCAGCCGGTCGTGAATCTTCAAGAAAACCATAGAGTAGTCGAGCGATCGGACAAACAAAAAGTATCAGGTTTTATATGGTAAAATGGCTTCAAGAGAGCAAAGAGATCTTTACAAATGAATCAATATTTTTAAGAAATCAGCATGAAAAGCTTTAATGATTAATTTTAGTCTAATCCGGAAATTCATGTTACAGTATTATAAATTTTATTTATTGAAAAAAAAGAAAAAAATTAGAGTGACTTAATTTATCTTAAACCTCAATCTTTTAACAAGCGAATATCACATGGAAAAAGGGCTTATTTTTCATATATTCAATGTATCAAGTATGAAGTCTTCAGTTTTATGTAGCATAAGCACATTAATGAAAGAATCTGTTTCGCGAACAATGAAAAAGCAAATAAACTTTTTGTAATTTAGCGAAGGAATAAATTTCAAGGTAATAAAATTTAGCGAAGGAAAAATAATCTGCAGTTCGAAGTTAACAACAAAAGTAAAACTTTGCAAGTTATCGCCTCTATGCAGTCTTTCTAATTTTGGAGGAAAATTTGATGTTAAAATTACGGAAAAGTAAACTCTTTCCGTTTAACATTCAAAACTTCTCATCGCGGCATTATTATGCGCTTCAACAAAGACTGAATTTCGCTCAACGTTCCCTTAATACTCTTCGCATTCGTTGCTTGCTGCTTAAAAGATCTTTTGTTGTGAAAAATAAAAGGCTAAAACAAATTAATGTATATTGTCATGAATACTGAATTCATTTATGAAGCAAGTGTTGCAATCTTTATCGGTTGGAAACAAGAGGGGTGGCCGACACAGTTTAGGTTATCGATCGTCGGTTCATAAAGGAATGAGTCCCGTAATGCGTCTGTTGCGGCTTTTGCTTGTTGCTACGATAAAACCGTTTTATGCCAATAGTAAAGGTGTGGGTGGGTTGGTGATTGCCATATACTGACTCTGGCCTCCTGGCGACCGCTGTCGAAAGCACGGTGACACTTCGGGAATCAATAAGAAGGTGTCCTTAATTCTCGGAAGCACTCTGTGTCCGTTAATGTGTCTCTGCATTGATGTTTTGTGGAGATAATTTAATTTTAAATTGACATTAGCGTTGGTTAATGGCTTTCAAGTTGCTAAATAAACGATTTGTCTTCTCTTTCTGTCGAGTTCTTTTCCAAAGAGCTTAATTGGCTTTTGGTTTATTTAAACATGTCAGTGTTTTCATGGCTTGTTACAACGAAAATGTTCTACACGGGTAGCTTAGAAAACTGTGCAGTCAATACCAAATAGGATTCTTGATTCTCCAAAAAAAGAAAAGGGAAAAGTAAAGCTAAGATAAACAAATTCATAGGAGAGGGTGGGACAGTTTTTTTTAGAAAAGGAGTGATTAAATTTCTTTTTTTTTTTAAATTACCAAGAAGTTTAAGATTCTGCTCTCTACTTTCATAATTGAAATACTGTGTATATATAGTAGATAAGTATGCGATATCATTTTACTTGGACATAGACTTTCCTGTGAATTTTTATTTTTATTTTCCGTGATTCCAGATTTCATTTCTTTCTATAAAAAATTTATTTATCTATACATATAAAAGAAAGAGCGAAAAATATACACTCACTCACTCATTCATTCATTCATCACGAAATCTCCAGAACTATGAAGCTTACAAACTTGAAATTTGCAGGTATATTTCTCTTGGCTTACAGGTACTCGCTAAGAAATGATTTTATTTTTTATTTCTTCCTTTCCGTTGTAGTATATTTTTAAAATTCAATTTACCTGGAGCTGAATGGGATTTTTGCCAGCGTTAAAAAATTGTGACGGTTGCTTTGTTTAATGAAGACTTTTGCTATTGTTCTGTGAAGCATGATTAACAATGATGCAAATCTTTCGCGCGGGATTACAGTGTATCTTTTATTTTCTACAAAGTCCGCCAAAAAAATGTATACACACTTTACTAGATGTTATCTATAATTTTTTCCGTAACATCAAAATCGAAAGCTTACATCCCAATATTATTACATGCATTGAAAGAAGACCACAATTCCCACGTAGACATAGGAGATTACTGATAAGAGTTTGCTAGGAATTGGATAGGAGCAACTGTTCGTCGTATTCAAAAATATCTCAACGCTTATGATAATCACTTTGAACACCTGTCGTAATTGTATAAGTCAAAGAGGACATATTCATCGCTTGGTGCCTGTATGAATTTAATGTTACACCTTTTATATAGTTGGTTTGTTTGTTTTTTTGCTGAAGTGTTTTTTTTTCTTAAACAATGTAAACCGTTATTTTTGAAAATAATGAAATATAGTTATTACAATATAACATAATCAGTAAAACCTCTTGTGCACACATTGAAAATAAAATCAAAGATATCTTTATAAATAAACAAGAAAAAATGAAAGATAAGAAAAACAACAAGTTGGGTAGACAAGAGATTTATTTTTATTGTGTTACTCCTCTCATCCACAGTTTATGTTTATTTTTCACTTTTATTACAATAATAAAAGATTATTACTACGCTTTAGATCAGATCATAATCATTGTATTTAAATATGTTAATAACAGTTAAGTTATTATATAAACTGATTATCTCATTTCTATTATACTTACATTGTAATCCAGTATATACAAATGTCAAGGTTGACTGTTTTTGTCTGTAAATTCTCATCAACGCAGATCCCATTGAAAACTCCGTTACCATGCAACCTAGTTGGAATTTTCCAATAGGTGAAAGGGTGCTTTCTCAAAATGAAGAGAATCTCGTAGTATTCTTCTGCAAACGTGAAGACTTGAATTTAAAACTTGTAGGAAAAATATGAGCTTTTGTCTTTAATTCTATGCAATAAGAGTATAGTTTTTTTAATTCTTCTTTTACCTTTTCGGTATCGAGGATGTTAAATAATCCATTGGAGGATCTATTCGAAATTTAGCCAAGCAGGAGATCAGCTTAATGGGCTTTCTATTATTTTACTCCCATCAATTGTAACTTTATTTTGGAAAAAAACTTATAAGCATTATCTAAAACTCAAACCAAAGAATTATCCCAGTCAATATACAGGGTGCTCGGAAAATATCTGGCAAAATTTTAAAGGGTGGTAGAGTTGATCAAAGTAAGCGTTTTCCGACACAAAATGTAAATCTGGAAATGGCGTGTTTAAGCGGGGCAGTCCTTAACCTGAACTAACCCGCATCATATCTGCTAATACTGACAGATCCACTTAAGCAAAGCTGGCGGTGCACACGCTCAAACGTTTGTCGATTCGGCCGGAATCGTTCCCTGTACAGCCTTTGAGCAGCTAGTTCGTTTCCCGTTCGCTGCCCCATATGGATATTTGCAAGCTTTGCGTTTGTAAAGCGATGCATGCTGTTGTAAATCCCAGCGGGAAAATGAAGCCTTTATTCCGAGACGTCATTAAACGCGTCATTTCCGGACACACATTCTATGACGGAGAATGCTTTTTAGTCCCCTCTACCACCCTTTAGAATTTTGCCAGATATTCTCCAAGCACCCTGTATACTTAAGGTATGTGGTTCTGTATGTCTATAACAAGGGAACAGAAGACCAGAATCCTTTCAAAAGCTTTTTTTTGCGAGTCGGTGATAAATTCTTCATCAAATTGTCCCATAACCTATAACTGGCTGCCAATGATAAATTATTATAGCTTCTCCCTCTCCCCCCCCCCCCCAAAATTCCAGAAACTGTCCAATATAATTTTATGGATTAAGGAACTGAGTAAAAATGGTAAAATATTCGTTTTTGCTTAAGTATTATTATTATGATTATAATTTTAATATAATTTTAAGGTATTATTAATATGAAACCTCTGATTCCATTACTACACAGGATGGTTACAAAAATGAGCTCCCCCCCCCTTTTTATTTTCGTAACCGAAGCAGATATGTCAATTTTGATGACTCCATTGAATAAGAGATTGTGGGTGACCTAGCCTATGGTGCACTTTTCATCATCCCAAATATGCAAATTAGGACACATTCAAATCCTATCTTAAAAACTGTAACAAATACACGAAAAATTCCAATTGAAGACTTGTTCAGCATGGAATTCCGAACAAAACAAAAAAAATTCTAAAATCCGATGAACGGATCACCAACAATCACAATTATTTGTATTTTTACAAACAGCCACAGTGCATAAATAATTTTACTGTAAAGTTAATCATAAACTGTTCTGTCTTCTGTATGCTGACACATGCCTTTTATTTCGTTTTCCTCACGAAAGCGAATGTTATTATGGTAATTTTTGGTAATTTCTTGATTTGCATGTTGAACGAAATGAATGAAATGTCATTGTGAAGTGCATAGGGAGGTAACTAATAAGTTCAACATGTGATTGTTAGTGATCCGTTCATCGGATTTTGAAAAAAAAAATTTTTTTGTTCGGAATTCCATGCTGAACAAGTCTTCAATTGAATTTGCATATTTGGGATGATGAAAAGTCACCCACAACTTCCTATTCATTGGATTCATCAAAATTGACATATCTGCTTCGATTACGAAAATAATAGGGGGGGGGGCTCATTTTTGTATCCACATAATATATTTTATTTTATTACGCTAATATATTTTTTTTTACAAACAGCCCCTTACGCTATTTGTTGTTTATTACGCTAGCATATTTTTTTTACGTTGTTTTCAATTATTTATGATTCCATACCACTATTTAAATTTGTATATGGCTTGGAAAACGTTTTTCAGTATATGTTGCAACGTATCTAATTTTTTTCGGGTGTAAACATTTCATTGTGAAAAACTGCAGTAATTCTGTGCTGAAGAAAATTGGCTGGTTGGTTGGTTGGGTTTGGTTGTTTGAGCCCAAAGAAAATTGGAAGGTTATATCATGTTAAGCTTGCGCTTGCAGATTCTAATTGGGATAACGTGGACCCAGGCATGTGCAAATAAACCAAAAGTATTTATAAAGTTCAAGTTCTTATACAGCCCCTTCACCACTGGTGCCATTTTGGAAATTTTAATAGGATTATTAAAAAAATTCCTATTTTTATAGGAAGTAGGAATTTCTTGAAAGACGTACAGATCAATGCAAATGAACAATTTCTGAGATAGAGGAATGTTTTTTTTAAGAAATAAATAAAGTCAACAGCAACAATGATTGATCCATGGAGCAAGTTTTCTTACTCCAGGATTAATCAATGTTTGCTACAACTGCAGCAAATTTGAAAATGATAGGGCAAAGCCGTTGACTCGTTTTATTTTTTTTTTTCCCACAAAAGAGATAAACGGGGGCCTTGGATAATGGGAAGTTTAGATAAGCGATGATATAAAAAAATTTTTATCCTTTAAATAATTTTTTATATAAAATATTCTACATCGATCCGTTATAGTCGATGCTTCATGAGGTAAATTGTCTGAGCTGTCCAAGCACGAACAATACAAACAAAAGCAATACACGTGCTCGAAGGAAGCCATTCAATTCCATAGGTGCGCGAAAATTCGCCTTGTGCCATTGGCTGTCGAGAAACGATTGTGATGAGTTTATGAACGAAGGTCAAGGCTAATAATATCACGTGATAAGACTGGCAACATTTTTTTTTTTTTGTTGTTGTTGCATAATTCTAGATACGTAAACAAACACACACGTAAATTACAACCTGCCAACAGACGATACAGTAAAAAAATAATAATAAACAATCAGGCGAGTTTGGGAAAAAGAAAATATGAAATTTTTGCACTACCTATAAAATATTAAATTTTTCAAGAATACGGCGGCATTTCAAATTGTGAAAAGTAAAAATCAAAAAATGTTTTCTTTACAGCAAATATTGCAGACCCTAATATGCTTAAACAATAACTAAAAATCGAGAGGCTCTCAAAAGGATTATCGAATGGTATAATAATGATTACTAAAGAATTAAGACTGTATAATTTATAAATAAAGACATTCTTCGATAGCTTATTTAAAGGCAATTTTAAACCCTAAAATAATTCTTTAACGCATAGATTTAATTAACTCGAAGTCAAAAATAAAGAGTGAAATTATACTGGTGCTTGATTAGGGCCATTATCTTTTTAAGTAACGAAATATAGATTCCTTTTTTCATATAATTTTATTAATTATTTTAAATTTTACGTTTAGATTTTTTTGGTAAATAATAATTATCCTGACGTAAGATTACGTCATAGAAACCAAATAAAAAACGAGGAAACACAATTCCTCTTCAATTGTTATAATTTTATTTTCCTTTTCACATTTTGGAAACGTTACGTAATTTAATCATTCTTTTTATCATGACATATTAAATTTATTGTCATTAAAATATATTTTCATTTCAGTATTATTGCATGGGTTCTAATCGGATTCTTTATTATATTCGCACATATAATTTTAACCCGTAAAGAAACGTAAATTTATAAATTATTTGTAAATAAGATAGGCGAATAAAAGTTTCATCTTTTACTTTGCTGAAAGCCTTTAGAAAATATGCGGTCTGAGTAAATTTCAAGACTGAGAACATTGCCGAAAATTTCGTAAATATTCTTTAAATAAATAAACCATACTTATTCGTAATATGCATGTTGAAGAGAGCATGATGTAAATGTATGAGCATGGCTATGTTTTCATTCTAATAATATTTAATGAGAAGTTCTTATGATTTTATTTTTTATTTCCTTGAAACTTGCGTAGACGATGAGAAAACAGAATTTAAAACCAAGGAACTGCATCTCAAAATATGTGAGACAAATTTGAGTTTTAACTGTTATAAAAATGAAGATCAATTACACGAAAATGCTTCAGTAAGTCGTATTGCCAAGTCCATGATCAAAAAGGAAAAAAAGAAAATGAAATTTTCGATAAAATTTAGGTGATATTATTATATAGAGTTTTCTTTTTACTTTGATTAAGCAGTATCTCCCTATTTTATGCTTATTAATTTACATAAAACAATCTTATTACGAATTAAGGATTTTATTTCAATACTAACTTACCTCCTAAAATATTCCTGCATATTCTTAAAATTCTTACAACTAGAAAATGGCGTTGACCTATAAGCTTAAAATTTAATAACAGACGACAAGGATTTAATTTTTCAACTTTGTTTAATTTTTAATACTCCAAATATGTTTTAAAAATAACATATAAATGTTAAATATTAACTTAAGACATTTTTTTACTAATACAAAATTATTGAATTCGTATCATTAGGAGCAATTCCTAATTACAGATAGAAGGAAAAAATACCTTAAATACCTTACAAAAATTATTATTATTATTATTGAGGAAAACAAGATTAAAATGTTTTAAATCGAAATAAGAAATTTTTAATTAAGTTATAGAATGGAAAATAGTTATTTCTACTTCTGATGTTCATGAGGGGAAAATTAGCAACTAAAAATTAAAGGTACAACGATGGAATGTTTTGTTTTTTAGATTGATGTATCTAGCGTTAATTAGAATAAAAGTCTGATATTATTTAACTATGATATATTAACTTCCCTATAACTGTTGTTATAGAACTCCCGTGAAGAACAGTTCCCCATACAGAACTCCTCGTGAAGAAATGTATAGATGTCATGCTTAAACATCTTCCTTTATTCTTTATTTTTTTCAATATACATACTGCATATCGTTATCATTTTCAAAGTTATGTAAGGAAAGCAATGTTTAGTTGTCATAAGGAACATCCATTGCACAACTCAAAAATTTTCCACTTTCATTCATGTAGCTTTATAACGAGCTAATATTTATAGTGTATGTATGGCTTTTATTTTTTATTTTTTTAGGATTTTTAAATATCAATTCTTTTGAATATTTCTCTTTAGCAATGATGCAGTTGTGTTCATTTGCCAAAAGAAGAGCAAGCAGTAGGTTGTTATCTTGACGTCAATTGCCACCGGCCCCCAATTGCGGTTGCGCAATGCTCACTCGCTCCCTCTCACAACTCCGCGTCTCTAGAAGAAGCTAGAAAAACGCAACTGACGGTGGGAGAAACGCTCAAATGCGGTGTTCGAGGAAGCGGGTGATGACGGGTTAACGAGTCGCTGGTTCGATTCTAACGAAAAAAGACAAGGGAACTTAAAAATATACAACCCAACAAAATCATCCCACATTCCCATGTGAGTTTCACGTTCAGAGCTGAGTTTTATTCTTTTTCGGCTTTTAATTCTTTTGGGTAAGCCTAATGAAATGTCACAACGTGCTTTTTCGTGATGCTGACATTTTAGCCGGTGTCTTTGCACCACATGCAAGTATCAGTGACATTTCGTTCTTTAGAATAATTTTAATGTTAAATTGTTCTGCTGAAGATGATCTGCGAGGGTTCTACAGCATAGCAGTTTCTTTTTAAGTAGATTATAGTGAAAAAATCAGACAATCAATTTAATTTTGCAAGATATAAATTTTAAAATAAAATTACTTTGAATTTTAATAGATCTTTTTGCATGCTTTTTTTTTTTTTTTTTTTAGGGAAAAGTTAAAATGTATACTTCATAAAAATTTTTTTGTAAATAATTTTTGTTAAATGTGAAACCACCAGAATCCTGACTTGGCTCATTCACTTACTATTGATAGATCTAGTAAATTTATACATGATAGTGATCTTTGAGTAAGCGAGACCGAATATAAAGTTTCACTTTAACGTTCTCCTAATAAGTAATGCGAGTAAATCTACCACTCAAATTGTGACCGAAATTTTTTCTTTAAAGTAAGGACGATAGGCGAATTAATAATTTTCTTAACGCAGAATATACGGTTAATATTCTGTATATTATTAGTATTTAGCTTACTACCTAATTGTGGAACGCTAAAATGAAGCTCTACCTGCTGAATTGGGAGTTTAAGCAGGTCAAATTTCTCGTGACAAAAAAGAATTCTAGCCAGGGGGGGAAAAATCACTGTCTTTAAATTTCATTTTTTATTAAGTTTTATTGAATGAAAATTAATAATGAAGATTTTTTTTTAAATATCTATAATCATAATGATTTTCCAAAACGAGTTTTTCACCTTAGATAAATGGTCCATAAGATAACAGCAGAGCACCTAAATTGCATGTCATGGAAGGAAAAAAAAAAAAAAAAAAGGGGTATAATCATCATGAATGATTAAATAAGAGATTTTTTTTAGATCTTATTTTCTACACTAATTCAAAAATATAGCAAAATAATGCTGCGTCACTACAGTAGAGATGAAGGTCAGCAGTTGTTGAACATATCTCCCAGGTGATTACAGACACAACATCACCTGGCAAGCAAAATAAATACATAGGATATGGTAATAAGACCCTTTTTTTTATAAATCATTGAAAGTTAATTACAAAAGTAACCAGGCATTACTTTGGCTTTGACAGATTTTAAAATGTTTCTGTATAGATTAATTTTTTTTTATTCAAAAATTCCATAGAAAAAGGAGAAATTGCCACCAGAATGAAAGAATGTGGTCCATGATTACTAAATTATTATTATTATTATTATTATTATTATTATTATTATTATTATTATTATTATTGTAGTTGTCTAGCAAAACTAAAAAGTAAGAAATAAAAAAACAAAAAATAAACTCAGTTCTTAAAATTTATTAATTTAATTACCAAATCATGTTATTTAAATCTAGCTCTGAAAGAGTGACTTGGTATTATAATCTTTATCTTAAAAATCTTGAGTCTTTATAGCAACTGGAATATTTTCAAAGTTCCACTTTAGTGCCAGTTTTTTTTTTCTTTTCTTTTTCTCCACAAGTTACTCTTTAGAACTATCTTTTTGATCTCTACTTTTTTTTTTTCTTTCTCCCCTCTCCTCCCTTTCCTTTTTTTTCCCTCTTCTTTTCTTCTTCTCCTCCTCACTTATGAATCCTCCTTTAACTAGTGGTAGTGTCATCAGTTTTCTAACCCACTTCTGCTGAGGATGCTGGCAATGATCCTCATGGCCATGGGAATCTCTTGACCATCAATGATGCTGCAACTTTGAAAAAGAAAATAGTAGCCTGAAAACTATTCCAAATTTTAGATATAAATGTAAAACCTTCTTAAAACATTTTTTGATAAGAAAAAAAATAAGATTTTATATAAAATTAAATTTTTTTTGTATTTACATACACAGTCCATAGAAAAGTTATAAGAAAAATTAAGAAATGCAATTTTTCTTAACTGAAACTAAAGGACTCTTAAAAAAAAATTATTCAAATACAGAAAGATAAAGTAAATGAACTAAAAGGAAAGTAGTTCTGAAGGAAGATTAAAAAAAAGTTACAGTAACTTTCTAACAAGTTTATAAAGCAATATGGATGTTTTGATAAAAATAAAAAAAATAATCTAAACAGGATTCACTTCTGCAAATCAGGCTTGGAAGATGTTGTAATGTTCCAATTAACAATTAACAGTTAAAAAAAATTTTTTTTTTGATCTGCTATCATAGTTTCATATTTCTTTTCGCATGTTGAAAGGATAAGTGCTCGTGAATGTTATCCTTTATACACTGTACCTATCTACCGTGTACTACTTTTAATTAACATTGAATTTTTTTTAACTTTTCTTTCTATCAAAAAAGCTCTGTGGAAATTTAATTTAATTTTTAGTGATGATATAATTGGCTGCTTGTTAACGTCTGTTATAAAATAATAATTCTAGTGAGTATTTTCATGCTTTCTTTACTTCAAAAAGCAGAATTGTTGAAATTTTAATTCCCTGTCGCTTATTAGATTTTTAAAAAGAAAGAAAGCCTGCTGTTGTAAAGGTGGCATTTAATGCAATTGATTGTTTTTAATGAAAAATGAAATTAATTTCATTCATTTGTGTTCAAGAGCAGTCCATTTATAAGGTCATCTATTCTATTGCAGGTAATTAAAAATATAGCAGGAAAAAAAGCAATATATATTTGATAAAATGTATATTATTATTATTTATAAATATAAAAATTAATACGTAGGGCCTGATAATTACTTCAGTCAAAGCTATCTATTTTTAGTCAGTTAAAATCTTTTTGAAATTTTAACAAAAGATATCATTCAGATAATGTCAGATTTTTGGTGCAAAATTTTTATAGAGCTTTGGTTTATACGAATAAGTTGTTGTTTAAACTTGTAGGATTTTGTTTGTACAGGGTGATTTAAAAGTTACTGTGCAGTATTGAATCTGCACACTTTGCCTGAGCTGAAGGAGGAAATCACCACTGAAATTCAGTAAATCTCACCAGCCATATTGAGCAATGTGCTTCACAACATGCAACAGCTTGCTAACCGATGTTGTGAGGCTGGTGGCGGGCATTTCCAGCATCTATTGTGACTGCACAGTAACTTTTGAATCACCCATTGCATAGTAACTTTTGGATCACCCTGTATATTTCCCATCCATACATTTTTTCTTTTTCTCTCCCCTTCATACTTAATCTTTTATGAAAAAAGACTTTAAAAAAATTATATACCACAGGGTTGCATCTAGCAAAATGGCAGGGCAGGGAAATGAACAATAATTAGGGCACATTTGGTCAGAAAGTAGGGCAAGTCGGACACAAAAGCGCACATTATAATGGTTAGTTTAAATAAATCCAACAAAAAAGGCCAGGGTGCGCTCAGAAAGGGCAGGGCGCGTTGCTAAAGGGCAGGGCACATTGAAAATAGGCAGGGCGCCGCGCCCTTCTATTCCAGCCTAGATGCAACACTGATACCAGATGGTTATAATTTAAACTTTCCCTTCTTAACCCACTATATATAGGAAACTATTTATAGAATAGATACCAAACTCTGTAGAACAAAATTAAGCAAAAACATTGGAATGGAACAACCAAAATCGGAGAGAACCTCTAATCCACTAGGAGATTTGAAATATCAGATGCGTATTTCGGCTACCAAGTAGCCATCTTCAGCGATGAGAGACAAAAGTCAACTAAAGAAAATAAAGCCTTAATGCTAGAGAATAATAATCTTGTGGATTAGAGTTCCCTCCGATTTTGGAAATTCTGTAGGAATAATGTCCAGATTATGAGCTACAAGATTTGCATGGTTCACCGCTTCCATTAATCTATCAGGGAAGATTTGCACATGTACAGATTTGAAAGGAAGCTTATCAAGCGAGGAATTAGGCATGGAGATGCTTCATCCTGTGGAAGTAAAGATTATATTTTCAGTATGACATATATTCATGGGTGGAAGATCATTGATGTGATCTAAATGAGATGAATGGCTAGAATGCATCAGTTTTCATTTATAATTTATCAACATTTGATGAGATTGAATTTTGCTGTGATAAGAATTATACAAACTATTGGATAATGATGCAATTGCTTGTGAGGATGTAGCTATGCATGGAAATTAACCCAATCACACAATTGCATGCGAATTTTGCAAATTGTGGAATACATATGGCAAAGTTGAGATGTGATAGAAAAGCTTAGTTCCCAAAAATAAATTATTTAACCCTTTCACTGCGTAAATTAAATTTCATGATCATTCCTGATAAGATAAATTTGTCTGTTTTTCGCATCAAAACTAGTTTTTTAAAGCCTGTGGGATGAAACCGATTTCCGCAGGGAAAGGTAATGAAATTTAGAGCGGAAATATCTGCTTTATGCAGCAAAAGAGTTGACATGAAAAACGAGAATAATAATTTAATTAACACTGAATATAAATGTATTTTGAAGATTTATCAAAGCAGATATCCAGGTCAAATGAGATGGAGAGTTCGTTAGAGTAGCTGTTCCTACAAACCTTTATTTTATCAGATTTTGTGGATGCCACCTTACCATGGGTCAAGGATTTGGGTTCTTCAGGTATTCTATCAATTATGCTGGATGTAACACTTGATACTTTGGTTTCACCCTTGCCAGAAAGGTCATGGTTGAGAAATGAGATGAAGAGTATCCAAATGAAACAAAAATCTCAAGATGTTGACAATGAAAAAAAGTTCATGCGGCATTGAGTGGAGCACATGGTAAAGTCATCTCGTTCAGGAGTTAAACAGAGACTCCCGTTCAAAATTAGTAGACATTCTCCAGGCAGTTATTTCAGGGCAAGAAGCCCCACCAGTGCAATTGCTATGCACATGGGGAAACTGTCAGGAGCAGCACATGCCATTCATTATCTTGGAGAAGAAACTGATAAAGCGGCAACGGCAAATTGTTGTCATTTGGCACATGGAATGGGAAGGAATCCTGAGTTAGTGAAGGAATGATGTCAACTGTATATTGTAGGTATTCCTCTTCAGAATGTCCGGGTGCTGTAACTGTGGCCCTGAAAGGAGGTGGGACTTTTCGACTGAGATGTTGACCCTCTAGAAATCGCTGATCGTTTCAGCCGACTTATTCCAATTAGTGTTGGAGCTCGTGTGAGGAGAGGGGGGGGGGAACTATTAATTGACCACCATCTGTATCTGTACTTTGTGCGGTTCTCATACATTGCCAATCAAGCGAAGTACTAGGTCCAGATAGATTTGGTGCATCCAAATGGAAGACTTGTAAGATGGGGCTGTGAGGAAGATGACTTAAGTGTATAAAGATCTACTCAGTGATCGTGGCAATGTTGAAACGAATGGCAGTTGTCTAAGACTTGTGATTGCTTCTTTTTGCATGGTAGAATTGTGAAGTCCAAGAAGCAGGCCTCGTAGTGATAAAGAAAAAAAATATAGGAGCTAATACAAAAAAATATAGGATACTGTTTTGATGCATTTTAGGCCTGTTTATATTTATTAATGCGATCCCCATTTTTGTTTATTGTACATGTATATATGTATATTTATTTATTTATTTATTTACATTTATATTGATACTATATAGTTTGCTTTTTTCTCTCAGTTTTCCATTGACTTTTCTGTCGCCAGGCATGGGGGGGGGGGGGATGAGTTCAAACGAACTTCGACCTAACGAACTTGTGTATAATATTGAATATACTGGTACATTAGAGTGCATTATATGAACTTTGATCTGATTAGAGTGCATTCCTCAGATCAAAGTTCGTTTTACCCCAACCCCCACTCCCAGTCGTTGTAGCGCTAATTTTTCTGTCATGCACAATTTTGGGTGCTTTTTCAGGTTAACATTTTTCGCATTATAGTAGAATACTTATGGTATCTTGTGTTTTGCTGTAGCCAATATACGGTGTATTAATCTAATATAAGAAACGTATCCTTACTTTTTACTAATTGCCGCCAATGTAATGCCATGAGAACGTCACGTGTTGACAGTTATTCCGGTATTGCCAGAGGCTGTGCTGGCAGGGCCAATAAAAGTCCGTATTGGAGCAGTTTTACTGTATTTACAAAAATGATAATTCATCTGTTTAAAACGTGTTAAAATATCGTTAAAATAATACCCTCGCACTAAATTTTCCGCTAGAAAAAGAAAAACACGCCAAAATAGTACCACCACGCAAAATTGAATATTGTTTAAAAGAGGGTGCCACTCTCCCTTGTATTTTCGCTTTTCTACAGGAAAACGTTACTCATGGTTCTTTCTTTCGAGTAACTGGTCCTGCTGTCGTACGAAATCTCTCCCCATACCATAACGCCAGGGGTGGGGCCAGTATGCAGACAACGGATACAGCTCGGTAACAGGACTTCCCCACTTCTCCTCCTGGCCCTTGTGCGACCATCACTCTGACCCAGACAGAAACGACTTTCATCCGTGAAGACCACAGACCTCCATTCTGCCCTCCAAGTCACTCTGGCTTGACACCACTGAAGACGTGCTGCACGGTGTTGAGGGGTAAGAGGCAAACATGCCACAGGGTGCCTGGAGTGGAGGTTTCTGGCCAGGAGATGGTTTCGAATTGTGCTTGGAGTGACGTTGGGTGCCACAGCAGCCCGAATGTCCACTGCAGATGCTGTCCGATTTGCCACAGCCATCCTACAGATGCGCCGGTCAACCCTGTCTCCAGTGGCTGGGGTCGTCTAGATCCTGGTCTCCTGGTAATTCTGCCTTCCAAGGACCATTGCTGCCAACAGTTGTACACAGTGGCAACGTCTCGACCCATGCATTCTGCAATAGCACGGAACGAAAGTCCACCCTCTTGAAGGCCCACTACACTCCCCTCGTTCGAATTGGGTTAGCTGCCCATATTCACGTCGCAGTCGCCTTCGAGGCATGTTTTACGTACTCTATCACACACGTCACGCACCCTGGTGGTTCCCCTATAAGTTGTAACCTTGAAACTTGCATCAATTGAATAAATACCATAGCTGAATATACTGTCCAAATTTCATTCATCTAGCACAAGTCCTTCGTGGTGTTGGGATTTTTTTTTTCCGCCAGTGTATTTGCGATATTAATTGACACTCCCATTTACACGTGATCCAGCTGTTATTTTGACCACCAGAGGCAAACCATCAAAGTCTGCTCTAAATAATCAGATATACAATAAAATTCAACAAGTAAATAAATAAATATAGACTGGAGGTGACCTCCAAACATGATGTATTAATTTTCTTTCGAAAAATGGAAGGAAAAATTCTGCAACCTGGGTTCGAACTTATAGAATTCAATAAGTTATAAACTTTAAGTTTTTTATCTTAAATAAATGATTCAAAATTATTTATAGAAATTTGATAAATGAAGCATAGATTGCTCGAAGTGCCATCTCTTCCGGGACGCGCCGATAGGATTGGAACAGTTACGAGTGTCATAACCTCTTCCTTTAAGAAACCATGCAGTAGATAAAAGTATATTGATATGGCACATAACCTCTTCCATTGGGATCGACACCTAGCTGCTGCCACTGAATTACACACAATACTTCCAGTGCTAGTCATGAATATGTATGCATGTGGACATACGCCCTTTGGAAAATTAGCGATTCAAATGCAAAGGAGTTTTTTTTCTGCTGCAGTTTTTCTGTTGATTGAATTTTGGATGAATAGACATATTGGTAATGTTTCTAATGCAGTATCAGTTAGACTATTTATTAAAATATAGGAGGTTACGAAATATAGGATATATATAGGACATTTTTGAACGATTTCTTCATAATATAGGAAATATAGGAGAACTTCGAGGCCTGAAGAAGCTGTCAAGGCAAAGGAGGAGGCCTTTTGGTTGCAAATAGAGTGCAGTACACTGAGGCATGAAAAACTGCAGCTAAGGCAGTACCAAGAGCTAAAGCCTAGGCTTGGGAGAAGTTCAGAGAGAAATTGGAGGTAGATTATTGTACAGAAACAAGATATTGCCCTCAAAACCAGCTAGTTGTATGTTCAAATCTTGCTGAGGGTATGCATATTTGCATTTGTCCTTTACTCTGGCCGACATGGTGACAGAGTAGACTTGTTCTGGTCAAGCATGTCCTTTATTCCCCTCAAGGCACAAGACTCGATGCCTTTGAGACTCTTATTATCTTATGGAGTGAATAGACAGGCAGTCGAGATGATGAGCATGTTAGTGCAGTTGAGTGCTTGGTGAAAAGGTTGCTCTTTTCTGACAATCTTGTCCTCCTTGGGTCTACTTGCATTGACCTTCAACAAGAACTATATCTGCTTGCAGCAAAGTGTGAAAAGGCTGGGATGGAAATTATTGTGGCTAAGATGAATTCTGGTCATTTCAAGACCACCTACTCAATGTATTCTCCATGTTATGGAAGCCCCATTGAGACAGATGGAGAAAAATAAAGTGTCTTGGCACTGCATTTACATGTGATGGGCTGCAGGACAGACAGTTGGGTGCTGAAGTCTGTGCTAGCAAATAGTGGCAATCCGTGGTCACTAGGAAATAAAGCCAAACTCAGTTTTCAAATCTTTGTTCCCATTCTCATTATGGTCATGAGACTGGGATAATGACTGAAGAGTGGTCAAAATGAGATTCCACAGCTGTGTGGCAGGTGTTACATATTAGTGCGCGGCAGCACAATAAGGGAGTGTTTAGCTGTTGAACCACTATTGACCTGCATTGAGAGATCTCAGTAATGTTGGTATGGCCACATGATAAAGGATGCTGCAAACTGTCTTCTAGGCAGTTGCTGCTTTTCTCTCTCTCTCACTTCCCAAATCAGTAGAGACAAGACCAAATGTTCGGCCTAGAACCAGGTGACTGGGCTACATGGAGAATCAGCGTTCTAGTCGCTTGATGTTACCATTGATTATATGTGCCCGATGGTGGAAGATTGTGGTCACTGTATATCCTTCATAGGGCTGGTGCCTCTGTGACTTAATAAGTGAGCTTGAAAAGTCTGTATCGCAGATTTTATTTGATATACCACAAATTCTTTAGCAGAGTTATTTTCTGGTCAGTTGATAGTATTTGGCAATATTTCACATTGTGAAATTTCAAATTGAGATTCAACTTTATTCATTTTTCCTCAAGTCTGGATTTCTTATTATATCTTGGCGTTTTCCTTTATAGACATATATAGGGTGTTATGAACACTGTCTACAAACTTTTAGGGGTGGTAGGGGACCTTATTTTGAATTTATTTTGCCAATAAACTGGGGGTTACAAATGAATGCTTGATACATAAAATTGTCAAACATCATACATATAATGCCTGTCTGAAACTTCGTCATAATCTCTCTCTCATTAATGTATTTCCAGAAAAGGAGAAATTGGAAATCTTGATACTGATGGTCACAGTGCTTTTAATAAACAAATGTAAATCTACACATTTGTAAAATTGCAAAAGGTAAACCTTTTATCCAAAGATGGATACTTATTTGGAGTATCGTATATGTCTTCATTTGTCTTCGGTTTGAAAATATGACCTAACCATATTGCTGCTTCTTCTTCGGGTCCTACCTCCCACGGAGTAGAGATGATCAAATTGCTTAAACGCTGCAGTAATATTGATATTTAGGCCATCATTTTCTTTCTAAATAATATATAAGCCATGTGATGATTACCACATGCACATGAGCTCTAAACCCTTTAGATTTCTTCTTCTGGGGATATTTGAAGAACGTGGTGTACAATACTCTCGTGAATTTGGAAAAGGAGTTGGTAGCGAGAAGTGTGGCTACAATTGACTGTGTAAGAGACACTGCAGGCATAGTGTTAGAATTTCAGATGCTGTGAGACATGCATTGAACACCTTTCATGTAGTATTTGGCTATTATAATGCCCAGCACGAAAGAAAAAGGAAACCAGCGCATAGGTTAATAAAAAAAAAAAATCGTTCAACCAATCGGAAACAGACAGGAAACCAACCATTATTTTTACCTAGCATTCCTTTAGTGAAAGCACAGCTGAAACTAAACCAAAACATGTCCAATATGATACTCAGGTTGCCTTGCTGTTCTCTTTTATTATTTGTATCATTTCTCTATTTAAAGAGTTAAAAAATATTATGAATTACGGTTCTATCTTGCCTTTTTATAATTTTCCTTAAGTAAACAGACTTACAGGTTGGGAGGAGTCTGCTGTGTTTCAGAAATTCTGAAAAAAGCAAGACATTGCAATCAGTAAACAGATATGTTATGCATGTGCAATCCTTTTCTTTTGGGCCAAATACTATAAAAATTGTGACCATCAGTATCACGTTTTCTAATTACTCAGTTTTTTTTTTGGAAATACATTAATGAGAGAGACAGTAATATGAGGAAGTCTCAGAGCCGTTGTATATATGATGTTTGACAATTTTTTTATTATCATGGCAGCCGCCAAGTATATTCAGAATAAGGTCACTTTGCCACCCCTAAAAGTTTGTACACAGTTCGTAAGCACGCTGTATATAAGAATTCTGTGATTTCTTGTTTTACCCTTCTCTTGGAAAGAAAATTTGTTTTAAATAACTGTTTTTATTACACACATTTCTCAATTTTCTTATTGCTTTACTAAATGCCAAGTCATTTCTTTTCTTTAAAATGCTGATTTTTTTTCGTGGTTTGAATTTAAATAAGAGTATTTCTTATAGTTACCGGTAATGAAATTAACCTTTATTCTTCACCTTTTGTTTTATTTTTGTTTGTATGTCAAAATTCTTGAATATATTTTTTGACTTAGATTGAAGAAAAAAAACAAAAAAAACACATCTTTTTGAGTAAATCAAAGTCACACATTATTCAAGAAATAATATTTTTTTAAAAATACAAAGGATAACATTGCATTTAGAAATTAAATTAAAAACTATCATAAAATATGGAACCAACTGTGCGAGATTGTTATATAGCCTCGCAGTTGCTAATCAATAGTATTGATTTTTCTTGCCTAGAACTCCAAGAAATTGAGCTGAAGCCATGTTTATATGTTTACACAGTTGTCTAATGGTTGATTCTTAGAATGCCAAGTTCATTGAAATCCATTTATTTCTCAGATTGAATGGGATTTTTTTTTTTTTTCCCCCCATTATCATTTATGAATATCAATGGCTTCATATGAATCTTGTTTCACTTTTAAAATTATATTTCATCCTTATGGCTAATTGAAGACATGTAAACATACTAAATATACTATCTATTGAAGTTTGTAGTTCTTGAATTTACATGCCTGATGATTGAATGCTTAATGTTTTTAAATTTTCTTGTATTATAGATAATGCAGAGCTCTCTTTTAGAAGATGGAAAAGATGAGTCTTTGAAAACTGATACAACTGATACATACAAACAAGTTGTTGTAATAGGTATGTTTCCATAAGATATTACTATATTGGGGCATTTTTTATTTTATTTTTCATTTAAAAATATAATCACTGCAATGCTAAAAATATTTAGTTCCAGGTAAAAATTTAAGAAAAAAATACTTTTGAATCTTAACTATTTGAATTGCTCTTCATTTTTTTAAAATTTGAAAAAAAATATTTCCAGTACAGAAATTTAATGGGAAAAAACATTGATATAAATTAAAAATTAAACTGCTGATACTATTACTATTTTAGGAAATGGCCCATCTGCAATTGCTGTGTCCTATTTCTTATCTGGTCATTGGCCTTATTATAAGGGTTCTGGGCACGGTATAGATTATTTGCATTACCGTCTTATGGAAAATAAATCAAGTTCATTGATTGAACAGGTAATTACTACGTTCATTGCATAATTCATTTGGGAATTTTTTTGATTGACGGCATGTTGATAATCTGCTGACAATGTTGACTGTGTGCAATCTTAATATAGAAAAACCCTACCATCCTGCATGTTTTATATTATTAATGACACTTTTTATGTTATTTTTCTTTTACTGTAATTAATTTTTAGCATCTATTCTTTTATGCTAAAATATAAACCTGTGTACCAATAATGAAAATGACATTTTCTCCCTCATAATAAAATTAGAGAGGAGAGATCATCGTGAAAGCAAATACATGTATTATAATAAAAGAAAATATTCTTTTAAAGTAGGTATTTAGAAAAGCAGAACATCAACATGCTATATTCTTTCTGCAAATAAGGTAGAATGTAATTCCGTGCAGTTTAAGAAGCATTTAATAAATACCTTAATTTCTTTAGATATACAGATCCACGTTCTCCTTAGGTCCTTTTAAGGGGCGCCTGCTCGGCTAGTTTCAGAGACTATCTGGCTTAATAAATGAAAATGATTACAGTCGATTCTCATTATAACGAAGTTCACTAGAATTCATAAAAAGTTTGTTATATGTGAAACTCAATTTTTTAATCTAAAAAAAAATGCATTTTCTACCTTAGAATTCATAGATCTTAGTTGATATTTGAAGTATTGCGACTAAACGGTGATGAAATATCAGTAATCGAACAAAAACATGATTTCCATTAGACTTTGGTCATTTGGTGAAATTTTTTTGATCAAAAACTAAATTTTATAGTAGAAAATCTGTTTTTTCGATTTCCATTCAAATAAAATTCTATAGTAGAAAATCTGTTTTTTCTAACTGATCGAAAAGATCTTTAAACTGGTTGATGTTAAATGGAAGAACAAATTGCTGAACTTGTTCAATTGGCTGCGTTCTCTCTTCTCCTCTCCCCCTTTTTGGACTAAAGGCATTGAGTTCCAAATAAATTTCTTTCTAACATGTGCTTTTTTTTTTTATCAGCATTTGATGCTTTCATAAGAAAATATTTTTTCTGTTTTTAAGTACATGATGTTTTCTGGAAAGATTTTTGCTTTTTTATTTTACATAATCATCGATCGACGACTGTAATCCAAAGAAATAAATTCTTGCTTCTGCTTTCAAACTTTCTCCATTTCTAGCATTTTACTATTGTATGGGTTCTTATTGACTGTTTTCAAGCTAACAAAGACGCCATTTCCTTCTCAAAATTGGAGTACAATCGTTTCATCGTTATGTGAAATAACAAACAATTAAGCAACAACTTTGGAATGGAACAACCCAAAAAAGGGGAAACCTCTAATCCACAAGGAGGATTGAAATAACGGATATGTACAGTGGAAACCGGATAATAGGACCACATCGGGACCAGACTGTTTTGGTCCTAATAACCGATTGGTCCTATTATCCGAGTTAACATTTTCGCTGCCCTTATAAAATACGGTTTACTATGTTCATACATATATGTGTATATCCTTGAGCATATCCAGCGTTGAACTGGTTACATTTATTCAAAAATTTACATATGCATATGTACAATATATGCTAGAAATTGAAACTTCAATTTCCGACACGCCCAGCCTTAATTTAAAGGAAGACGTCCCTCCTCTAAATTATTAACCCTTCCCTTTTGCAAGTTAGGACCGTACCAGAACCGCCTAGCAAACAAAGACCCCTGAAATTGTAGAAAAACCCCCTTTACAAATTAACTAAGGGGCGAAATAAATTTAATTTTAAATAGGTAAAATACAGAAACGACCTTTTAGTGGGCAAAGTATTATTACGTAAATAGCTAACAACCCCTAAATTCCCTGGGAGGAAATTATGCAAAAATAAAACCTTGCTGTAAATATACAAGGACTAATGAGAAAGAGAACTAACAAGTTCCAAACAAATATTTTCCTTTACTACAATAAAAGGGTAATGCCAAAGATTAAAGATTTTTTCCCAAACGGTTAAAGAGGAACAGCATTCACTAATCAAAAGGGTAATTGTAATGGTGAAGATGGTCTAAAGATGAGACGAACAAATCGGTCGACGAAACTGTATCCGATGAACAACAAGATGTGTTCATAGAAGTAACTTGTTGTAACGCAGCCTCCTTTTAGGCGAAGGTGAATCTAAGCGAATCCATTCACGATTCAGTCCGAAACTCTATTAAGTCCTAGGACGTCTTAGGGAAAACTAGCCGGTTGGGAAGCGGGGCATTACTAATATACATTTGGAAGTGAAAAAAAAGAAATTCTAATTTGAAAATGAAACAGTTGAAAACACAAGAAAAATAAAAAAAAAAATAAATAAAAGAATTAAATAAACGCAAGAAAAAGATAATTAAGCAAAAATACCAGGTACCTCGGGGAAAACAGAGAAGGAAATGAGAAACGCAAGGATGCAATAAAAAATGAAACGTACAGACAATAAGAAACATAGGAGGCAGTAGACAGGGGGAAAGAACGAGTCTATAACCCCTTTCTCATGCTATATAACCGTTCTATTCCGAGAACGCTCCCAAACCCTTCCGAGAACAGTTTCCTTTCTCATGCTTGTTTCTTTCCCAACCCGGAAGCGTTTTCAGACCAGTTTGAAAGAACAGCTTGAGAAAGGATAACTGTTTCGAGAACGGCTCTGACAATTTCTTGCTTTTTTTATAGCAATGATTGAAATGGAGCTCATTCTGTTACTGATGAATATATTTCGTATTTTTAAAAAATGTTCTAATGCAATTGAAGAAAGGAAAAGACGCCGTCTTCGATTACAACGTCGTAAAGGAATTGCAAATTTCCTTCATCGACAGAAATTAAAAAGAATGACATTTTTTATGGTTTTATACAATACAATTATTTATAATAGTTTGCATCAAGAATGGAAAATTTGGGTTAAAAACAGAAGTACGTATTGGTTTGATTTTATAGTGATGGAGACCTGGAATTCGGAAGAATGGATAGAGAACTTCAGAATATCTAAAATAATATTTTTTCAACTGATTCAACAATTTTCACCAATACTGAAACGTAAGGATCATGTGAGGAAAGCAATTAAGCCACATCATCGATTTGCCATAATGATATGGCGATTGGCAACAAACGTCGAATACCGAACAATTGCACATCTTTTTGGAGTTGGTTTATCTACTGCTTGCAATATAGTAAACGAAACGTGTAGAGACATCAAAATTAAATATTTGAAAAAATATATTAATATTCCAGATCCCACTAGGCTAGAAGTGGGGCTTTGAAACAAAGTGGGGCTTTCCAAATTGTGTCAGTGCAATTGATGGAACACACACACTTATTCTTGCTCCACCAGACAACCCTCAGGATTATTTTAATAGGAAATCTTTTCATTCGATAGTTTTGCAAGGTGTGGCCGATTGTAATTACCGTTTCATATGCAGGATGGCCTGGTAGAGTTCATGATGCCAGGATCTTGATAAATAGCCCGTTATTTTATCGGGCAGAAAACAACACTTTATTCACATTAAGGTAAAAAAAAAAAAACATATTTAATTTTAAATTAAAGATAATTCACCTATAGATTTAATTAAGTAGTTGTTGTGATATTTTTAGTTCCATGCACATTGGAGTTACGGACGGAAGTTTTTAATGCCGCTTGTACATTGTCTTCCGACCACATAGAAATTAATGTCTTAATTTCTGCTTCATTCAATACACATCCACGCGAGCTATTTACAGCCTGGGTATTTGTAGCCATAATTAATTTAAATAATGAATTTTTTTATAATTAGACTAGAAATCAAAATAATAAAATGCAAAATGAGGGAATAGTTTCGGACACGTTGAGCTTTCTCATGCAACTGTTCTGAAACTATTCTGAGGGAGACTGGTCCCAGATCGCTCTCGGACCAGGAAGCAATGTACTACTCGGAACGGTTCCGAGAACGACCATGAGAAGGGGACAGGCCGTTCTTAGAACTATTCTCGGAATAGAATTTTTGTCCATGAGAAAGGGGTATATGTTAGTTTTCAAGGCTTGATACGACGAACAAGTTTGAGGAGCGAGTTCCCATGGAGAGGGGACGAAAACGAATACACAGACGGAAAGGAGGTCCTGAAAAAGAGAATTGACACAAGATAGTAATAAATAAAAAAAAAAACAATAACAGTAATTCTGAAGAAGGGCTCAATAAATTCTCATAGTAATACAAAAAAATAAAATAAGCAGGGAATTTCAAAGTTAATGCTTAAAGAAATTAAGTTCAACGTTCGAAATCATGATAAGAAACTGCCAACGTCTCATCTATGGCTTGGTGGATTTTGAATCGGACTGCACATGAAGGAGTCAAAATTCACAATGAAAATACTTTATTCTTCAGGAAAACCAACTTGTGATTGCTGTGTGTGGGTCCTTGAACACATGTAGAACGGCGTAACTCAAATCTCGTTCTGTCAAAAGAAACTGGAGAAATAGTTAATACAGTTAATACGAGCAGAGCGGACTTTGATTAAATTATCAGCCATTAACTCGAATATTCAGAGAGTCGCGTGATGACGACGCACGAACGAAAATGTCGACAGATAACGACAACTGACGATAGCGTGTACTCATGCAACAGCTCATTCACTAAGGCTTTAATTCTATTTCCTTAGAATCGGCAAAAGTAACTGAAAAATGGTTAACCAACCTGTTGTAAGCTGATCCAAGGCAAACCAGAGTGAAGTTTACTAATGATGTTTCGGCTGTGGAGAGAGAAGAAAACCCGGCTCAATAACCGCAACCGTGGAACATCAATATCTCTGAAGACCATCTGAAGCTGGAAGCTCGTCAAAATGGTTAAAACAAACGAAAATTCTCATCGTATAGCAGCGTTCTAAGCTGTCGAATTGAGAAGAATAAGCAGACTCGGTGCTAAATTCAATAACTTAGTTGATTTCATTGTCCAGATGATAAGTCTGATTAGAAGTTCTTTGGCTATGTATTAATCGACATCAAGGAATCCGGCTAAGGACAAAAGTAAATCGCCGGCAGGGCGTTTTTGAATATTCAAGAACGTGCACGCGTCTTCTAAGCGGCCGCAGGTGGCAACGCTGATGAGCGAATTTCACCGGCTTTTTGGTTCCAAAATCCGAAGAATTTATACGTTATTGATATAGATCGGGATTCGGATCTAGAGTTTTGGTCCTAATAGGTGGCTGGTCCTATTATCCGGCTTCCACTGTATTTTGGCTATTTTTTCTTTTTTTTTTTATGCTTATGTTTATTATTTATTTATTTATTTACTTTTTTATTTATTAATTAATTAATTTATTTATTTTTTTTTGTTTTTACTTTTGTCTCTTGCCGCTGAAGATGGCTACTTGGTAGCCGAAATACGTATCCAGTATTTCAATTCTTGTGGATTAGAGGTTTCCTCTTTTTGGATGTGAAATAAGCCTAATGGCATGTATTGTGAATTGCATTTATGATAAATCAATATCATACACAATTTACGACGTCCTTTTTAGTTCATTATTTCAGGTGTAAAATTACTATACATTCAATTATGTGTCATTGGAAAATCACTTTTTGTTTTACGCGATTTTTCGTTAAAAAAGAATTCGTTATAAGCAATTGTTTTTTCTTAACAAATCTAATGGGGACTATGAAAACTTTGTTACTTCCGTAATTTCATTATAACCTATTCCGTTATAATGCGAGTCGACTGTATAACTCTTTAAGATTTTTTCGTTTTTAATTTTTGTCTGCTTGATTTTTTTATTTTTATTTTTTCCTTCCACTCGCCTCATAAAAGTTTCTTGGGAGAACATTTAAATGCAACATATGTCATGGGTACCCTTGAAATAAGGCAAAAATGCTTGAAAAAAATTGGAAAAAAATGTTTTTATTTTATTTGGACAGTTAATGTTTTTGCAAAGTTTGTTCTACATGCTTTTACTGCACAAAATTATGCTCACAGGGATTTGAACCCGAATCTCTCTGCCTAAAATGCACAGTATTTCCACTGCACCACTCAGACCATTAAATAGTGACAAATGTTACTTAAACATTTCCTCCAATTTTTTGTCAAATTTCTGAAAACTACGGGTGCCCCACACATTCCATGTGACTGACCTTGTGGGAAAGTATGGACCATTAACCTTCAGCACAGGTAATATTTTATTAGATCAAAAGTGTACCCGTGACATATATTGCATTGTTAGATCAAAAAAAAAAAAAACCTCTCATTTCAAAATGCTATTTTGCTTTAAAAAGGTTCACTATTTAAAAAATTAAAGACTGAGAGAGAAACTGATAAAATAAAGCAAATTAAATTATTCAAAATGGCAGCATACAAAATGAGCTGTGCCTGGTTTCTTAATTGAAACCATGGAGCCATGTTTAAATCTTCATCGAAGTCAGTTCCTCAATATTATTTAGTGATATTTACAAATATCCAAATATTTTTTATAGGTGATACTGTTTCAAATAATAAATAGATATTAATTTAATAAAATTTAAATGGGAAAATTACGGGGAGAATGGCAGTGTTCGTTAATTTATTCAAAATGGTGGCATGAGAAGCGAAGGAGTGTTTATATCACCATTGAAGTTAGTTTTCTCAATATTATTCAGTGATATTTACAAATATCCAGAGATAAATAATTTTCTATAGGTGTTACGGTTAACAATAATAAATAAATATTAATTTAATAAAATTTAAGTGGGGTATAATAACATTTTGTTTGTTATTCAATCAAACATGGCAAAAGCTGGTAACAAAACAAACTATATCAACATCAGTAGGCAGCCCATTGACAAGTATTTTTGGCTAGGCTCAAGTAAAGATCGCACCCCAGTTTTTCACTCAAAATTGGGTACAAAATTATGTGACCTATACTTGAGAATATATGGTATATTTTATATAGCTACAAAAAAATAATAAAAGCATAAACCTCTGATATATTTTTACATAAAGCATAACTCTTCCTGCCCAGACTACCCTGCAATAATGGAACAGACACCTTCTAATTTACATGAAATCTGATATATGCTTTGGAACCTATGCTCGTGCATCAATGGCTGATGGGATTATATAGTATTGGTGTGATAACTTGCTTGTGTAACATTGTCATAGGTGGAGAATGGCTAAATAAAATAAGATGCGAGAATGGCTGAATGAAGGTGATAACTTTGCTTGGCGACTTTAAGCAAAGTTATCGCCTTCATTCAGCCATTCTCTCACCTTATTTCAGCCATTCTCTCATCTTAGTGACTCTAAGAGAGTAATAATCGTCTTAATGTTGCAAGCATATCTATTAGTGATATTTCGGGAAAAAATCACACCCATGTTCAACTATTGCTGATACGAGGCATGTTTTTTAAGTAAGTACCGTTTTGCGATTCCGCCGCCGCAGCGCTACGGTCGGCATTCCGCGCATGCGCGCTGGTTAACTACATCTCTTGTCTACGCACTGACGCCATTACAGTCTGATTCTTCATTGTATACGTTGTTTACTAAGTGTTTAAGATGCCTCCGACAATCGTGAGTCCCGCCGATTGTGAAGTACGGGCTGTTATACGATTTCTTAGTGCTAAAGGCGTAAAACCGATCGATATTCATCGTGAGATCTGTGAAGTGTACGGACAAAACATTATGAGTGATGGAATGGTAAGGAAATGGGTGAGAGCATTTAAAGATGGCCGCACAAATGTGCATGATGAAGAACGGAGTGGGCGTCCTTCGGTCGTTAATGAAGATTTGGTGCAGAAAGTGGACGAAAAGGTGAGAGAAAACAGACGCTTTACAATTTCATCATTGTGCGACTGCTTTCCTCAATATTCTCGTAGTGTTTTGTATCGCATTGTGACCGAGAACTTGAATTACCGGAAATTGTGTTCACGTTGGGTTCCAAAAATGTTGACGGATTTGCACAAAACCCAACGTTTAGGCAGTGCATTGACTTTCCTTGAGCGGTACCACAATGAAGGTGAAGATTTTTTAGACCAAATTGTTACTGGTGACGAAACATGGGTGGCCTACGTCACACCAGAATCGAAACAACAATCCATGGAATGGCGACATTCATCATCACCCAAAAAAGTGAAGTTTAAGCAAACAATTTCTGCCCGGAAAATCATGTGCACAGTTTTTTGGGACAGAAAAGGAGTATTGCTAGTGGAGTTTCTGCCTCGTAATGAGACAATCAATGCAGCGTCTTATTGTGAGACATTGAACAATCTGCGTCGTGCAATCCAGAACAAAAGACGTGGCAAGTTGAGTAAGGGTATCGTTTTGCTGTATGACAATGCCCGTCCACATGTGGCTAATCGGACCAAAGATCTCATCAAATCTTTTAAATGGGAAACTCTAGATCATCCTCCATACATCCCTGATCTGGCGCCCAGCGACTACCATTTGTTCCTGCACTTGAAGAAACACCTGGCTGGTCAGCGTCTTCAAGACGATAACGAAGTCAAAACATTTGTGAGACAGTGGTTAACAAGTCAGGCGGCAGAATTTTATGAGGAGGGTATTCAAAAACTGGTGCCAGGTTATGACAAGTGCCTCAATATTCACGGAAATTATGTAGAAAAGTAGATTAAGGTACAGGCTTTCATGTAAAAATAAAATTATTGCGATATCTTTGCACGTCTTTTTTTAATTCCAAAACGGTACTTACTTAAAAAACATGCCTCATATCATGAAGAAATGGAACACTGCAATCATCTGCACACTCAGTCCCACATCGGATGATCTCCAAAACCCACTGAACGCAACTGACAGCCACACTAGTTGCGGAAAAATTAGAATCTTGCTTATTAGAATTTTCAGACACATCTTTGCCAATAGTCAACATTAGAGATGGACAGACTAGTTCACTTCCCTCAGCTCAGCTCATCAGTTCAGTCAGTAAAAAGAACTGGTTCTTTTGAAACTTCTCTTTAGCTCATTTTTCAGCAGATTGTGAGCTGAATGACTCAACGAGCGCTCAATAAGCAGAGCAGGGCTTAATAAGCGACATCTTATGGTGGCGATTCATCTTGGCATGAACTCGACAAGACACAACTCCATTTGAAGCCATACGAACCCACAACCTCTGAACAACTCCCACAGTTCACGAAAATTTGATGGATGGGGGTCTGAGGCTCGAACATCTCTCTCGATGGCATCTCAGAGAGGTCAGGTGACTTTGCTGCCAAGGGAAACTGTCACGTCTATGGAGTGTTCATCCAACCACCTGGATATAATTCGGGACACATTGGCTCATGAAAATCCAGTGCCTGCACGACTGCTGAAATGAAGTAACCCATTTGTCGGGCCTGAAACTTTGCCCATAGATCTTTTGTCTTACCAAACACTGTCCGACTATTACCAATTCTTGTCGCATTGCTCCTTAGATTGTCTGATCACTGCTTACGTCATTCCGTTTCCAGGGCCATCCACGAGACCACATTTGCATAACACAAGCCATCTCTAATTCAGTTTATTAAATAAAATATTCTTCCTGTACTTGTGTGCTATCTTTTCCATTATTGTAGGGTAGTGTATATGGGTATTATTATTATTAATAATAATAATAATAATAATAATAATAATAATAATAATAATAATAATAATAATAATATTATTTTAGGGAAATGGTTCAAACTGTAGCTAATTGTATTTAAATGTGCCTTTTATTTGTGTGGTAATTTAAAAAAATTTTAAGACCCACATTATTTAAAAGTCAATTCAGATATTCAAAATCAATTCAATATAATGTTCAATTTTAATACTTCTGATTAGCTTTAAGTCTTATTATATTTGTCTAGTTTTTATTCGTCTCTGAATACTTTTTTGGGTCTGTAGATAAGACTTCAAAAAATTTCGACTATTAACTAGTATCGCCTGTGTTCGAAATTTGACCATTTGTGTAAACAATGAATTGTACCTACGAATATTATTGAAATACATCTCTCACTATAATTGAATCGATGAATCTCACGAGAATGGACATAGGACGCCGTCTATCTGTATCTATTAGCATCCTGTCGGTATAGGTTCTTAATTAATATCTCTGCTAATTGTGATCACAGATTTGTTTTGTTTTTTTTTTTTTTTTTTTTTTTTCTGCGCTTCTATGGCACAGTACCTTTCAAATGAAATAAGTTTCATTCCCCTCCTTTTATAATAAATGCCCCAATAAGGTTCCTCAATTTTGACGTTCATAGATTATACCACATTTCTTACAGTAATAGCCCTAAGGGCACTGCATCCAGTTATTTTTTGAAATATTTCAGCATCTGGCCCTTTCAAATCGTTAATTGTTCCTTTGGAAGGTCAACACTTAGCTGTATTTTAAAACTTCGTTGACTCGGAACTTATCTTCTATCTAGGGCCAGCATCATGTTGCCTCTTCCTCTAATGGTTGATTGTCAACTGTCTATTTTGTTTTTCATTTTTACATTACTTTATTTAGTGAAACAGCAATGCTCAGCCATATCAACAAATTAATTTTGATTAAAGAGAATATAGAAAATTATTGTCGAGGGTATTCAAAGTTCCAGTGTTAAAACAAACTGAGAAAATCTGTTCATTTAGCTTGTTGTAAAGGCTTAGAGAGCTTTTCAGAAACTTACACACTATATTGAAGAAATATATACTGTACTTGCTGGTAATTAAATTAAGTTTCCTTGAGGTTGTGATTATATCACGAATTTAAAAATAATATAGTAATAATTTGTATTGCAGCTGAGAATGCAGGAGTGCAGATTTTATTTCTTTTTATATAACTTTTTTTTTTTTTCATTGTTTACTGTAAAAGTAATTTTTTTAATATAACAAATCTTGAACACTTTTTAACACTTTAATATAATAAATCTTAACACTTTTTACAATTTCAGAATCTTGAACTCTTGTGTGATGGAATAGAGGGACGTTCAAACAATCCAGTATCTGTATTATTCGATGTTCTCAACCATCCTGAAGCTGATTTGGGGTTGAATCTTCCATCAGTTTTACACTGGGCTTATGATTCAAGGAACAGTATTGAACATGTTGTTTTGGGAAGTAGTCTGCCTGGTGGATCTTGGCAGGTATAGAAATTAATGTTTTTTCTAATGGTTAGCAAACTTGATTATTGATTTTTATAGTGCCCACCACGAAAAAAAGAGGAATCTGATTAATCGACAAGTTGAATACATTACTCGGATTGTCTTGCTGTTCTCTTTTATTATAATATCATTACTATAGTCAAAAACATTATAAATCCTGGTTCTAGCTTGACTTTTTATAGTTTTCCTTGAACAAACTGATTTATAGGCGAGGAGGAGGCTGCCATGTTTCAGAAACTGACTAAAGCAAACATTTACATTTGATAAGCACTTCACAATGCATGCTCCTGTTTCCTTTTTCTTTCGTGCTGGGCACTATGATAAACAATAATTTATTAAGTATGGAATAAGCTTTTACCAGTATTAATATTCTTTATTAAGTATTTTTTTCCTTTGTATATTTGAGTTAGATCAGTAACATGTTATCAAAATGCTAAGGCAAGTTCAATTTTAGAATTTAATGTTTTCAAGTTCTTATATCTAATATAAACTGATATGTATTAACAATATATAAGATGAACTTTCTACCAAATGATTAGAAAAACTTTTGAACTTTATATCAATTTAATATAAATTGCTAAAAGACAGAATGTGCATGTTTAACAATTTTACACCCAACCATTTTTTGAAGGAAAAGGTGATTTATGATGTAAATTGGGAAACTTTTTTTTTGAGAATTAATAAATGATTCTTTTGGTCTGGAAAATTTTTGCAGTAAATTGGAGATAGTTATTTGTGTCATTCATTTCATTTCTGAGTAATATGATGATCCAGTATTTTTTGAAAAAATTATAAACACATTAATGTGAATAGCTTCACAGAAATGAAATATGCACTTTCAGTTTTTTTTCTGAATTTTTAAAAGAAGGTTAACAAAAAATAAAAATAGATAAATTTTTGGCATTTTTGTTCACGACAAAATTGCAAAGAAACTTTTAAATCGTTTGTAAAGTCTTTTCTTTGAATTTTCATTTGAATTTACACTGAACGACCAATTTATTAGAGACACCCCGCTAATAGTGTGTTGCGCCTCCTTTAATGGCAAGAGCTGCCTGAATACGTGCTGCCATGGATTCAACAAGGTGTTGAAACCCTTGCAGAGGAATAGCAGCCCAGGCTGACATCACCGCATCCCCTAATTGTTGCAGGTTGGACGGTTGTGTGGGAAGGCGTGTGATGGTTCTCTCCACTTCATCCCATAAATGCTCAATCGGGTTGAGATCGGGCGACCAAGCTAGCCACTGAACAAGCTAGCGTCATGTTCCTCGAACCAGTCCAAGACCAATCGAGCACGGCAACAGAGCATTGTCCTGCTGAAAATGTCAGTCACCACCAGGGAACACGGTCATCATGAACGGGTGCACCTGATAGGCAACAATGTTCAGGTAGTGTGTCGCAATCAGGGATGTGTCTACGGATATCAGAGGACCAGTGTCCCAAGAGAAGACACCCCAGACCAGCACTCTTCTTCCACCCGCCTATACGGTTGTCTGCTGGCAGGATGGGTCCATGGCCTCGTGCTGTCTGTGCCAGATGCGCAGTGTTGTCTGCCGTCCACATGATGAAGTAGGAACCGCGATTCGTCGGACCAGGCGACCTTCTTCCACTCATCCAGTGTCCAGTGGCGATGCCTGTGTGCCCAAGGCAGGCGCGCTTTCCTATTTTGCGGTGACAGCGACGGTACCCATACTGGACGCCTGTTGTTAAACCCAGCTCTGTGCAAGGTGTGCCGCACTGTGTGCTCCGAAATGGGTTGGGATGCTCCCTCAATGAACTATGCTGCAATTTGTTGGGCTGTTCCCGTCCTGTTGCTATGGATGATTCGCGCCAGCCGTCGTTGGCCTTGTTCATCCACGGCCCTGTTTCGTCCGGAGTTGTTTGTTGGAGGTTTTTTTTTTGGAATAACTGCCGTTCACAGAATACCCTTGACACTGTTGCATGGGAAAACCTGAAGAGGTTCACGGTTTGTGAAATGCTCAACTGCGCCCTCGAGCTCCAATGATCATGCCTCATTCAAAGTCGGTCAAATCCTTGGATTTACCCATATTCAGTCCACTTCTGCTGCCGACTGCAACTTGTGATCCAATGCATCCCTTTTATACACTGCTTCGGCCTGTTCCATTGTTTGGGTGTCAGTGGGAGACCGATCCATTTTCTGTAAGAGGGGTCTCTAATAAATTGGTCGTTCAGTATATGTCAAATTTTAAATAGAGGTCTCTAATGTAAACCCATCATTTGATCTTAATCATGTGGTAACCCACAAGATCATCTGACTGTGCAGACTTAATACTCCTTTGTTTTTTCTAAAGCTCATTTTCCATTTAACGACTTTAGAGTTTGTTAGGAGTCTGCGACTTTTTGGTGTTTTCTTGGAAATAGCATTAGTTTTCCAATTAGCGACTTTTAACGTGTCTGCATTTGTCACGTCATGAATATTTCAAGATCTGGCATAACCATGATCACGTTTTCTCAGATCTAGCCAATCGGGCGTAATCTATTTTGCTATGTATTCTGGGTAGTGGTCTTCACTGATTCAGATGGAGAATCATGGCTGCCACAGCTGGTATTCGCCGAATTTATTAATAAAACAAGTTTTAAAAATTTGGTGAATCATTTACTTTACTAACAAGGGAATCCCTCGGACATGTATGTCACAGATTTCCACCAAATTGAAATGCTTGCAAAATAAGAGTGCGAAATTTTGTTTCTTTCAAAATAAACTGCGAAAACGAAAAAAGGACTCAGCCGTACAAGGACTTCATTGTTAAAGCGGGCTGTGTATTAATGCGCTTAATGGAACTTTTTTCTTCCACTACTCAGCAATAAGCACGAATACACTTCACATGAAATCAATGGAAGTAGACAGCAGCAGACGACAATTGAATGGCCTCTCAAGTTTCTAAACAAACCTAGTTTTTAAAAATAGATTATTACAATTAGCTAATTGCCTTCGAGTAAAGAAATATGTAGAGTAATTAATAACCATTTCCTTAATTTATTTCATTTTATTAAGTAATAGGTAATCAAACACAGGGCTGGCTTCATGTGCAACGTCGAGTAATACATTGCGTTGGTGAGGGGAGTATGTATCGCTGTGCTTTATAATTTTAAATAAAAATAGTATTCATGGATGCTTACCTCATCTTAATAAATTATTTCCAGACAAATAGTTGTAAAGCAAAGTTAAGGTTTTAAGCTTAATAGTGCTCTAACTGCAATTCTTTGGCGACCACCGCTAACAATTTTGCTTCCCCTCTTTGCCATATTTGTTGCTTTCACGGATAGGCTATGTGGGATTTCCTTGTAAGTAGAAATAACATAGTAATAAACTCAAAGCGTCAACGTGATCGGAGTGGTTGATATCCTCCTTTCCATCGCCTTGAGAGAGCGACAGTTATTTGCAGTGACTCGACCAATAAGTTCAGGACCAGGGTCTGGATAACTCCTGAAAGTCGCTAAATGGAAAATGATCACGGTCACGACGCATCTTGCAGGCGACAATTTCAAGAGGCACAAAAGTCGCCGCACATTACGAGATGCCTAAATGTTGCTATATGGAAAACGAGCTTCAGGAGGCTATGACATTCATGCTGTAAGGCAGCAAAAAGTGCTACTCTAAAGGGATTATTACAAGGGTTTTATTGATTATATTAAAATGATTTCTACCTACTTTTAAAAATATAATTAAGACATAAAAAAGCAACAATACCTTCAGCTTGGATTGGAATTTTTTTTCCCCGTTGTGGAATCTGGCATTGTTGATTTTGATGATATATTTTGCGCCCAAAGCGAGAAATATGTAAATTTGCGCTGTAAGACTGCACTGCTCTGAGTAAGACTTAAATAACATTTATTTATTAATATTCCTGTAAATAATTCTTACTACTGTTAGAAAATAAGCATAATAATTAAAACATTTTTCTTATTGCATAAGATATTTATTTATAAGATCAGATTTATGTGGCTTTTTTGCTGAGCAGCAATACTATGTTATAAGAGCAGCATTGTATAAATATTATTTTATTAAAATTTTCAATAGTTTTATGTACCTATTAACAAACCCATAATTTACAGGAGGGTTTCTGTGTTAATTAAAAAAGAAGTTAGCGCTTTCATATCAGTAGTTTTAACGTTATGCTGTTTTAAATTTCAAGCTCTTAATTTTCATAGAGATGCCATATCTGTTCCAAGACAGTTAAGGAAACCATTCATTGGTATATTAAAACTTCTCAGTTATAAGGATTTGGAAATCAACGAATGGCATATTTTAATGTATTAATATTGATAAAGATTTTAAATAATTGAATGCCTTTTTCTTAATACATGCTAGCTTTTTTCATGTTTTGGAACCTGTATTTCCCAGTCATGAATGATTTTTTACATTCTCTATTACAATTCAAGCAATTATAATTACTGTACTTAATGGCATACGAGATGCACCCCCTATTAGGCACAATCCAGCTTGATCCAAAGGTCTAGCATATTTTGCAGAGTTTTAAGATGAGTTAAAATACTAATACGTTGAGATTAGATTACAATTCCAAAAAAAGTTTTGTATGGGAAAGTGAGTATAAGAAACGGGTTGAATGCAAGAAGTATTGAAAGTATTGTGTGCCCGTATGCCGCCATTACCAGATTTAATGAATGTGTGAATGCTGCAAGACACGTTTGGAGTAAATCATATGCCTAGTCTATACTTTCTGCAGGCATATGATCTCCTAGGTTACCAGACCTCACATCTTTCGATTTTTTTTTTTTTTTTTTTTTTACTGTGAAGGTATGTAAAAATTTCAAGTGTACAGAAATAGTCCAACTTCATTGGCTATGCTGAAATATGCTATTTGACTCCATGTTTCAGCCATATTACGGGAAATGCTATTTAATGCAGTCCATACTGTCTTCTCATGTTTACAGGCAGTGCTGGCAAATAATGGCTGTCATATTGAACACCTTGATTTGAATTGTCAGTTTCTACTATCAGCACATATTAGCATTAACAACAGCAGAGTCAAATTAAACAGAAACTGTTGACAATAATGATGGAGTGAACCACTTACGCAGTCAGCAATAAGTGTTAATGTATTGTAGATTATATGCTAGAAGACTGGTCATTTTTTCGTATTGGCATTAGCTATTTTCATTTATTATTAACCGCAAAAAGCAACATAATTCAGAGAAGTTGTCGTTTGAAGGGAATGAATATCCTGTCCCCAGAAAAAAATGAGTGAGCGCCTTTTCAAGGACTATATTTAGCGTAGCCACTGAGAATGTTTACTTTTACACTGCGAATGGTTAGCTTTTCATCTAGCTTAACAGCAGATTCAGAAATATCATAGGCCTCCAGTCTGGATTATCTTCATCCTTTGATGGAGTACTTGAAAACTTGCTGTTAATGCTTTCGAACTATGTGCAAAAGCAGTGCTTAGTTATATTTAACAAATTATTTTTTGTTCTTTCAGCCTTTGCTGTATTCAAGTGTGAACAAACGTTCTTACAGGACTTATGTAAATATCCATTTCCAGGCGGGATTCAAACCCCCAACTTTAGAATCCCGAGATCACTATGCTCTCAGCCACCAAGCCGGCTAAATAACAAATCAAGAAACTCTCTTTATCCAATATGAAGTGGAGAGAAAACAATCAACTGTGAGCCGATGGGTGCCAGTTCTTTCGGCCAACAACATTTATCCTGTAGATGTAAACAATCTAACTATGTTCCTATCGGAGATAAATTATTTACCCATCTTATCATGGAGCACCCAAATGCTATAAGAGTTCCATGTTTTTTATATTTGTCTAGCTTTAAATACTACTCGCAAATGCTTATTCATTGAAACAAACATGCTTCTCAGCTTCCATTTGAAACTGGAAATTTGCTTTGTCCCAATGATCTCTGCCTAAGCTTTACATTTCAAGATGTCCATTCCTTAAACACAGCTTTTTTAAGTTTGTAATACTATTGCATTTAGTTTGTGGACTATTTTTGTCACACCTATGACATCATCTTCACACATAGAAAAACTTAACCACATCCTCCCTCTAAATAGTTGATATTGGTTGCTTTCCAGTTCTTGAATCTTTCGGGTTGTGGTTCAGATCCCGTCATAGGCATGTGGGAAGATAATGTGGGCATCCCGTTTTTGTCCCAGGATTGCATGAAGATAATAGCCATGTGGAAGGGCACAAAATGCTGACTTCCCCAAAGACCTTACGATTCATTAGAAACCAACCAACAATGCGATATTTGTTATACACTTGAAATGAGGTTAAATGTTTCCTAAGCTGAAGGTATTACTTTAAAATTTCCACACAATTAGTCATATACATTTACAGAAATTTGACTAAAAAGATTTGGTAAGGTGTATAAGAGAAAGTAATATTTAACTTGTATGTGATGGTCGAATCCTATGGGAGGATTTTAAATATTTTTCATCACCTTTAGTAAAAGTGTTCATATATTTTTTGGAAAAACATAAACCATCCGAATAAAGTAATGCCTTTTTGTGATTTTTTTTTTTTCTCGGGCACAAATAAAACTTAAGATGTTTTTTAGAAGTGCATGAGACATTTGGAGGCATTGTGGCAAGTAACAGGCACTATTGTTCAACGCAGTACGGATAATTTTAATAATTAGGAATCACACCTTAAGTGAGGTGCAGGGTGTGCACTGTTTGGTTGTTTGTTGGCTGTTACTTGGGGTTACGGCTGTCCTCCCCTCCCCTGTTCGAGGGACCTTGAATATAAGAATAGTCCTAAGGTAAGGGCGAAAATAAAGGTGAGTGTGGCGCCTTCCGTGTTACTCCTGTCATAAAGAAGGTCGTGAGCGCATTATATAGTTGTACTGTCAGGAGTAGGCGCATTAATGTGCTAGCATCATGCCCACACCCCAAACTCAGTGCTGGCCCCTGCACGCTCTCGTTTGAGACAGAATAGTGGAGGTTAAGGAATAACTTAATTTTGCATGCTGTTTGGAGAAGTGATCCGTTGATGGATTCAAAGTTTTTTAATTGTTTCTTTTACTAAAGAATTGTTGTTTTCTTTATGGGTCCCCAATTAATTTATGTACATAGTTTTACATTGTGTTATGCATATTAAAAGCAATTTTTTAAAACTTACACCACGCCTGTTCTTTGGTCAAGTGTCATCTCCCCTGCGAGTCTAAACAACCCGCCCCTACCACTCATGGGTGTCGATTTTGCATAAGGTCCCTTAACAGGTCCCCGCCCATGTGCTCCAGGGCACAATATAACAGATTTTTGTGCCCTGATGCATATTAGCATGCCACGCTTTGATTTCAAATCTGCTATTGTGGTTCATACTTGCTTCACAAAATTTTGCCGTGCTAAAATTACATCTCGTCAACATGCGAAATAGAATTTGTGATTTCGTACCTGATGGCAAAACATTCGAATTATTTTTTTGTGCTTATGGAACTGCTCAGTAGATTTTGGCCAGAAACTCGGAACATTTTTATCCATGTTATTTTTTTTTTGTCTTAAATGCTACAATGTATACCAAAGCTTGGCTGACAAAGAAGTGAATGAAAGTGGCAAACAACTGCTCTACAATGCAACTTTCTTTTTTTTTTTATTTTTAATATTAGTGTATGTCTAACTTCTAATCCACTCTGCTTTTCTAAGTTTCTAAATGCAACCCTGACCTTTGAAATAGTCATCTTGGTTTTATATACAATGATTGTAGCAATTTTTCCAGTTTTGGAAGCTGTCGCTGTTGGCTGTAGTGTATTTTGCACATGCTGTAAATCTGGCAGCCAAAGTATCATCTTTTTACTGGAGTGTGTATTTTTATCAAACATGTCAAAATCATAGGGGCAGATTGGGGGGAGAATTGGTGATTTATTGTCAAGAAATTCCTCACCATGAGGGGCAATTATGCCGGTATAATGTCATTTTTAATAAAGTGTCAAAGGGATAGGGTAGATGTACCAGTAATTGACAGTTTAAGGCATTACTATGAAACTAAATTCTATACGTAAATCAAATTGCATTTTGAAACTTTTCTAGTTATACCATTAAATTGTAAATATAGTGCAGAATATGCCAATCTCTTAACAATTATTATATCTTTAAAAGCTATTAAGTTATTAAATTTTTCCCTAACTAGTGCATGAATCATCAGTAGTTGACCGTTAATACACCAGAAATTGACCGGCAGTTTCACCAGTAATTGACACTATTTTAATTACACGTTTTTATTATATATTTTTACAACAAAAATTCACAACATTCAAAAGTAGCTGATGAAATCAAGCATTTTTAAGAATGTGTAAAGTATTTAACATTAACCAAAATTGTGCTTTTTAAAACTTATGTTGTTCATATAGATCATTTATCATTTTTCCTTTGAAATGATAAATAAAATCGGTCCACTCCCATGTAGAGTGTAAGGACCATAGAACATGAAGGTGTTTTCCACTAGTGCAAATAATCAGATCTTGGCCAACGAATTGTTGTAGAACATGAAGGTGTTTCCACTTGATTTTTGATGATTGTTTTTCTACTTGCAAAATTCATCCAGTTCATCCTATGCTACTTATAATAGTAAACAGAAAACCAGTAGT